>OZ005656.1:154135546-154478128 GCA_963930645.1 Salticus scenicus
CACCCCCAAAAAAAAAAAAAAAAAAAAAAAAAGTAAAAGTAAATAATTTATTTAATAATTTTTTGGGTTTCTAATTTTTTGGGTTTCTCTTTCTTTTAATATTTTAATTTAATACATTTGCTGTCAGTCATTTTCTTCCTTATTATTCAATATGTGATTGGCAGTGAAAGTGTTAAAATTACATGTTGCAGTTTTCTGCATCTCTAATATATTCTAAAATTATTGTACTTGATGGCTGCCTTGTCTTTTTACATTCTTTAGTTATCATCACTCCACCTACTCTCTTCCTGTTTCATATATTTAGTATTGCTTTTCTTTACATTTTTAGCAACCATCTAAACCTGTAAATAATAATGAACATGTGAGTGTAAAGAAACCATCAGCACCTGTCAAACCTATCACACCAACAAATAATCAATCAAAACAAATTCAAGCTATCAAACGTCCTGCTCCATCTGTGCTGTCTCCTCCAATTAAAGTAAGATTTCTGATATTTAATTGCAATTTTATTTTATTGTCATGGATATATACAATTTATTTATCAATGATCAAATACTTTAAACAGAGTTCCCATGGGTCGGAGAAACTGGAAAAATCAGGAAATTTGAAATTAGTGAAAAAAGTCAGGGAAAACTGCAAATACTATCCCAAAACCTAGAAAAATGATGATATAAACCTGGAAAATACTTCTTGAGAAAGCAATTTATGTCGTGAATCACCTTACTATATTATCTTTTATGTCACGAGCTATGTTATGTTAGATTCTGTGAGCTATATTTTATGTTGCAAATCAAATTTTCTGACTGGAATTTTATAAAAATTGACCTGGAAAGTCAGGGAATTTTATTTTTGATATTGAGTGGGAACCCTGTTTAAATTGTTTATGAAATAGTTTCTTCATTACTTGAAAAATGTTTTAAAAATTACAGAATTGGGGAGGAAAAAAAAAGCCTTGAAATGTTAAAAAAATAAACAATAAAATATTTATTTAAAAAAAAAAAAAAAAAAAAAAAAAATTAGATTTTTACGCATTCAATATACTATACTGCACATCAATTTCTCTCACCTTACATAATCCTATATTATTTTTGTTTCTTCATATTTTAAGGCTATCTCTTTATTATTTTTTAATTTCACTCTTTGAATTTACTTTTTATCAGTAAACAATTTAAAAAAAAAAAAATTATTTCATTATGTAAACCATACCTGCCAACTCTTCCGTATTTCAAGGGAGACTCCATTATTTTGATACTGTCTTCCACTCTCCCTTATCCCAATATATTTCTCCATTTTTCTGAGCATTAAGTTATACATATACTTTATCAAAAACTCTAACAAATTTTCTAAGCCAATATTTTCACTTTTGCTGGAAAAAATCCTCTTCCATCTCAACAGATAACACTATTTTTAATTAATACTTACTAAATTTTTATTTATTAAATTTAACATATGCATTTGCATCTGTGGCAATTTAGGCCATGGATTAAACAATTAAAAACTGGGCATATATTGAAAATTTGTCAGTGTTCTATAGGCCTGAAAATGTCATTTATAGAATCATCCTTATTTTGATTCTTCAGTGTTGGCAGTGTGTGCAAATTCCGGACGCTAATCAATTTAGAAAGGAAAATAACATTTATCGAGTGGAGTATGGGGCCTGCTTTCTAAGATACAAAGCTGCATATTAAAAAACAATATATTGCGTGGAAAAAAAGTTGAGAAGTAACAAAAAATTTTTCAGATTACATACCAAAAAAGTATGAATGAATTTGATTGACTGTCCTTTATGTTGATAGAATGAAATTCTTTAAATTTGAAAAAAAGTAGATTCTTCAATTAGAGTAGTAAGACTGTCTAACTGATAAGTTTTTTTTTTCTTCTATTATAAGGATGTATTGTATTGTATTTGGAAATTAAATTTTTATTCAGTTGAATTTAATTTCGAAGTTATTTTCTTTTACATTTCATGTGCTTTTGTGGTTTATTTCTTTGGTAAATTGATACATAATGTAACTTTTATTTTATTTTAGAAACCAAAAATGACTAGTTTAAAGGATGTTACTTTGTCTGAAGCTACCAAATATGGTTCTTTGACTGAATTTGCATTCTTTGATAAGGTAATTAATTCGTTCTTGTATTCTTTTTTCACTTATAGAATTATTCAATTAATGTATGTGTATATAGTATACCCAGAAATCTGCACACCTAAAATCCACAAACTGCAGAAATCATCACATCACATCACATCCGATGTAAACAATGAAATTCCTAGTAAAGTTTTCAAGGAAAAAAATAAATAAAGACAGCACTTTTAATGATGATTTTTTTATAAATTAAATCTAATGAAATATGGAAAGGAAATTTTAATCGGAGTTCCCATTAGAGTGCAGAGCTACTACTTCTAGAGAGCTCTACTTCTCACCTGCTGTAGGACACACAAAACTAAAAAAACATGAAAAAAATTGCATTAATTCCAGATATGAATCCTGTGTGTCCATGTAAAAGACCTATTATTATTCAAAATTTATTTGGGGTCTTGCTTAATTTTCAAAAATATCACATAGTTTTTAAAAATCTCACTTTGTTGTTGAGGGAGGGTGAGAAATCCTCAGACAATTTTTACCTCTGACGAGAGCCCTGATTTTAATTGAAGTTCAGGTCTTGAAGAAAAGTGTCAATTTTTTTTTTTTTTTTTTTTTTTTTTTTAACTCAACATTTGTACTTGTGTTTGAACAAAAAATAACTATTCAAAGGCTGCAAGTAAAAAAGAGTTAATGAAATAAAGTGTTTATAACTTTGATCTGTATTTCTAAATAGTAATTAAATTTGTAAATTTGATACACAAGTTCATATTGTATCAGATGTTTATATGATTAAATTTTGTATTTTACTTTATGGTGCACATATTAATTTGTTATTTGAATATATATGTTATATCATTATCATTTTTAATGAATTATACCATTAAAATTCTAGCTCAGAAATGTGAACACAAAAATAACTAAAATCATCACAATCTCTGGTCCCAAGTTGTGCAGATTTTCAGGAGTGTACTATATTGCTTAAAAAGTTTCTTACGTGAAGTTTCGGCTTTTAAATAATTATGGTAACTATATGCAATAATTAATGTGCAGTATTCAGGTATTCATATAGGGCTTAAAAAGCTCGAAAATAAATAATCTTACAATTGCTTTGCAAAGTACTGCAAAAGTTTCTGAAAATTGAGTGCAAAGTAGTATAATAGTATTATATTCTAAGCTATTTATATTTCTTGTTTGCTGACTGTGAAAGTGATACGTTTTTTAAAAGAATAATTAAGCATGTTAGATCATATAAAATTAGAAAAATCTTATCTCGAAAGCTGTAAAAATGAATTGGCAAATTGGTAAAACATATGGTAAAAACAATGTTAAAAGTATGCTTGAAATACATTTCTTTATTAGTGCTCTAAAATTAGAATTAAAAGAATTTAGAATGGTGCCCAGAAATTGATTATGCAATAATAAAATTAAGAGAATAAGCCATCTTATAACAGCAATTTATATTTTTGGTAAGTCGCAGAATCTTATTGGTTCAGTAGGTGAGTTTTAATCAATAAAATATATATTTAAATTTATAGAGGAGAAGTTACCATGAAACAATTTTAAAGATTTATTGAAAACAAACCGCCTTTGGCGACCAGCTGGTTCATGATCCCTGAAAAATCCGACTTTATGAAACTCCTGCTCGGTGGTGCGACGGGGAGAAAGGGGGGAAAAACTTTTAGCATTTGTTCAGTCGAGAATTAAGTAAATATAACAAAGCTTTAATATTTCTACATGTTATTATGTTTTATTAAATTATCTTTATGTGCTACAATGCATTACTCTAGAATAAAGTGCAACTAAAAATATTGAGCTTGGGTAAAATTTGCTCCAAAAGATTTTTTCATAATTTTGTTCATTTTTCTGTACATTTGTAAAGGTAGAAATATTATATTTAAAATAGGGTATCACGGTTTAATCATTACTGAAAAAAATAATTAAGGTAGTTGTCACATAGCCACCATCCAGAAATACATTTCTCTGAGTTTTTTCAAAACATTTTATAGTTTGCTCCTACCTCAAATGATATTTGTGTTGCCAAGTCACTACCTGTGTTTTTAAATTTTCATATTTTAATGTATATTTTCAATCATGGGGGAAAAATATTTTAATATATATTTTTCATACCTGCCAACTCTCCCGTTTTTCACAGGAGACTTCAGTTTTTTAGTCCTATCTACCGTTTTTACGTTTTAATGTCTATTTCTCCCATTTTTCTAAAATTTTTGAAAAATCTGACTTAAAACACTAAATTTAGACAATTCTTAGGTGCCACCTTTTCGTATTTACGAAAGCCTTCCAATTCACAATCTTTCTCCATCCACAACATAAATGTCAATATTCATTTAAAACTTGCTTTATGAGATTTTAGAACCTCTAAAGAAACAGATTTCTTCAATATTTCTCTCTCATGTAATTATATCCCCCCCCCCCCACACACACACACACATAAGGACATATATCACTTTTAAAATCTAAACACATAATTTAAAAATTTAGTTATAAATATGAATACAAAAAAGTAAAAAAAAAAAAAAAAAAAAAAAATGTATGTTTTAACTTTTTTTTTTTTACTTGTACTTGTTATTAATATGCTGATTGTTACACACAGTAGTTTTATTATATTTACAGCATTTATCTTCAGTTTGCAGGTTATTTTCTACAAAGACAAGAATGAGAAGGAAAAAAAAAAAAAAAATAGAAGCAAGAAGGGTGCTTTTTTTTTTTTTTTCTTCCTCCCCAAACAAAAACACCCTCCTGAAATTATCTGGGGGAAACTCTGGATCTGTGTTCATAAAACTTGTTTTATTAGATTTTAGAACTAACTGAACTGAAGTGATTTTGAACTCAATATTCTTCATGTAATTATTTTTAGACTTCATTAATGAACTTGTTAACTATTTGTTTTTCCCCAATAAATTAAAAATATAAATCACCAAACAAAAGTTATATTAAGTCTTTTTAGTTAATCATGTGTTGAATAAAATAGATTTTTTTGTTGTTGTTGTTGTTGTTCTCCATGAAACTGTAAATCTTCCTTTTTCTCCCTTAAAATTATGTAAAATATCTTGATTTTTTCCCCTCCAAGGTTGGCAGGTCTGATTTTTAATCATGGGAGATAAATAAATATATATACGTATATTTATTTATCAAAATTGTGTGCTTTTCTCTTGGATATTTTCTAAGTTTCTTAACAAGTTGAGTATTCAGGATATTTGTCACTTATAATTTTCGATTTTAGTAATTTTCTTAATATCGGTCTGGTTGATTTATACATGATATTACTGTTTTCTTACAATTTTCTGAATTTGTCTCATTATATATATATTTCAATGAGAATTTTAATTTTTCTTAATGTAGGTGAGAAAAACTTTAAAAAGTCAAGACATCTATGATAATTTCCTCAGATGTATAGTTATATATAATCAAGAATTAATATCCAGATCAGATTTAGTTTTACTTGTTTCACCATTTCTCTCGTAAGTATTTTATGAATACTGTTTTTATTATTTTTATTGTTATTGTTTAAAGCTTTTGATATTTTAACTTTTTCTTTCATCATTTTTTCTTTATTATTTATTTTATTACTATTATTCTGAAAATATAATATAGTATCTTATATTCTTAATATTTTTCTCCTCGAACCTTTAGGAAATATAATGACTTGTATAAATGGTTTAAAGATTTCTTGGGGTATAAAGAAAGTAACAATATTGAAATAGTTCCTAAAAAAGTTGAAAGTCAAGAACGAGAAAGAGTTGTTGGAGATTTTGCTACTGAAATAGGTATATTTTCTTTTTCCTTCTTTTTGTATGCATATATATTGTTAAAACACAGAAGTTTTTGACACGTTTTTAAATATTTGTAAAACCTTTTTAATTATTTATATTATTATCTCAAAATTTTTTAACTAATTTAAATAATGATCGGCTCAGTATTTTTGGGCTAAACTTCAACTGTTCGTGAAAAGGTAGTTTGATATGCGATCTAAACTTAAGAATGTAAAAAACCTTTAAGAATTTTGGCTTATTCTGAATGTGATTAATTACTATTGAGCATGAAGTGTCATCAGTGTTAAATATTGTATTTTTTTTTTTTTTTTTTTTTTTTAATTGATTTAGAAATCTTGTATATTTGTAGATTATTCGTCTTGTGTAAAATATGGAGCAAGTTATCGAGCTGTTCCTAGGAATTATGTTCAACCTAAGTGCAGCGGTCGTACATCTCTATGTCGTGAAGTAAGTATAGTTATAATTTTAATTTTGAACTTTATATTATAATGATACTATATGAAAAATTATTTCAAATTTAACTTGTACATTAATGTAATGTAACATTTCTTGATTTTTTTAAAAAATGAAATTAAGTTTATAATTAATGAATATTTAATTGAATATTAATTACCATCTTACTAGGTATGGGAAAACTTTGGCATTAAAAATAACTTTTTTTTTTTTTTTTTTTTTTTTGGGGGGGGGGGGGGGGGGTTTAAAACTTTTTTAAATGTGAGAGATTTGAAAATTGAAATTTGTTGTTCTGTCCATTTATCAGTGTGTTAGGTCAGTCTGTGTAAATATTTTTGTAAGAAGACATAAAGAAGTCAGACCAGTTTTGTAAAGTTGAATATGATAAACAGGAGAGAACAGGGAAAAATTCTCATGAACATTCATTATCCAGATTTTATGAAAAAAAAAAAATATATATATATATATATATATATATATATATATATATATGATGAAGAAAATGAGCAATGTGACCAACATATTTTTTTACTTCCAGCTTCCATTTAGTAAGATAGACTGTAAAGTGAAAGTGAAAGTTTTTTTTTTTTTTTTTTTAATTGTATTAATTCTTTATTTTTTTCAATACAGGTTTTAAATGATACTTGGGTATCGTTTCCTTCCTGGTCTGAAGATTCAACTTTTGTGAGTTCTAGAAAAACTCAATTTGAAGAGTATATATATCGTTGTGAAGATGAGAGGTTTGAGGTACTTGTTTTTTCCAGTATTTAACCTATTTAACAATTTAAAAAAGTATTTAGCAACAATTATTTTATTAATTTGTTAAATAATAAAGAAATGCTGATTAATCAATTCTAGATTTCTGTATTGTTTTATTATTATTTATTTTTAGTTAGGTGTCAGTGATGTAGATTGATTTAAAATATATCATGTAATATAATTTTATCTGACAAATGTATTTTGCTACATTAATCATTAATGGTTTATTCTTTACTTATCTAAATTAAATAAAAATTGTCTTTGAAAAATAAATTTAAATTTTATTTTGCATAAAATTTTGAGGCCTCTTTATTTTTTTGTTTCCATAATTCCTGAGTCAGCTTACATTTCTGAAAATTTATAATACTTAAATGCCATTTTACAAGTAATGCATAAACTACACTTGTGATACTAGTGACCAAAAGGAATGACATTTAATTTGCATTGCCAACATTGGACAGCCATTTTTCAGAGTTATAAGTATGTGGCTGCATAATTTTCAGTGTTCATAAAAGTGCTTAATAACTTACATTTCATTACCCCCTAATAAGGACCCTTAATATCCTTATTGTTTTACTCATAGTCCTTAATTTTTATGTTTAGCTATATTAAATATATATATATATGTATATGTGTGTGTGTAATAAATTTCAGGGTTCATACTTGCTAGGAAAATTTGAATTTTGTTTAAAATGATGACATTATTAATAATAATAATAATACAGGGTGGCTAGCAGTCAGGGAATAATCAGGGAATTTCCTTTAAAGTCAGGGAATTTTATCAAATTTTGGGAAAATAAGCTATATTAATCATTAAATTATTAATGATATTTTAAATCACTAAATTTTTTGCTAGTGTCATGAAATGTTCATCGAAAATAAACATGAGAGTCAGGGAAAAATGGAGGAAAATCTCGAAAAATAGTCAGGTAATTTGAAAATGCTTAAATGCTAGCCACCCTGTAGTAATAGGGAAAACTTGGAAAATAAAAAAATTTTAATTATCGGGAAAACTGAGGTATTTTTTACCTATATTTGAGTATGAAGCCCCGAAATTTTCTAAAACTGAAAATATGGTACACTGAAGGTGGAGATATTGCATTTTGAAGTCTGTGGCTGATTTGGCAGAAAAAGCTGAAGCAACAAAAGGCTTCAATTATTCACTAAGTTCAATAATTGTAAAAAAGAAAAATTGCTAAAGGGAAAAAAAAAAAAATCATATGTAAAAAAAATTGATTAAAAAAGAGAGAGAGAGAGAGAATAAATATAACACAAAAATTTAATAAGTTGTTCATTTTCATTTTATAATGTAAACTTTAGGGTTAATTTAAACTTTCAGGTATTATCAAATTAAAAACTTAAATAGGGGTTACTATTACCTTATTTTGTAAAATTTTAACATGGTAGTTGATTTAGAGTTTGTTTGTAAGTATCTGCATGTGCGATTTTTACAAAATTAATACACCCCCCCCCCCCCCTTTTTTTTTTTTTTTTAATGCAAAGTCTATATGAACCATGCTTTATCTTTTGATGTTGATGCCCATCAGGAAATGGTCTGAATTATTTCTTTCTTAATATAGCTATTTATCTTTTATTTTATTTTATTTTTTTCCTTCAAAAATTTAGTTATTTGTCTTAAAATAAATTTGTATTCAAGAACATTTTTTTTTTTTTTTTTTCTCTTAAAAAAGCTGGACGTTGTGTTAGAAACAAATTTATCAACCATTCGTATTTTGGAAGCTGAAATGACAAAAATGAATAGAATGTCTGCAGAAGAAAAAGCAAGATATCGTTTAGATGATACTCTTGGAGGTAGTTCTACAGTTATCCAACAAAGAGCAATTAAAAGGTTTGTATTGACAGGAAATATTATTTGTACTTAACTTAATAATAAACAGGATTGACAGCTTAACGATAAACATTAGTTTAAAATAATTTTATGCAAGTTTTTAAAAAGTCAGGGGGGAAAAAAACAGTGTTAATTTTTTTTTTTTTTTTTTTTGGTAACTTTTCAAACTTACAATCACACAATTATTAATAATTTAAAATTTATGTAAACAGAATAATATTTTAAGTAAGAACAAAAATGGCAAATACATTAAATTATGCTTTTTGTATTAGAATTTTTTTATATATATATATAAAAATGATGTTTAATATGATATGCAAAGAATTTAAATGTTTTTACTTTTCTATTGTTTTGGAAACTAGAGTGTTTATCATTAGGTGATGATTCTTATTTTGAAAGTTTAACTCAGACGAAATGTCCTATTTAACATGATAACTTTGTTTTCATAATTATTTGCTTTTAAATTCTTACAATTTTTTATGTTTATTTTTCAGAATTTATGGGGATAAAGCTGGAGATATCATAGAAGGTTTAAAAAAGAATCCACATATTGCAGTGCCTTTAGTATTAAAACGGTACAATTATCTATTTTATATCTCTTTTTCTTTCAGTCATGATATCATGCACAATGTGTAATTAAAAATTTTCTTATTTGTTTTCATGCATAACTATGCTAAACATTTTTACAAAACTAAGTCGAACTTATACTTTATATATGCCAGATGTAAATAATTAGTTGTGATATATTTACTATTAACTTTGTTTTACAGTATTATGAATGAAAGTTTCTCCTTGGATAAAGTAGATATATTTTCCAAAGAATACGTTAAACACCAGTGTATTCCTAAATATATCGAAGATTATATTTTAGTTAAAAGAAATAAACTTTGCATGTGCTAGAAAATTTTTGAGCTAATTTGTTTTGTAAAAATAAATTTAAAACAATTTCAAATAAGTATTTTAAGAATTTTACTTGTTAAATTTGTTAATAGATATTTGAATAAAATATTTGTTGTTTGCTTTGTAAATAAGAAAAAGATTTGAAATGTTTAAATTTCAGTAATTGTATTTCCATAATAATGTTAAATATTTGAGTTCTAAAGTTTGTAGTTGATGTGTGAAGTTTTGTTTTCTTCATATTAGATTGAAAACTAAAGAAGAAGAATGGAGAAAAGCTCAGAAAAGTTACAATAAAATTTGGAGAGAGCAAAATGAAAAATACTACTTAAAGTCATTGGATCATCAAGGAATAAACTTCAAGCAAAATGATGTAAAATATCTCAGGTCGAAAAGTATTTTGAATGAAATTGAAACCTTGTATGAAGAGGTATTGTATTTTTGCTCAATCTTTGGAATTTTATTACTTTCATGCTCTTTTTACACACACACACATAACTATGTATGTATAGAGTTGCCAAGTATTACGATTTGTCCGTAATTATTACGGATTTACGGCGATAATTACGGCATTACGGACAACATATAAAAATTACGGATTATATGCTTTTTAAAAAGTCGCGGATATCGTTCGTTAAAAAAAAGAAACTCCACTAACGATCGACGATCAAACGCACAACGGAAGCATTCCAATTCATAATCTTTCTCCATCCACAACATAAATGTCAATATTCATTTAAAACTTGCTTTATACGATTCTAGAAACTATAAAGAAATAGAATTATTAAATATTTCTTGCTGATGTAATTATTTTTTGACCCCCCCCCCCCCCCTCCTCTTTTCTTATCTCCAATTAGCCATCATTGATTAAAAGCTCTGCAGAAGCCTTTAGTTCCCAATCTTTCTCCATCAGCAACATAAATGTCAATATTCATTTTAAACTTTCTTTATTAGATTCTGAACCTATAAAGAAGTAGAATTGTTTCATTTCTCATTTATCTAATTATTTATATTTTGACTGCCCCTCTTGCATCCCAGCTAGAGATCAGGGATTACTTCTAGAACCAAAAAAAGTGACAGGAGTGCGCAATATTTCTAACGTATGTAATTATTTTTAGGCTGTATTACTGAACTTGATGATTCTATTTACTTTTCCTTAATAAATTTAAAATACATAGTATACCACCAAACAAAATATGTTAGGTTTTATGCAAGATACATAAAAAAAAAAAATAATAAAAAAGTTTTATTAAAAAAAAAGGACAATGTTTTAGTATTTAATGCCATAAAAACAGTTGTCTATAAATAAAAAAGTTACTATTAAATAATAAACAAAATAAAATAAATTTTTGTAAATGCCCCCCTTCCCTCCCTCCAAAAAAAAAAAAAAAAAAAAAAACTTTCATTTTTGTAAGAAGGTAAAGAAATGCATATTTATTTACTTTTGTTTTAGAAAATTTTCTAATTTTTTACTTTATATATTATATATTTATTTGCAAAACAGTGCAATTCATCATTATATGTGGGCTCGTGCATAAAAATACTCCGCGACATGGTTCACGGTTGCATGAGTATATAACTCTGATTACTGATAGCTCTTATTGAAACTTGGCACCTCTATATGTATATACACACATACACAGTCGACTTTCATTAATTTAAATTTGTAGGAACCATAAGAAATGTTCAAATTATTGAAAGTGTGAGACAAAAGTCAAAATTAAAAGTTATAAGGGAAATAAATCATCGTTTAACATATTTTTATCCTTAAAATATGACTTAACATTAAATAATTAAGCAACTTTTTTATATTTTGTTCTTACTGGAATTAGGTGAACATTTAAGAAATTTTAATGTCATCCTCATCACTATAAAAAAAAACTGATAATTTGTTGTATGCTTAGCCCAGTTCATTTTATACATTTTAGTCAGTTTTCTTATTTGTAAAATGCAGTTTATTTCTTTGTTTAATGATGGTTGCTTAAGGATGATAAGTTAGGAAACTTAGTTGATTGCATAATTAACATTTCTGTTGGTAAAGAATACACTTGATACACAAAAGATGCACCACCAGAAACTGTTTTTTTTTTTTTTTTTTTTTTTTTTTTTTTGCAAATTGTCTCAATAGTTTCTTCCTCAGTCAAATGCAGGGCTCAAAGTGTTCCTATTTTTCCTGTATATTTCAAAAAATCATGAAAAATGTCCTATATTTTCCTATATTTTATAATTCTTTACATTTTTCCTATATTTCACAAAATTTTTCCTATATTCTACTATTTCATTTTAATTTCTTCATGCATGTTTTCTATTTTTCCAGTTTGGCATTCTATTTAAATTCTCGTATCTTTCCAAAATACCATTCATAGTAAAAATAATTGCCTTCTTCTCGACATTCACTCGGCTAATGCAATTGGAAATATAATTTGTCATATGTAAATAATAATCCTATTTCCAGTGTTTAATTAAAAAAAAAATATTAAGATTTCTCAAAGTTTTGTAGTATTTAAAGTTTTTGATTGTGATATTAAAATATTTTTTTTTTTAATTTATTTGTGGTTTAATGTGTGTATTTATAAATACAAAATAGTTCCATAAAAACAATGCATGTAGGCATTTATTACCAATATTTTATTCAGTATAGTATTTTCATAATAAGAATCGACTTAATTTCACAGACAATTCCAGTATGATCCACTGGACTGGAGACTTTGACTTCATAGCTATTTTTTGACCACATTTCTTAAGACCATGGAAGGCTCTGCGCAAGTACTGACTCGACGAATCCAGTGTTAAAGTATTGTTATCACCTGATTCAGAGAAAATAAATGATAAAAGCGCCGAATGACTGGATGTTTTCCAAATCCCAAGCTGTTGGTCGATTTTGCACCCCTTCAAGTTTTTGGACTTTTCTTCACTGCTAGTTTTAGGAAACATGATTACACTATACAATAATTTATTGATAAATAAAACCTTATTTGTGATATGGAAGGCATAAAAGAATTTTTAAAAAGGGTAATTTAACAGAATTAAAGTGATGCAAGTTTTTCCCCATGGTTTCAAAGGAATGAAATAAAAAAACTAATTTTTTAAATAAAATATATATATATATCCTAATGTAAACATATTGTTACTTGGAGCCTAACACATATCATTCAGAACAAGAAAATGTTTTCATACAATCATTAAAAGTATTGATAATTCCATTACCATTTTATATTTTCACTTATTTTTTTTATTTTTTTATTGTGTCCAGTTCATTAAATAGGCACTAACAACAGCCTCATAACATATTCAACCAATTACGTGTAGTTAAATTGAAGGGTTTTGATTTCTTTTTCCTTTTTGATTTTTTTTAAACATTATGATGTAAAAAAGGTGTCATTATTTAAAAAATATGTGAACTGATCTTAAATGATATAAATAAGTTTAGAAGTTCTGTTTCTTCAAATAGCCTTTTATTTTCCTCATTTGCATAATTTACCCCTTGTAGATTTCTCAGTGTCAGAGTCTTCCGAGAAAGGAGGAAGACTCTATTGCAAGAGCCCTACTGCCAGTGGCAACCTTTAGTTTTGCTCCTTTATACTAGAGTTGTTAGTTGATAGGCGTAGAGAGCACTAGTTTTTCTCATGATTTAAGTTAGCTCCAATATGACTGAAAACAAAAGTTGTTATTGCCTAACTGTTACATTTAACCATTTCCATACCACCTGGTGCCCGATAAATGAGCAATCCAATTAAAAAAGTGATATGTAAACAATGTTACAAAAACTTTTACTTGTGAAGAATTTAAACTTATTGAGGAATTTATATCATGGCAAAACCTATGTATATTAATATCTGGCTTAATTTTAACTCAAAAACTTGTTAGGAAAATAATATTCTACATCTTTGGGTTGGTATCTCTAATTTTCTAACAAGAAAATAACAGCTTAGCTCCTTCTTAGTCTTGAGCATTGAATGAGCAAGTCCACAAATTTCATGCTACCTCTGTGTTTCTTGATTGTATAATTTTTTAATCTTAGAGGAATGTTATTTTATGTATAAATAATTTATTTAATAATTGTTTTATATGCATATTTCCAGCGACATGAACAAACAGAAGAAGGTGATGTACCATCTGGTCCACATTTAGCTTTATCTTATAAAAATAAGGATATTTTCAAAGATGCTGCTAATCTTATTATTCATCATGTAAAGCGACAGACAGGTAATGAATTACAAATGTTTATTATTTATTTTATTTTATTCATTAAAGATATTCAGATACACAGAATTCTATTTATTTCCTCAGGGATTCATAAGGAAGATAAACAGAAAATAAAGCAGTTAATGCGTCAGTTTTTCCCTGACTTTTTTTCTGTTCCACGAGGTGAACCTTCTGATGATGAAATGGATAAAGATGAAGGTATTTTTCTTAAAACATCTTTTCTATCTATGTCTGCATATTATATTATTATTTCTAAATGTGCCAGATTCGAATTAGGTTTGAAATGATAAGAGCAGTTCGTTTGAGAAATTCAGATATATAATGTCAAATTAAAAAGCAGAAAAGCTTTGACTTTTAAAAATTACATCTAATACAAAATTAGAATATTGTCTCCCTCTGAGCATTTTGCAAAGGTCAAAATTATTTTGTGTTCAGTGCATAATCTTTAAAATGACTTGAATAATAGTTGTTTTAGCTCGAAGTTAAAAATATAACTATACATTAAAAGTTAAACCTTGTGACTTCTATATGTAACCTTCATACTTTAAATTAACAACCTAAGTATACATAATTATTATGCATTTTCATATAAGTGTATTAAACAAACAAACAAAAAAAAAAAAAAAAAACTGCTTAGTGATTGGAAAATTATCAACATCTTGGAGGGTTAATTATGTTTATTTTTAATAGCTATATTTCTTGATAAGAAAAGATTATTATTTTACACATTAGAAGTTTCTCTATATACTGAAGAAAGTTAGTTTATTATTTTACACATTAGAAGTTTCTCTATGTATTAAAGTTTCTGTCACTGGCATCAATTTTTTTTGTCTGCAATAGCATCTTCTTGCGGAAGGCAAAGTGCTCTGCATCATGAGAGATATCAATGTGTTCCGAATACTTCAAGAAAGGCATTTCAGGTTGTTAGAAATCTGTATCGTCTTAATTAACGAAATTATTAATTAAAATCTTCAGGTTTATAAAGGTACTCTATTTGCCATTAAAGAAATATTTTCTCTTATAACATCATTTTCCACAATGGCATTGTAATATTCTACAATTTTATTTCTATTTATTTAGGTATTTTTTGGTGTTAAAATTTATTAATGAAAATACTAAGTTTATTTTAAAAAATAATTCAAAATTAAAGTTGGTGGATATGAGATTATTAGTTTGGCCGTGAAAATACGTGATCATACTGAAAGAAAAATTTTCTTCATTTGAAAAATTTAAATCTAATTAAACTTCTAAAATTAATCAAATAAATAAGATTTCTAAAATTTAAACCTAATTCATTACTTGATTAAATTTTAATTAGTGGTTAGGACTTTATGATCCAATCAATCAACTTGAGCTAAAAAAAATCTAAATAAAGGGATAAGAAGAAAAAAACAACTCACCAGTTTGCTGTAACAATGACAAATGGAGTTAGAATGAACAAAATTTTATTTCACCAGCACACATGATTACAAGACACGAATCATTAATATTGGCCAGCGTTAGCTATTTATGAGTGGAATAAATGATTAATTTTGATCAGTTTCTATTTATTATTACAAGTAAATGATAATATAGATGTTGATATTATCTTAACGAAATTGTATCAGTTATCTTATTAACAGTTTAACAGTCATTTTATTTCTTATAAAGTTGGATGCCAAATTCAACAATATTAATAAGTATTTTCTTGAAATTTCGCTGATAATTGCCGATTCACCACTCACATTTTTGTTGATGGATTATTAGTAATCAAATTCGTAGATGCTTGATGTTCAGTTACAATTAACACTGTTGATACAGGTGAATGAAAATTTGATATCAAAATCAACAACATTAATAAGCATTTTCTTGAAGTTCATTATTTTGCTGATAATTGCCGATTTACCAATTATATTTTTTTGATAAATTATTATTAATCAACTTCATGTAAATTTGATGTTCCATTATATATCTTAACCATTGACACTGTAGACACAAGTAAACAATAGTTATGCAAGTCAGTCCTGTGGGTAAAATGGCGAAGTTGCAGAACTCATTTTGCCTGATCCAAAATATTTTCTGATAAATCAATTAATTAAATATATAGTAATCTCATCCCCTAATCCAAGACAGGGATAAGATGTTGAATCATCAAAAGCAGTGTTAAAAAGAAAACATTATCTTAGCAGGAATATTAGCGTCTCTGTAGCTGATTTCAGCAAAATGGCAAAATCAAGAAAAAAGAAATGGCGAAACAGTGTTGCGGCCTCGGCAACCACGGGAGCGAGAGCCGGGCGCCGCAAACCACGTCTTCTTCCTCCTGGCTGCTCTCTGGAACTAATCAAACCTACTCTTTTCGCTCTCAAATTTTGAAATGACGCGCCGTCCTCAGCCAATCAGAGTCCGCACACGCTAATCAAGTCTACCGGAAGATGAGCTCATCGTCACTTCCGACGAACATTCGAGATTGCTCCAGAAGATCTTCCCCAGCTGCATCCCCCTTCGCCACGCAGGAAGAACGAAAAAGTGCTAAGAAAATGGCTGACTGAAAAAATCAACAAAAAACATTAACGCACATATTTAAATCCTTCAATTTTGCTGTAATAAAAATTTGATGATCAAAAGTTTAATTCTTGACGTTTTTTAATGAGGGAGGTACTGTTTTAAAGCTTATCACATGTAGATTAACCCTGTTCCAACCGATGAAATTTTATTTTCATAATTAACTGGAAGAAAATACAGCAAAATGGTTAAAATTAACAAACGTTACTTTTCGTTAAATTGTATAATTTACTTCTTAGATGATCGTATCTTTGTTAACTGTTTTAGTTAGTCTGAAAACTAGTGTTATTAACGTAATTGATGTTTTAAATACCTAAATTATAGAATTAGATTTTAATTAAGTCTGATTAAACTGTTTGTTAATTATTTACTGTAAAATTGTTTGTTTAAACGTTGTTTATGGTTATTTTAATTTAAAAAAAAAAAGGAATTTTACGAAAAAGTAAAGTGTAACATTCTCTATTCTACACAGTGAAATAAAAATGTTATCAATAGTGTGAAAAAAAAAAATGTCATTGTTGCTATTGTCATCTGCAATTTTTTTTTTTTTTTTTTTTTTTTTACTTTTAGAAAACTAATTTTATTACTGACAATACCTTTATTTATCTATTTATTTCTCTATTCTTTTTTTTGTGAATAAGGAAATAATGTGCCTGCATAACTGACTGTGTTCCTTTTTTTCATGAAAGTGTATTTAGCTTTTTTACTTAAAAACATATTTTAAAATACTTCGGATATACTTTGGCATACAAAAATATTTAGATCTGAATTCAAATATAAATGAAAGAATCTTCTTATTTAGCATTGATAATTTTTTAACATGACAGAATTGGACATTTCCATGATGATACATTTCATATTTCCAGGGGTCGTACTTGTCCTGAATTTCCTGAAAAATAAAAAAATGTCCTGAAATGTCTTAAAATATCGTAATCCGTCCTGAAATTATGCGAAATTTGTCATAAATCTGTATATATAAAATCGTTTTTCCTGACTGATTGAGGGGGAGATTCATCATTGCCCAGACCAAACCCCTAAAGTAAAGTTTTTGCTTTAAAATATAGCTAATACAGATGTCTAAAAACCAATTTCTGGAATTTTCAAAATTCGGTCCCCAAGGGAGGCGGGGGGGCAAAACGTGATTTCACATGCGTAAAACGTGATTTCGCATAATCTTATATATCTCAAACAAAAAAATAGATATACGTGAAATTTTTGCTCTAAAATATAGCTAATGCAAATATCTAAAAACCAATTTCTGGAATTTTAGAAATTCAGCCCCCAGGTGGGGCAGCAGGGGGGGGGGGATATGGGGCAAAATCAAATAGAAATACAGTTAGGGCGTTCAAAATTGGTACTGATACGTTTTAGAGTCCTGCAAGTCGAATGAGAATATTTTCGATTGTGTAAAGTTATTAGGAGGGGCAGGAAGGGGGAGGGGGGGGCAAAAAATAAAAATAGAGTTAGATCGTTCAAAATTGGTATATAGAGGTTTTCGATACCTACAAATCGATTGCGGATATTTTCGAATTTGTAAATTATTAGGAGGGGCAGGAAGGGGGTGGGGCTATGGGCAAAAACAAATAGAAATACAGTTAGGGCGTTCAAAATTGGTACAGATAGGTTTTAGAGGCCTGCAAGTCGAATGGTGATTTTTTCAAAAGTGTAAAGTTATTAGGAGGGCCGGGAAGGTTGGGGGCGGGGGGCTGAGGGGCAAAAATAAAAATAAAATAGCGTTAGATCTTTCAAAATTGGTACATAGAAGTTTCCGATACCTACAAAACGATTGCGGATATTTTCGATTCTGTTTTAATAAGATAATTATGCATTTTTTTTTTTTTTTTTTTTATTTTTTTTTTTTTTGGGGGGGGGGGGGAAAGGAATTTTTCAGGATTTTTTTCAATACAGCAGTTTGAGCAAATGAGCATTTTTCCAATATTTCTAAAAATTCTTTGTTCATGTTCTAATAATGTATATAATATTAGTTTTATATTTGTATGTTTATTGTGTAAGTTAAACAGAAGTACAATTTTAAACAAGATTTTGTAAAAACCCACATGAGTTTTTTCAAGTAGGTGTTGTGAAAAAACCCACTTGGGTTTTTTCGGGTTTGTCAAAATCTAGCCAACCCTGAATAGAGGTGTTGATCCAGGTTTTAATTAATTTCTGAGGCCAGTTTTTGTTAAAAATAGGCCTCAGAATTTGCCATTGCATAAAAACTTTAATTTTGCGGTCCCTAGATATCTAATCAATGTTCAATATAATAAGTATTTCATTTAAACAAGTACTGGCAATGATATGAAATAATACTTAAAAGATAGAAAAGTTTTATAAAATGGATCATTTTTATAAAATGAAATTTTGTGAAAAAGGCCGTTTTTATAACTGGATTTTGTGAAGTAGTTTATATTTTATGGATTTATGTTATTTGACGGAAATCATTTTATAGTTTTGAATTTTGTGACGGGGCAGCAGATAAGTTCCAATATTTAGCTGGATCAGCCTCTAAAATGCTATAGTTTTTTTTTTTTTTTTTTTCTTTTAAACTCAGAAAGAAGTTTATATTTTACTCTTATAAACTTTAATTCTTGATATGTGGATTTTTTATTTCAATTAGTGCGACAGATAAAAGCAGTGTTGCAAAGAATTTACCTTGCGATATATATATATATATATATATTTTTTTTTTTTAACCTGGCCAAATGTAAATGTCCTGAAATTGTCCTGAAATTTTGAAAAAATTATGTCCTGAAATTTTATGTAGTACCAGTACTACCCCTGTATTTCTAATGATGGAAAAATATATATATATATATATATATATATATATATATCACCTAAAATCAGTGTTTCCGCTACGGTAGCATTTTTTACGAAATGCTAAAAGACTTATCCAAAATGCGAAAATGAAATAACATGTTTTCGCTTTTTTGCTAAAGCATCTTACTAAAAACAAATTGAAAAAAAAAAAAATCTGCGAAAATATTATAACAAATCTTTTATTGGAAAAAAATTGCATCATTGATCAAGAAAAATCCATTGGTTCATGCGTATAAGGAAAATCAAATGCTGAACTATGCATAAGAATCGCATACAGGAAATCAATTTGTAAATAAATTTGAGGCATTTGTAAAGTGGTCTAATATGAAAGAAAGAAAAATTATAAATTGTAAACCAAAGAGCTTTGAATAGTAATAAACTAATTTCACTTATATTACTTAAGTTATGTTTTTATTTTCAAATAGAGTATGAGCTTATCAAATACAGTATAAGCTTAATGTAGTTTTACATGCTATAGTGATAATTATATATCCAGAAAAAGAATATAAGTCTTATGTAAGATGTTCATATTGCATTAAAAAAGTTTACAATATAAAGCAATAATCTAAAAAGTAATATTTTTCATGTTTGCCAATAAATGTGTTAAAATATATGCTTGTACTATATTCAAACTGATCTGATTACAATAGTGGTAAGTACAATTATTAATTACTTTTTTGTTTTGCATTTCAAATTAAAAAATTTTTTTAGTTTAATTTACAAATGAAAATCAAACATATCGAGGCGTAGAATGTGTAAACTGATAAACTCTTTTTCTACTGTTTCTGGCATTTTAGCATTTTGCTAAAGTTTTTTTTTTCTAATTTTAGCTTTTTTTTCTAAAGAAAATTTTTACTCAGCTTAAACCCTGCCTAAAATTCTTATAATGAATCAAGTAGATTTTATTCTTCATTAATTTAAGAAGCAGATAGGAGAGAAGGCGACTTTGCATTTCGTCGGTGCAAATCTCGTCAAGCGAGCTTTATTAGAAATGTTATGATGTGATACCAACGAAATGAAAAAGTACCGAAGAATTAATAATTGAAGCTGCAGGAGGTTTTTCCAAATTAAAAT
This sequence comes from Salticus scenicus, assembly GCA_963930645.1. NCBI lineage: Eukaryota > Metazoa > Arthropoda > Arachnida > Araneae > Salticidae > Salticus > Salticus scenicus. The sequence goes on from OZ005656.1 coordinate 154,156,021, forward strand.
AACAATAATAATCTTTTTTTCGATATTTTCGTATATGTAAAATTGTTATCCAGCAGTACCATAAATATATACATAAATATATATAGAGAGTATTATATACTGCCATAAATCAACTAAAAAAATTAAATAGCAAAGCGTACGGGTAATAGAAAAAATAGGTTTTTTTTTTTTTTTTTTTTTTGACAAGCAATTATACCAGAAAATTCATTACCAAATAGTGACAAAAACTTGAAAGTCACCAAGGGGTTCATATACTAAAGCTGTAACACAAAATGGTGTAGATATTACTTATTTTTTTCTATTCTGAAAAAAATTACTAATTTTTAGCATATTTCATTAAAACAATATTAAATTTCAATTTGACATTGAATATGTGTATTTCTATGAAATTGTTTTGCTTTTGTCTTGTTTTATGCAGAATTAATTTTCCTATTCAGTGAAAGGCAAAGAAGCGAATACGTGGGCAGAGTGCCACAGTAGTTAATAAATTGAGTCGGGAGTTGGCGAGCAGGGGCTGAGCCCCCTAGTATTATATAAAATTATATATCTGAAAAGTAAGAATTTATATGAATGAACTTAAAAAATACATTGACTTTTCAATGAAATTGCAGGGAAATTTGCAGATTTTTGTCAAGTTTTAGGCTACATTAACATAGGTTTGGTTGAATTAAATTATTCTCAAATACATATTCCAAACATGTTTTTAATATCTGTATTTTATAACTTATTGCGATTTCATGAAGCTTTCAATTTTCTTTAAGATATGGAAACTGAAGATGGTAATGAAAGTCCAAAATCTGCAGTATATAGAGATCTTTTATCCTTAAAAACCTGTGGAGTAAACAATGTAAATAATCGTGAATCGTCTGGAAATGACAGGAATTCTCCACCACAAGAAAAAAATTCAGAGAAAAACTTTTTTGGCCCTGTACAAAATGCTATGGATAATTCTCTTCCTGTAAGTGTTATTTTATTATTATTATTATTATTTATAAAAAATATCAATCTATTTATAAATTTAAAGCATTCTCCAATTTTTTTTTTTTTTTTTTTTTTTTTTTTTTAAGATTTTAATCACAGACCTGGAAATTTTGCACAAACGTGACAATACTAATGTCATTTTTTACTTATTTTATTTTCATATGTTTCAATATGCTCTTTCCTTTGAAAGATGTAAAAAGTCCATGCCTCAGAATATAGGAAAGAGCAAAAAGCAACATGAACATATGAAGAAGCTTTTATATGATAATTTAAAAATAAAAAAATTATATGATAGGATTCTAATCATAGTAGGGCCCACCAGCGGCCGAGCGGTTCTGCGCTCAAAGCTGGTAGACGTGAGGTGCCGGGTTCGATCCCCGGTCGCGCTCGTCGACCTAGCCGTTCGGAGTTTTCCGTGGTTTCCTCCGAAACTTGCGTAAATACGGGCTAGGACCCCTTAGAAAGACCTCCACGGAAGGCCCTCCCCCTCAGGCCTAGGACCCCAGTGTTGTCAATCGGCCTTAATCCCTAACACCAACATCTAATCATAGTAGAAAACTTATAAGTGAAATCAAATTAAGTTATTTTTAGGTTATGCCTTTCTATTAAAAATGATTCTTGAGAGAAAGCATAAACATTCATCCACATATCTACAAAGAAATTGTGCATCATCTATTTTCTTTTGGATTAAAGTATGGTTTAAACTTATATTTATTTTTGAATCAACCAAAGTAAATGGAATTTACAGAAAAATAAATATGTCTATGTTAAAAAAGGTGAAAATCAGAAACATATTTTGCATATTGCAGTTTTGTAGGTTAAGGTATATTGTCATGAGTGCAGAATAAAAAGACATATTGTTGCTTCTATATGTAAACAGGGAAGCTAATTTTAAAGCTGGATTAACAGACAGTGGAATAGTGCGATTATGGAGGTATATTATTGGTGATGGGAAGGGGAAGAAACACCGTGTATACCAATTATGCTTTCTCTTAGGTTTCCCACACACCAGAGCGCAATGCAATGTGCAAAAAATGCTCATGAATTATCCATTATCTGAAGGTGACCCTTGAACTTTTGGACATGTTTACAATGAAGGACATTATTTTTAATTGTTCCTAGAAGAATTTTACAAAAGAAACTCAAGTTTTCCATGCCAGTTATCGCAACAGGAGGAAATGGCCATTCGAGGCTCGTACAAACTCAAATCTCATATCAAAAGAATTTGAATAGAACCGACATTACACTTTGGATTGTGCCCTTATCTGTGCCAAGCTTTACAGGATTGTCTAATAGATACTTAAGAAAAAATATTGACTTTTAATCACTTTTATGGTTTAATATTTTTCTGTATGTTGTTATTAGTTATTCTAAAATGTAAGCCTTTAAAAAATGTACATCAAACATATAATTTCCCATTGCATTTTAATAATCTAACAATATAATGTACATATTACTAGATTTTGTAGGTACAGTTTTATGTATGGAAATATTAATTTATCACTGTTAGTTAATCTTTCGTCTGAATTTCTGATAATATTTAGAAGAAATAAAAAGTTGTCTACACTCTTTCCCCTGTGATTGTTTTATTACAATCAAACAGAAGCATGATTCTTATGATTAAATTTTACCCATTTCATATTATAAAATAGTTGTTCCCTGATTATTATTCTAGAAATATATTTACATTTTTTAATCAATCATGTTAATGATCTGCAGGATTTTAAACTGTAAATTTCAGTAGTCTGGTCGAAAAGGTTGGCAAACGCTGATTAAAACTTACTTTTTTTTTTTTTTTTTTTTTTTTTCTGTATTATTTTATACAAATTCACACAGTACAAATTATTTCTTTAAATTATTTTTCATGATTAATGCCGATGATTTTAATCTCAGGGCAGTAAATACTAAATATTGTGCCAACATCTGATAAAATGATTTTATTATAAAAATTTACACCTTTAAGAGGTAGCGCCTCCAAGGGCACTGATGCCCCTACAAATACAAATATTTTATCCCTGTTTAGCACTACTGTCGTAAATATTTATTTTTTTATTTCACATTGAAAAATTAAGAATAATTCTTATTATGTATGTTTATGCAAAATTTTGTCCTATAATGCCATGTTAAAAGTTATTAAAAAAAAAAAAAAACATGCCACCTGTTGAACAATGAAACTGCATATGTAATCAGTGCCTTTTTAAGTCAAATTTCAATGAAATATCTAGTTTGGTTTAATATTGTCCACTGGTTTGTGAAGAATAGTATCCACAAACTTTGATACACACATGCAATGCACATACACACACATTTTCTAAAAATAATCAAATTGTGTTTAGGACATCCTAAAACATAAATTCCATCCCCCCCCCCCCCCCCCAAAAAAAAAAAAAAAAAAAAAAAAAATCACAAATCCAATACTTTTTTCTTATGTATATAGAAGAAATAAAAAGGGGTAATTTTTTTTTTAATAAAATTTTAAATACTGGTTTGTTTGTTTTTTTTTTTTTTTTTTTGTTCTTCTACTTTACATTAAAATTTTATCTGTATGCAAATATCAAACAAAATAGATTTTGTGTCTTTTATAAGCAGTTACTTTTAAAAATACCTCTCTGCAAGCTAATTTTAAAACAGTTCTGCTTTGTTTGTTACTAACATTGACTGTGTCATAAAACTAGTTCTAGTTAGCAAACTAAAATATTACCATAGTTTTAGCATTTCAGATTTTAAGTTACATATATATATCATTTTTTAATAAGCTACACAAAATACTAAATCATTTTCATTATTTTTCTCTTTGTAAAAATACCCTCACTTATTTATATATATTACTGAAAATACTTTAATAAATGGTGATTTTAAAAAGGAATATATATTAAAAAATTTTCAGAAATTAATTGATTGAAAATATGATTCGAAATAACTAATTTCGAGATAAATGGTGGTGGTATATTGTATGAAGGGTTTTGATGTAAAAGTTGAAGACTGCAAGGGCAATTTAAAATATTAATTTTGTTTCTTATCACATATCTATTTCTCTATAGGATGAATCCTATACTCTGATGTTTGTAAATAATAACTGGTACATATTTTTCCGACTTCATCATATATTGTGTGAGAGACTATGGAAAATTTATGAACGGGCACAGTTTTTAATTGCGGAAGAACTGAAAGATAGGGAGGAAAGAAAACAATCTACTGCTCTTGCTCTTAGACTCAAACCAAGAAGTAAGACACATTCTCCTAATTAAGTATCTGCAACAGTTATTATTATTATTTTTTTTAAATAGTAAATAAAATTATTCATTTTGTTTCATTCTAGATAATATTGACATTCATTCCTACTATCCTGCTTTTTTGGATATGATAAAAAATTTATTAGATGGGAACATTGAAAGTGGTCAGTATGAAGATAACTTAAGAGAAATGTTTGGAATCCACGCTTACTTGGGTTTCACTCTAGATAAAGTTATACAGAATGTGGTGAGGCAGGTATGTGTTTATTTGAATTTACCAAATGTATTATGTTTCTTTTTTCAGCTGATATATAAAAATATTTGTTATTTCATTTTTATGCTGACAGCTTGTTGACATCTTAATTAAGTATTCACCTTTGCCACTTTGTACTTTTTTCTTCATACTTAAGTGGAGGATTAAAAGTCAAAGACAAATTGGATGTCCAATCAAGAAATCATGTATAGTATTGTCTAGTGGGGAAAAATGGTCATAAAAAGCTAGGAGATTTTAAATATTTGAAATGGTAGCTATCTAAAATATAAATGTACTAAAAGTAATAGATATTGTGCATTGGAAAATGAAATAGCTGTGTACAACGATGTTCTGCATCCTTATGGGCTGTGCTGTGCTTTTTAGAAAACAAAACATCTCATGCCAAGCATTTTTTTTTTTTTTTTTTTTTAACTTTTTTTTCTTGAAGTGTTTGAACTGTTCAATGTTTGAACCAATGTTATCCATAAAAAAGCACACACACAGAGAGTGAGGGCATTGCTTTGAATTAATCTAAAATTGATATTTTTAGTAATTAACATGACATGAAAAACTTGTCATTGTAAAGAAAAATATTAATTTTTCTGTTTTTCCCACAAATGTTTGATATGACGTCTTTTAGTTACCTGTATAATATCAATATGATATCCATTTCTTGCCAAACACATTGTAATGTTATATTATTAACTGTTCGTGAAGGATCACAAATACATTGTTTAAGTCCGGGTAAACTTGTTGGCAAAGGTGGTATAAACATAAGATCTTTGACATATTCTCAAGGAAAGAAATTGCATATGGTTAAGTCAGGTGACATAGGAGGGTGACTATGTAGGACCAAATCACTGACTGCGCTGTGACCACTCCAGTGGTGTGGTAGTTCTGTTGAGAAATTTATGAACCTCCAAATACCAATGGGGTGAAATACCATCTTGTTAAAATGAAATTTTGCATATCTTCCTTCAACTAATGAAAAAAGTTAAATTTCCAGCATATCGAGGTAGGTAATACCACCCCCTAATTTTTCGACAAAAAAGAACGATTAAGTAAACCTTTGAAGATACTTCACAAAAGGCGTTCACTTTTGGGGAGTCTCTTATATGTTCAATGTCAGCATGGAGGTATTAATGATGAACAATTTTTAATTGTGTCCCTGTAAAACTCATTAAGTGCTAGAGTCACGAAAATCTATACAGTTTGTGCGATGGTTACCTATAACTCGTATATAAATTTTCCACTCAAACTGATAAGGCATTGAGATGCTATCGCACTTTAAATAATTTCACCCCATAGGCCATAATGATACAGTATTATTTGTTGTGTCCGTGTAAAAAAACTAGAAATGCTAGATTCACCAAAACCTATATAGATGTGAAACTGTGACCTATAATATGTGTATATTTTTTTTTGTTCAATTGAATAAGGCACTTAGATGCTATCGCACTTTTTAAAATTTGGTCCCATAGGCTGTAATGATAAAGTAGTTTTCTTTGTGTCCGTGTAAAGAAACTATAAGTGCTAGATTCACCAAACGCTACGAAGTTCATGCAACTATTACCTATAATATGTGTATAAATTATTTTCTCAGTTTAATAAGGTGTTTTGACGCTATCACACTTTTTAAAATTTGGTTCTATAGGCCATAATGATAAAGAATTTTTCTGTAAGTGCCAGATTCTCCAAAATCTATACATATTGAGTAACTATGACCTATAATATGTGTATAAATTTATTGCTCAATTGAATGAGGCGTTTAGATGCTATCGCACTTTTAAGATTTTGGTCCCATAGACCATAATGGTAAAGAATTTTTCTTTGTATCCCTGTAAAAAAAACTATAAGTGCCAGATTCACCAAAATCAATAGGATTTGTGCTATGGTGACTTGCAGCACGCGTACCAACTTACAGCTCATTCGAACAAAGCGTTTAGACGCTAGCGTGTTCACACTCACATACAATCGTAAAAATAGTAAATACGCACACAGGGGACCTCAAAACGTATAGAAACACCCAAATCTCGAATTTGGAATTTTGACATGATTACAATACTTTCCTTATATACGTATGTTCGGAAAGTAAAAATGCATTATAGACTAATATACACATAAAAAATAACTTTTCTATGAAATTTGTACTGTATAGAGCAGAAAATATATTTAAAAAATAAGGCTAACTTATGGGTACAGACCCTTTTGCTGCTTCCTTCACAAAATCCAAATCTATAAAATAGTACCCTTCCAAAAATTATAATTCATAAAAACGACTTTTTTACAAAATTCCTTTTTATAAAAATAATACTTCTATCTTTTCAATATTCCAAATGATTGCCTATACTTGATTCAATAACACAATATTCTTTTGATTTAAACATGATTTAGTTTGACTGCTAAAAAATTTTTTACACAATAATACTTTTTTCACAAAAAATAGGCCTCAAAAATGAAAACAAGGGTCAACCCTGTAATTTTAAAGGAAGGAAGCAGACATCTCTCTTTTTGAAAACTTGTAGCCTTTTTTATTGAGTTCTCCCAGCACTTTTTTAATTTTTGAATCAGCATTATTTTTTTCCTTGAATGTAGTCTAAAACAGTTAATACTATCATAATATGAAATAGAGCAATAGTGATTGGATTAATAATTTTGCCAGTTAAGATAATAGGTTGATATTGCTTCATAATTAACACCATGAAAAAGCAGTTGGCAACATTTCTAATTTGTAAAATGTTGGGAAGTCCTAAAATTTTGATTTGAAAACTTAGATGTGATTTTGAACATAATTTTTTTTTCCCTTGCTTGTATATCTTACTTTTTCTATACAGTACATAATTTGAATAATTTTTTATTCTTCCAGCCACTAATAATGTTATGTATGAATATTACCTATATATTTTAGCTGCAGCACATAGTGGGAGATGAGTCTTGCACTCAATGGACTACTCTGTTTCTTGAAGAATCAAAAAACAAAGCTACAGGTGGGCCCTGTGCAACTGCATCTCAACGTGCCGCAGCTGAACTTGCATATCAGAAGAAAGCGGAACAGATCAGTGATGATAATTTATTTAAAATGGTAATTGTAAGTATGTCTTTTGCTTTGCGCTATATATATATATATATTTTTTTTAAATACTTTCTTGAAATTATTCTACAGTTTTTTGCATATATATCATCAATATCTATTGTAAAATACTGAAAAAGCACTATTTGAGAGAAAAGTCACTTGGAATTTTGACAAAATTGTCAAATACCAAACATAAAATTTAGATTTATAAAAATGTCTTTTGCCAAAATAGATGAAAATGACTTATATCAACATTAATTAAAGTGATCAGAAAATCATTAAAGTGACGTTAATTAAAGTGATCTATGACTTTGTCTGCCAGAGCTGAAGATGCAACCTTCACTTTTATGGGTGGTCGCTCACCCACCTCCATCTACTGTGATATGTTTAATAAAGTTGTTTAGAAACAATACTCTTTTTGCAATATTATATATACTGGCTATCGAGATTGCTCATTAATAAACAAAATACCATTTTTTATTTATTTTTTAATGTAGTGCTACCATCTAGTACTTTTGCACAGATTTTATCGAACAGTGCTCGTATGAATTGTCATACAGATATGCTGACAAACTGTCTAGTGCTAACAGGGTTAAATGTCAGTGGGTTATAAAGCTAGCTTTACACTTCTTATGTTAACTTTTTGATACTTTCTTTTCTGTCTTAAGTATCTGACTGAGAAATTTTATGCCGTATATAAGATTAAAACTTAAACACATGCATATTTAAACAGTTTCTGGTAAAAGCATTTTAATATTCTAGCTGGGTAGTTAATTTGGAAACTTCCTAAAACTAATTTAACAGAAAGGCATATTCAGCTGCAAGTTTTTAATATTTAACATTATATTAAAGCTTTTAAACTATGCATGTTTTGTTTTTTATTAAAATAGTGAAAAACTTATTAAAATGTTATTGAATGCTTATTTATTTAGTATAAAGAAGAAGGCAAACTTACTATTGAGCTTCTTGATACTGATTCTGATACTAATGAAGATCAAGGGCCCAGTCATAGATGGAATGTATTTATAAAAAAATTCACATCTGAAGAAACCATTGCTAATAGGCTTAAAGACAAACTTGCTGAAAATCCTATTTTTCTTCCGAGGTATGTATTTAGCATGATATGTGATCTATTTAGAAATTAAAAAAAAAAAAAAAAAAAAAAAAAGCATTCAATCTTTTCGACATTATAGTATTTTTAAAATATCAAAAAATTTTAAATTATTTATTACTTTCTTCTATATGTAATATAGAGAAAGTATTGGATTCGTAAAAATTTTCGACCTCGGGTTTTTGATGGATTTACACGTTTTGAGAGCTGTAGAACACGATTTGACCCTTTTTAGAAAATGTCTGTCTGTCTGTCTGTCTGTCAGTCTGTCTGTGTGTGTGTGTGTGTGTGTGACAAAATTTTGTGGCAACTGTATCTCAGGAACTACTACACAGAATTTCATACAAATTAGTATGTAGTTGCACCTTGACATAAATTAGTGCCTATCAACTTTTGGTAAAAATTGTCTTACAGGTTGCGTTGCCATCCCGCTTTTTTTAAATTTTTAACATGGTGATATAGGACAAAATTTTGTATAAATGTGCATAAAGAGAATTATTTTTTAGTAATCATTATGAAATTTACAAGAATTATTTATAATAGACGTAGTCAACTGGGGAAAAAATTTTGTATGCGTAGGAGCCTCGTGAAACCCCTGGGGGGGAAGTCCCCCCTCGAGGGGAGTAAATTTTCAAGATGGGTGTCTTTCGAAAGGTCTCGTCAATACCTTTAAAACGAATGGTTGAACTATAAATCTGTGATAATTTAAAACAAAGTTATCGATTTTTTTTACTTTTAACAAAAAGTAACTTAGAAAAAAAACCGTTTTTTTTTTTTTTTTTTTAACGAAATTTAACCAGACTTGGTATTTAGTTGGCCCCTGACATAAACTGGGGCTGATTAGATTTGGGGATCAATCACTCAACAGGTGGTGCTGTGATCGTATTTTTTCTAAATTTTTAACATGGCAGTATAGGACAAAATTTTGTATAAATGTACATAATGGGAGTTATTCTTAACCTGTGATTGTGAAATTAATATGAATTATTGATAATAGTAGTAGTTAATTAGGAAAAAAATCTCTGCCATCACTTCCCCCCCCCAGGGGAAAGTACCCCCCGGGGGGGAGTAAATTTTCAAGATGGGAATCTTTCGAAAGGTCTCGTCAATATCTTTAAAATGAATGGTTGAACTATAAATATGCTATAATTTAAAACAAAGTTATCGATTTTTTTTTTTTTTACGAAAAAAATCTTTGAAAAAAATCGTTTTTTTTTTTTTTTTTTTTTTTAAATATTGTTACTGCGTGAATTTGTATAGGAAAATATAGAAGAAAGTCTTGTGGTGGCCACAGCATACTAGTTTTTTAAGTACTTTATATTTAATAAAAAGTTGTATTTTCTAGGCTAATAACTATTTCATTAATTATCTAATTGAATCAGTTAAAAGTATATGAAATTATTGAATCCTATGATTAACTAATTATTTAAAGGTAATAAAAAAATATTTAATGATTTTTTTAAAAAATTTCCTTTTAGGTTGGTTAATAATTATAAAAAACGTGCCAAAAATAGATATGAAATTGAAGAATCTGAATCCACACAAGATAATGATGCAGCTGCTCTTCGGAGTATTCAAAAAGAAATTGATGATAGCAAAATTGATTTAAGACGAGCTGGTCTAAATGAAGATGAAGGTGCTGGTGAAGCAGTGAAAGGCTTAGTTGGCTTAAATGCAAAAGCTAAATATTTAGAAAGGACACGTCAAAATAATATTGCAGAAAAAAATGAATCTGCAAATACTTATGGATGTAGATTTGATATGAACTCTTTTAAAAGAATGTGGATAGCTGGTGGTGATTGTAATGCTCTGTACAAGAGAGGGAGTTTATCTAGTGCTTCTCAGGTAAGAAATTATATTACCTGCTATAATATCTTTGATGATATATTTTCAAACCTTTATAACATTCATTTTTTAATATGTAGAGTCATAAATAAACCTCCGTTAGAAGCAAAAAATAAAGTTTAGATTTATCTGTAACTGCTATTATTTTTTTTTAATTAAACATGTCTATTTTTTGTCATAAATCTTTTTGGCAAAAACAATTTAATATTTAGTATACTTTTTGTTCCCCATCGTGCTATATATGAGGAACATTCAAACCGTGTTTTCTCCTTCTCATACATTTTTTCAGACAGCACAAAAACTAATAAATTAAAAAATAACTGAGCTTAAAATATGATTGTTTGTTTAGATGTATTACTAGATACTAGGAAAGTATGTAGACATATCTAGGAAGATATGGAGACGTACTACTTTTATGTTAAGGTTAAAAAAATTTTTTTTTTTTTTTTTTTTTGAGAAAACACCTCAAAATACACTAAATAACCAATCAATTAACTTTTTAGATCTGAAAATAATCTTTAATGGTAATAAAATGTACATAGGTATCTATCACAAATGGTAAGATTTTGGTTTTAAAGTAAACTTATTTACACATTTTAATTCCTGTCTGCATCTTTGGGTATTTAGAAACATCATCAACCATTTATTTCAAATTAATAATTTATGCTGTCTTCCCCTTACGAATTTTTTTTTCAGCTTTCTGAGCTTCTCCTACTTGAAAAATATTCATTCGTATTGGTCTATGTGGTTTCAGTGATCTTGTATCTGTTACTTCGCTTTTACTACGTTTAATAATTCATTATTAATTTATTATACAGTAACCACCTCCTTAATAAATTCACTGATTAATAAAATCAGCCGCTTAATCTGATCCAAATTGCCAGGACCGGAATCAAATCAATACCAATTACTTTTAAAGCCGTCGCTTAATAAAATCAGCCTCGCCGGTTAATTAACTCAAAAATATCTACTCAGCTGCAAAAATTATCATTTATACACACTCAAAAAATTTTATTTGCATTGATTTTTTTTTTTTTTTTTTTTTAATAGAAAAATAAATTAAACTTGTTTATCGCAATTGTCGAAGATTTGCAACAAAGTTACAAATTAAACACGTCCCATAGCTTATCTCTGTAATAATTTCAAGGAATGTATTCTTCAAAGCACAGCAATAAATTACAAATTTGATAGTTCTTTTGAAATTACAATAATTAATAAGGTTTAAACGGAAAGATTTTAAATTTATAAGAACAGCTTGAACTTTTGGCAAAGTAATGACGATTTACCTCAAAGAAAAGTGCATGGGAATTTGAAATGCGATCGAAGGAACAATTAATTAATTACCTCTCAAAAATTAATATTGTTTACTAATTCCATGATTCGTTACCTTTTTAAGTTTTTTCAAAATTCAGAAAAGTAATACTTTTTCCTTAAGTGCAGGAACATTCACTGGATATAAAAATCAGCCGCTTAATAAAATCATTTTGGCTCAGAACGAATGTGATTTTAATAAGCGGCAGGAACTGTATTTAATAAATAATATATATATACATATATATTATTTATTAAATGGCAGGTCATGTGTTGGCCAACCCTAATCTAGACCATGCTGAGTGATTAGCTGGGTTCATTTCGCTTAACATAAATATAGTATGCCTTGTAGTTGTTATTTACTTATAACTAAAACAGGGGTGTTTGTGTTCAGGGTTTACCCCTGATTTCAGGGTTTTTACTCTAACCCATGTGTATTTTTTATTTCCTATAAAGTTATTTTTTGTTTTCATTGGTTGTTCATTTGTCATCTAGGTGATACGTGAATGAAATGTAAAAAGATTGAGGGCTTCTGGCCTAAATAGTTTGAGTATTATTTGATATTTTGGGTTTTTTCTAATTTGAGGCTCTAATTTTCAGGGTTTTTACCTTTGAGTCCCAATTATCCCTGCTAAAAATACCCATGAAATTACCCTGTATATTTTAAAGAGATGCCATGTTGTCATCCCCCTGTGCTCCTATGACCAAAAAGCAGTTTTTTTTTTTTTTTTTTTTTAATTCCAAAAAAGATTTTGACTGTTTTGTCATGGATCACTCCATAATTATTGGCTGAAAATGAAACGCACACACACAAAAAAAAAAAAAAAAAAAAAAAACATGAATCATAAAGAAAAAAATGGATTTTATTCAGCAAAGTAGCCACCATCAGCAAAAACACACTTCGTCCAACGAGTTTTAATTAAAAAATACCATGATGGCAGGAGTCGGTATCACACATTGGTCAAAGAAATCATGAACCCCCTGAATCAAAGCATCCTGGTTCGGGGATTGTTTGTCCCTCACAAACCTGTCCAAATAGTGAAACATGGGATAATCAGTCTGAGCAAGGTGTGGAGAATAAGGTGGATGCGGCAGAACCTCATACCCCAACTCCTGGATATTTTGCCAGCTACCAACTGAGACTCGAGCTCCATTCTGCAAGAGTATGGGACCTGACCCTTTGACCAGTGCTGGTTATTTCATGCAAAGTTTCCTGTGGCATTCATCCAATTGGCGACAGTGCTTGTCCGTATTAATGGTCTGGGCTCTTGGGAGGAATTCATAATGAACCATGGTCTTGGTGGTCAACCAAACGGAGATAAGAATTTTCTGTGGATGGGGGTTTGGTTTGGTGATCTGTTTTGCAGGTTCGCTTTTATGCAGCCATTGTGCTTTGCACTTGCGATTGTCGTACAACACCCATTTTTCATCCACAATCAGGATATGATGCAAGAATGGCTCTCAGGGTGGCAACAATCAGAGAAATCATGGACAAATCAGGAAATTTTGTAAAAACACCCAAGTTATGGAAATTCTTATTTTTGCCCAGCAAGCATGACTGAAAAATCACCAAACAGGTGTTATGTTAACCATGATTTGACACGGCATAGAAGTCTTTACTGACTGTGACTGATCTTCTGCTCACTTGGCTGTTCTCTTCAACAGGTGGCACCACATTTTTTTTTATACCTGCCACATCATTGTCATTACAGGAGTTTACATGATCAGTGATTTCACTGGTTTTGTGATATGTATGCAGCATAATTATGATTGTTATAAGTTTGCTTGTTTTGTTACTTTTTCAAGTTCAATCTTAATTTCATCTTCGTTATAAGTTTTAGTTAGAGCTGTTGTTATTTTACCTGTTTTGATGTAGTGACTATGTTCTTTAAGTATGAAAATTTATAGTGTTTTTTAGTCTCTTACCGTTGATTGATTAATCTGAGTTAAAACCTTTATATAATAACTTATAATTATACATAGTTACTTTCAGAAAAAGATTCTATCTTTTAGTTAATAAAAATTTGCACTTGCTGCAATCTATTCATTGCATTAGCATTTCAAAATTAAAAGCTTGTTGCAGCTTTAAAACTTTTTCTCACTTTTATCCTTCTTTTAAGAATATGTGAAGTCCTGGTCTACTAATTTTATAAAATTAACTTTAAAGTATTTTTTATTTATTTACACCATTGAATTCAGCAAAAGAAAAAAAGAAAACATTTTTTTTTTTTTAAGGTGTGATTTTTGTGTGGGTGTGGTATTATATCGGTAGGGTTGCCAACTGCTCCGATTTCTGCGGAGTTTCTCCGAAAAATTTTAAAAACTCCGCAAATCCGCGATGTCATCTCGATGCTCCGCAAATTCAGTCTTGACCACTTAGCTAAATATTTTTTATTAAATACATAAAACTGAATAGTGGTACACACTGGGAAAAAAAAAAAAAAAAAAAAAAACTCTTTTTTTTTTTTTTTCCTTGCACTTGCACACATCTAGACAGAAATCGCGATCCAATCCTTATCAACTTTTGATTTTGCATTCCTAGCAGTTGGCACATAAAACATTATTCTTTTAATTTTATTTTTTATCTATGAAAGCGCTTCAACTCCTTTTGAAAATAAAATAACAAAACTGACTTTTACAATCTAGCTGAAATTTCTTCAACACTCTTCATCGTACAATATTCATAAATAAATAGTAAAGAAAAAACATTCTAGTGCTGGGCATTGCGTAATCAAAATATTGCTGACTCAGAACAGGAACAAGTATTTGTTTACATTAGCTAAGAACCTGTTTAATTAAAACCACAAGCTGAAAGGGAGGATGAAAGAAACCTAATGCTATGGTAATGCAGTATTTTGATTTTCTTTTAAACTATATCAATGTTTCAGTTATCTTAATGTTTAATAGGTCGTTAAAAAATACTTTCTGACAAAAAAAATTTGTTTATTTTAATTATTTATCGATAAAAATAATGGATTCAAAGCTACTGAACTTTAAGGCCGATTGACAACGCAAGGGATCTAAGACCAGGAAGAAGTATCTTCTGTAGTAGTTTCTTTTTTTTTTTTTTTTTAATGTATTTTTTAAATTTTTAAAATTGCTCCTCAAAATTTCCCTGAATGCTCCTCAAACTGTTTTTGAAAAGTTGGCAACCCTGTATCTGTGCCAGGTCTGTTATTTTCAACAGAGACTTCATACTAGAAAGTTTTCATAAATGTTTTCAGTTTATTTAATTGTAGTTATTCACCAAAAGTGTATATGTGACAGATCCCTTTTTTTTTTTTCCTCCTCAAGATACTGGTGGGTAAATTTGATTTAAAATATTAATAATGTTGGCATCTTTGGTATTATATCATGTTGTATATACATCACGAGTGGGCAACCTTTTTTCACAGCAGAATAAATCTCAAAAGCAAAATGGTTTGCCAGGCTACAGATATAGGTGTTCATTATATAACATACAGTGAACTCTCATTAAGACGGCTCCGTTTAATATGGATTTCTCGTTATTACGTACAAAAACAGAATTACCGGCTATTTCCTATAGTGCATGTAATAAACATCACTTTATATTTACAATTAATTTGTTAAGATGGACATTTTCCCCCCTCAAAACTTACTTTCTTTAAAAAAAAAAAAAAAAAAAAAAAGGCAGCCCCCCCCCCCCCCCCCCTTTTTTTTTTTTTTTTTTTTTTTTTTTTTCTAAGCATGAAATGGTGCAATAATAAAAGGGTTAATCTCTTTCACTCTGTGCTATTACACTGTGGGAGGTAAGCAGTATTGATTGACAGTGACACTTGAGGTCAACAGTTTGCACCTGTCTCCACTTCTATTGTGGACAGGAGACATAGCAAAGGATTTTGTTATCGGTGGCAGTCGTCCTTACAGCGCTGCAGTACACATCCTTTCCTCAGTTTCTGAGAACTGTGGTTGCTCAGTCCAGCTGTAATCAGTGTAATCGCATGATTTCTTATCTGACCCTACACTCGGAAAGTCTCACACTTTTACTCTTTGCTTTAAATCAGTGCCACATTTCCTTTCCATATTTCGGTAATGTTTGCATCTTCCAATAAAAAAACCCATTAAGTTTGACGGAAAAAGTGAAAGCATCCAAAAAATTGAAAATGAATCCAAACAAATCGATGTGATGAAAAAGCTTTGACTTAAATGTTCAACCGTGAACTCAATATGATTGAAATGTAAAGCCATAATGGATACCTTCGAATCAGGAGATGTCTTGGGTTTTTGAAAGAGAATTCGAGGGTCGGGCCACCCTGAACAGGAAACTGCATTGCTTAAATATGCTCCGAGAACATTGCAATTAATGGCCCATCCTACAGAAATACCTGGACTGAAATCAACTTTTTTTTTTTTTCCCTGCCAATTGTACCAGCGTTTTACAACCAATGGACCAGGGGATCATAAGTCTATGAAAGTGCACTATCGTGAAATACTTTTGGGGCATTAGATAAGTTCTATTGAAGCATTGAAAAGTTCTGATGGCAATGTGGTACAATATATGGAGTGGGTTCAGCTAGCTTGGGCCCTTGTTTCATAGACCCTATTTTCAAATTGTTTCAGACATTCAAACTATGAGTGGAGTTTAAATGGAACATCGAGCGGTAGTGAAAATGAGGAGGAAATATCTCCACCAAATGTACTAGAAGTCCCTCATATGCTGGTGGCAATTAGAACATTTTATTAATTGTCTGAAAATGTTCCAGATAATGTTTTTGAACAATTGGCTAAAATTGAAAATGACATTGAAAGAAGATCGTTTACCCTAAAAAAACAAACCAAGATAACTTCTTTTTTTTTTTTTTTTTTAAGATAGACAAAATATTATGTACTATCACCCTTTTTTTTATGCACTACATCAAGTTGTACTATATGACGAAAAGAAGTTTTGTAAGTAAGTATCGTTTTTCCTGCGTTTATATTTTTTGTGAATAAAAGGGTTTGAGGAGATAAATTTTCATTCGTATTATACTGTGTATGTGTACATAATAGTAATTTTAGAGTTCATATAGAACTTCAGTTTATAAACTCTTGTTATAATGGACTCTTGTTAATATGGAAAAAAACTGCTGGCCCTTGATTGTCCGTTTTAACGAGAGTTCACTGTATTTACACACAGATGCATATAATAATCAATACAACTGTGCATGAATATTTTGTTTAAATATCATTAATATTTGATTTAATGCTGCTAATCAAAGTTTACAAACAAGAGTTATGCAAACGACTGCTAATCAGAGAATACAAAGAAGAAATATTTTCTTTTGTAACTTTTCCTTGTATTTGGTAACATTGAACTTATATTGATTTTATATAGCTAAGTTTTTTAATAACATAAAATATTAATGTTGTTAACTGCTACTTATATACTATCTGTTATGAATATTAAAACGATAGGTATATATCCACTATTACAATTAATAGTATATTAAAAATTCAAAATTTAAAATGGAAAAAATAAATATTAATTTCTGTGGACACCATGTTTTAAAAATGTATAAATATTTTCTGTATCTAACTGATTACTTTCCTAATTTTTCAGAATCATCCAAAAGTGTCTCTGCATTTAAAAAAGAAATTCCAAGCATTTCATAAACGTTGGTTAAAAGAACATGTTGATGAAGAACAAGAAAAAGCTTGCAAAAACTGGTTATTAGGTCGCATAGAAGATAATATACCGACTAGTTGTATCAGAGTGGACAATCCTTCAAAACCCCCTTACACACCCTTTAACCGGTACAAAGTGCTTGAAAAAACTTGAAAGGCATCATTCTTTTGAGAAACCTTAAGCTGTGTTAAATTCTAACTGCTGTGCAAGTAAAGAATGACTTGTTAAAGGAAACTGTGGGGAATTTCATTGTTATTACAATCATAGTCATGACATCTATAATGTGCCCTTATGTTTCCTTTGACACCATTTTATTTAAAAATAACGTTCAGGTTACATTATCTTCCATGTCATTGAATTCAATTCTCTCATAACTTGTTCATTATTCATTTGTAATTCATTGTATATCCCATTGGAATGAATGTTTTCTTGAACTGTTTGTCATGCTGTACTAAGCACAAGGAAGCATTAGTGGACCAGATGTTACCACTTTTGATTTTAATAACTGAATGAAGCAGCTGCCAAAACCATGTGCTGATTTTATTCAACAAAACAGATTATTTTTATTCAGGTGTGTATTCACTCTGTATATGCATTATTTTGAACATAATGTAAGAATGTAATTATATTCCTTCACTTCTCATGATAGATCTTTTTTTTTAGCATGGAACATCAAAAACTGTAAGATTTATTCCATTGTACAAAACACTGGCTAAAAAAAAAATTGTGAAATATTTTACATTATGCGGTATTTTTGTACCTCGAAATCATTAAGGTAAATGAAAGAGATATTTATAATTTCTTCTCACGTGATAATGTTGCCACCTGTCAAGATGTGCTTGCGACTGTAAATATGAGGGGAATCATGTTTTATATTATGTCCTTGACATCCTTCTTGTACATTTATCATCCGAACTCTGTGTATTTTTTTTTGTTATTTGTATGTTTTTGCAATATTTGTTGAAATAAAAATTATAAAAAAGAAAAAAAAATCTAGGGAAAAGATTTATTATATACAAAGATTTTAATAGCAGATTTTATAAATTTTTGTCGAAAATCTGATATTGACAAGGAAATGTATATTTTACTAAAACGTATTTAGGAAATTCTTAGATTATCAATCAATACAGCATTTTTTAATATGAATATGGTGTAAAATCTGCTAAATTTTTTGTTGTAGATTTGTAGAGCGCGAAATGTTCCAGCAAAAAAACACCTCTTACAGCAATTCTTGTTCAGAGATGGTTTGACGGGTGAGCTATGGATCAGTTTTCTTAACCTAACCAATAACATATTTATCTAAACTTCATCAACTGCAGAATCTGTGACCAGCTTTGTTTTTATCATTTCTTAGTACTGATCATGCATGTTTATAATCACTGAAAATTGCTGTAATATTTTCTGATGTATAATGTGTTCTTATTTACATACGAATTAGCATAATCATTTTTAGTGAATATATTATGAAAAATATTTTACACTGACAGACCTAATTGACATCTCTTGGTCATGGCACAAACAATTTAGTAGGTTTTACCACCACATTCATATTAAGAAAGATTCTATCTACTGATGACCCAAAAATTTCCTAAATCCATTTGAGTGAAATATATGTATGCCTCCTTGTGATATTTAGTATGTCTAAAGTGTTACTAGTTATAACCACAAAAAAAATTAAATAACTTTAATTTTGTGCAATGATTTGGCTATTTTTTGTTATTTAAAGTAAATGTTGTTGTATTAGTTTGTTTTATAATATTTTAAAATCTAAATCTTTATTGAAAATTTTTATATAAAGTCATATTCTACTCTATATTTTAAAAGAGAAATGTGCAGTGAAAAAAAAACCTTCCTATTTCATATATAGCAAAGAAATTGATTAATTCATTATATAAATATTTAACATATTCTTTATTCTTTCATGCTACCAATTTTATGTGCTTAGCCATATTTATCAATTTTGTTATTTTAATGTGATCAAATATCGCTACAATTAAAAATTTATTACATATGTCACTTGACATTGAAACTTGAATCATATTTTGTCGAAAGAAATTTTCTTCTTGTATGTAATCTTATAAATAACATTTTTGATGTTGAAAATGTTTAAATACATGTGTAAATTTCCGTATTTTTAACTTAGAAAAGTTCAATAAATTTTATCATGTTTGGTATATTGCACTAAAACATAGCAAGTATAATGAATTATAATGAGATAGACCGTAGCTTTTAAGTTATTTGCCTTATAAGTTCCAAATCTTTCAGTGTCTATTCAAATTTTTTATTTTCAGTGTTGTTGTATAGCAAATTTTTATTTGTTTGAAATAAATTGCCCTGTGAATTTGCACTAAAACACTTCAATAAATCTTAGGCTTATATGCTGGAACACTTTGTTCTGTTATCAGTCTCTTATTTTATTTATTTACTTTTAATTACAATTTCTTAGACAAATACATTCTAATTATGTTTCATGAAAAGGGATGGACAATCAATAGAAAAATGAATTGATTTACAACATATGAAAATAAAGATGAATAACATATGTAAGTATTAAGTAGAAAGTACCTTTACTGAACTTTTAACCAAAAAAAAAAAAAAAAAGGAATATAACTTCAATTTGTGTCCCCACTGGCTTCTGGGGCATGCTTTTGCATAATTGGTCCATAAATAAAAAATCATTTTACTCTTGTCATTGTATTAAATAAACCATTCTAAAAAGATATAAACTGTGAAAAATGTCATTGAAATCAGTCAATTATTTCACGTCCAAATTCATAATATAAAAAAGTCCTCCATAAACTTTTAAACGCTACAGCCCGCTTGTTCAAAATTAAGCCTATTACAACCCACATTGTCCTCGACGCATTCAGTTTTGCTTTCGTAATTTTCAAAATATCCAACTTTTTTTTTCAAAAACTTCAGAAGCTAATTTTTATGAAAGATACTGTGTCTCATGTAATGCAGTGTGCTGTGATTTACTAAAAGCATTTTTCTTTTGCAAGTGCTTCATTGCATTTGAGTTTAAGATTATCTTCATTCTATAAAAACCACAATGAGTTAAAATCATACTGTCTCAAATTTTCTTAGATTAGGTTTCCTTAAATTTGAAATTAAAAGATTCACTTTTGATTGCAGTCAATGTCATCTTCATATACCCTTCTCCATAATACAGGTGCATTAAGACATGGTTCTCAGCTACCTGGAAAATCAGGAAAATTTTCAAATATTTCCTCCAGTGCACCATTGGTATCTGAGTAACTGGCCGGTGGCTTTCTGGTACTTGATTGTAACAGACAAGATCAAACCATCCTCACTCACTTCCTGAATGGCCATCTTAAATGTTTGACATTTTTAGGTGGTTCCGAGGGTTTTAAAGTCTTTGCCAAGTGTTCTATTGAGCAGGCTTTCCTTGATCATAATCTCTTGTCCCTGGAGCTTTCTAAGCAGGATCTTACTGACAATCCCCTATTGGTTCTCGATATCTTTAGGGTGCACAATTTCATGGACCGGATTCAGCCCTGGTAGTTTCTGGGGATGAGCAACAACAACAACACAAATGTTTTCTAAGTCATGGAAAAGCCTTAAAGAAAAAAATTTAGAAACTATCTATAAAGTGATAGATTTTGGGATTAAAATTTGCTGTAGGTTTATTCCGCTAAGTGTCGTGGCGTTTGTTTGTTTTTGCGCTTGTGTCACTTGAGACTCTGCCGAGTCTCTTGATCTACATTACCCCTTATTAAACTTGCTTCAAATATCGATGAATGGATGGTCCAAATGTGACTGCTTTCTGCATAAATTGCTATTTATATTTGAAGATGTCTAATTCTGATTGTAACAAACTACTTGATTTTTAGTACCTGTGGGCTACATGTAGTCCTTGGATCCGTGAAAGAGGGTGTAAAAGTACTAAAATGGTATTTAAATAATATATTGCCCCATACATATTTTATATTCAAAGACTCTCCTCGCCATGTGCAGTATACTAGTCTCACAGGCAATAAACTACAGTTGAACCCCGAAAATCTAAAATCTGGACATTTTTACGATTTTAGTTTTACTTTTAAAATAAAATTTTACTGTGCCTTATTTCTACACACTTCTTGTGGAATGCAGTTTAAAATCCTTTTAATTGAACACTAAATATAGTCATAATCTTACATATCTTTATACTACTTGATTGTTAATTTAAAAAATTAGAGTAAAAGAGCTTTAAATTGTTGCTGAAATGTTTATAAAAAATCAACATAAAAATTACTTTGTTTCTATAGTTTTATTTGAGTACTTTTTAATAAATAATTTATGAATAGCAGTTATTTAGTTTAATTTTTGTTTAATGTGTTTATATTTTAATTCAAAATTAATTATTTTAATCCTAAATTAAATCTATTATTTCTATTTTTTAATTTAATTTGGTGATTTGATTGTCGTTTATTTTCACTTGCATAAAAATTGCATTTTGTATGTTATTATAATACCGTAAAAAATTAGTTTTTAACCCTTTAATGTTCACTACTTAATTTATTTTAAAAATTACTAAACTAATTTTAAAAATGGCTTTTAGACACATAGCTGATCATAAATATTTAAAAAATAAAAAATTAGCATTGTTCCTTTTCGAGAAATTTTCGGTTTGAAACATCTGTAAGTAAACCTTATTAAATTCAAATAATATTTAATTTAATAAATAAATAACTTTATAAGTAAACATTATCGACAACAAAAACTCGTAAAAGTTGCATAGATCCCAACATTTCAATTTATTCCGGAGTATTTTAACCCTTTGCGGCGCAAGGTAATTCGGATCATTTAAATTATACTGCCACCGGAATTTACGAGCATAATTAAAATAGAAGAAATTTTAAATTTTCACGTTAAAAAAGGGGTTTTTTCTGCTATGTTATAAATGTAAATTTTTGCTAAAAAATTTCCAGGATGAGTTTTTGCACTTGAGAATTAAAATTAGGTGTTCCATCAGCGGGAACACTGCGACTGAAAGGGTTAATAAATCTCGAAAATTTGAAAACCTGGAATAGCTGTGGTCCCGCCGATTCTGGATTCATCAGTTCCGAGGTTCAACTGTATTTCCCCTGAAATTTTGTAGAACTAGATGGGTAGAAAATATACAGTGTCTGGGAAGAGCAGTCGATATTTTTGATAATGCTAGAAAAAAAAATTATCGAAGCTAATTGAATCCCTTTCAAGTACTACTACTAATTCAAAAGATCCACTTATTAAATGCAGAAATGTTTTTATTGTTCTTTAGCCATATATTTTTTTTAATCTTCTGAATTGAGCCATTTTTGAAAACACTTTCCTTTACTCATGAATTTACATTTGAATTAACATTAGTTAAATAGGTGTTTACTTAAGACTGCTGAAAATGCTCATTCTAACCGAAAGGTCACTATAGCGAGGTTTGACTGTGTATATCCAAGCTGATTTTATGTATTCTATTTGGTCTGGTAAATTATCAGACAATTTTTGCTGAGAATCCTATAAAATTGTATACAGAATACAAATATATTGTGTGCAAAAAAAAACAAAGATTTCTTTACATATAGTATCTGCACGCCAAAGATATTTTATTTCATTGTCTTTTAAAACAAGCGTCTTGAGCTGCTTGTACTTCTATCATGTTGCTTGATGGAGATTTAAAGCCAGCATCACATGTGTAAATTATGGAAAGGTGCATTTACACTTCAAATTTTGTTTTTATCCATCGGAGATTGACGTGGACTTACTGGTAGATTGCAACCTTACTTATAGTATGGAAAATGCTGTTCTAATTTATTTTAGTCCTGGTCCCCACTTCCTTTGGCATAGTCTTTCCTGAATGCACCCCATGCGCACAATCACTATAATCACATTAAAAAATCAGTTTAACATTGTAATTGTAAATTTGCGAATTAATCTCAGTTCATAAATTTAATGCCTTTTAGCAACATCTTTCTAGGTGCACTTCACTTGCATGATTACTGTAATTAAATAAGTCCTTCTAAAAATATGTGAATTTTTGACTGATTTCAAGAGAGTATTTTTTTATTTCAGAAAATTGAAATTGACCTACTTTTTCGAAAACAAGCATTTTAAAACTTAACTTTGCTCGGCATTAGCTCATATGTATGCCAGTGTATCTACTGCTACTAAAATCCCCCCAAAATAATTAAATTGAAAGTAACTAAGATCTGTTCATTAAGCAAGTAAAATTGCTTTTAGACATTATTATTCTTCTACCACATTTCATGAAAACATGGAAGCATCTGTGCAAGTCCCAACTCAACGAGTCTAATGCTAAAATAGGGGTGACAGTTATCTGACTCAGAGAAAATGAGCAATAACACAGAGTGCGGAATTACTGGATGTTTTCCAAATTTCAAACTGTCAGCCAAGCTGGCATCCCTCCAACATTTTGGATGTGTCCTCACTGCTAGTTTTAGGATATGTGGCTGCACTGTATCTGATCTCTCCATTAGGAAAAATCTCCAGAAACTTTTCTGATAATTTGCTTCTTTATAGTCCCTAGAACATCTTTGCTTTATCTACAGCCTTTTTTTAGGGGTTGTACAACAGAAGTCACAGTACATGGTTCTTCAGAACCACTCATCTTTAATTCCTGAGAGATAATGTAATCCTGTAGGGTCCTGTGTTTTTGCAACCTATTTCGTTTTTGCATATTTTATGGGCTACAGCATGTCCATGGAATCATTGCTGTCAAGGCCTGAAAAAGTCACCAAATTGATTATCAAATACTCAGTATATACTCTGTCAGGGTGGTTAGTAAAGTGGAATTTGGGGAAAAGTTAGAATATTTGTTCAAAATCTCTAAAAGTTAGATTAAAAGTAGAAAAAATATCAACCATATAAATATCATGAAGTTAGGAAATTCCAGACAAATTTTTTTTTTGTCAAAATGGAGGAGAATAACCTGGAAACCCCATGTATACAGATTATTTTAAGATAAAAATAATTAGAATGTACCTACTTGAAAAAATACTGGAAAAACAATTCAAAATGACATAATCAGTATGAAAGAACAAATTCGAAACCAGAAATAGAACTTTCAAAAAATTACAATTTTAAAATGAACCTTTCAGAAGAAGTAAAACAAATTTGATGCACACACATACCAAAAAAGAAAAAGGGGGGAAAATCCATTAAAAAAAAAAAAAATGATTTGGCCTTAAATTGAATCAATTATCACCAAAATAGTCTTTCCTCAATTGGTGATAAAATAGATATTCAAGCAAGTAGTTGCGATTAAATGTTAGTCAATCAGCAACAAACAATTTTGTATTTTTGCAATCGACTACAAGCACATTGCATATTTAGGCAATCTGCCACGAAAAAGAAAATTTAATGTTTTGTAATGTAGCAATTGTGTATTTTAGAAAACAGCTTTACAATATGAAGAATGGGAAAAAATACCCAGTGCCAACACAAGGATTGAACCCCCCCCCCCCTCTCCCTCCTCCTACACTCAAAAGGTGATTGATTAGCAGTGGGTAACATAACCACTTGGCCAAAGAAGGTCCTTTGAAGGTTTTAATGCTATAACATTATTTAATCTATTACTGTTCTGAAATAATGGAAAAAAGAAATTTTTCTTGAAGGTGAATGTTATAACACTATTTTAAAAATTTACTCTTCTGAAATAGTGGGGGAAAATAAAATGCTCATAAAAATATATGAACACTTGCTAACCTTGCATATAGTTTGTCAATTGGCCTCATTGAATAGAAGAAAAAGTTAAAAATGTAAATTTCATTAACTCAGTACATGGAAAAGTGACATTTTTAATTAATTTGTTATGAAAAACTATTTAAATATTGCATAGTATATTAGAAACTCAGAATTAAGTAATAATCTTAATTTTTTTTTCTTTTTTTTTTTAATAAAGGAAAAAAAAATCTGTACATCCCTGGTGATGTTTCGGTGAATAATGACATGAAGAAGACCTTAATTAGTGTAAAATTTGTTCAATTTTGATCATACGTGTTTTTAATGGGGGGAGGGGGAGAAAAAAAAACTCTATTTTTAATTTTTTTTTTTTTTCCTTTGAAATTTATGTAATCATGAAAAGACCCACACTATAAGATATCAATATGTATATTTTCACACACGTACATGTTTCGGGGTCTCCTAAATTCTCATGACTACAAAACGAATTATCATTTTGAAAATTTAATAAATGTTTGTGATGTGTCTATCAAATTGTTCTTTAAAAATTATTCTAAATAAAATTTAGAAATAAATAAAGATTAGACAAAATGCCATCATGATAATATTTATTGCACTAATAAAACAATATTACATATACATGGTGTTCATAATTTATTCACCAGATAAATGAAGATATGTTTTAAATAATATAGAAAAAGGCCGAGAAAAAAAGACATTGAATTTTATTTATCACTTCAAAAAATTTTAATATGGTTCAACATTACTAGTTACTCGGAGAATATAAAGTCTGTTCTCGATTTCCCAAGCTTATTAAGCATTTTGCTGAGTCATTAGCTCTTTCTGTTGAGATTTGATTGTTTAATTCTTTAAGAAAGAGTAATCAGGGTTCCCACGGGTCAGGAAAAATTGTGAATATGACCAAAAAACCTGGAAAATGCTTTTTGAGCATGAAATATATGTCAGTCTTGTTACTGTGTTAGTCTTGTATATTGTGAGCTATGTTATGTTTTATGCTGTGATCTATTTTTTATGTTACAAACAAAATTTTGTGACTGAAATTTTAAAAAAATAAACTTGAAAAATCGGAGAATTTTATTTTTGAAATTGAGTGGGAACCCTGTAATGTGCCATTCAGAAAACGGAATGGCCATGAAATTGATCCATCTCTCGTTTAACATAATTAGAAAATCTACATTGCTTTTTCACTGCGTAACACCATTTTGTCTGTAAACAAATAAATTCCATGTTGCCATTTATAAAATTTGGAATAAATGAAGTTTCTCAATCTAAAGATTAAATTCATATTATTGTCTCTTGCTTTGTAAAATAATTACTTTTTAATTAAAGCATGTTACATGGTGAATAAATTTTGGGCACACTATTATGGAAGAATTATTAAACTGGAAAATGTGACTGTATTTTGAACTAAATATTCATTGTCAGATATAAATATGGATAATCATAATGCATATAAGTTAAGATGTTAATGATTTTTGTTAATTTCTTATATGATAGTGTATTCTAAATAAGTACCTAAATACAAAAAAATTATAGAATTTTGTAATATTAGGATGCTTTGCACAACTATATCTGCTTCACCTGTAGTCGTGAGTTTCCTCTATCAAAGCTCAGATAGGAGGTGCCGGGTTCGAAGCCAGGTTGTATTCTTAAGCCTAATAGTTTGGAGTTTTTTATGGTTTTATCTGAAATTCGTGTGAATACAGGCACAGAACCTGATGAAGGATATCTATGTAGACATTTGGCCTTGATTCCTACACAAAAACAATAAACTTTAACAAAACTCATTGAGCTCCTTGCTTAAATAAGATAATAACTATTCATAATCAATAAGAAATATGCCATAATCCAAATTTGGTTCTTCTTATTTAAAGAACTTTTCATCAAATTTCATAGTCTATAAAAGCTAAATTTTAAAATTTTTGAAGAAAAAAAAATAAAAGGAATAATTTCCTTGTGTAGTTAAAATCCTTAAAGTGATAGAATGTTATGTATAAATGCACAAGTTAAGGCTTATTGTTTATATTAAAAGCCTAGGTTGACTGCTCTCTGTGGGAAAGAGGTTGTAGTTTTTATTCACACGAGTTTTGGCAAAAACCTTTGTCTTTATATCAAATACAAACTGTTCTTGCATTAGAAATTAAGAAATTATACAATTGACATTTATTTGGCAACTTTAAAACCTATAGCTATCATGACTTTTGTCTTGAATGATGCATATTACATAATTTCACAATGGCAATGCTTATATATTTCTTATACTTCACACATAAAGAACACCTCATTCATACCTGAACCAGGATTCGGACCTGGGATTCCAGAGAAGGCAGCTCCCCACTGATTGTGCCAGCACGCTGACAAATGAATGCATAAATGTTGAAAATGCTAAAATCAAGAGTCTGCAGTCTTTGCTGTGTTAAATTTAATGCACTTACAAAAATTTTTACTCTCTATCTTCTGTGCTCATTATTTTGCTAGATAATTGACTATTTTTATAAATTTTGCTCAAACAGTATATGCTCTCATTTTCACTGGTGCTTGTGCTTTATATTGACAACATCATAACTGGCAAACAAAAGAGAACATTTTCTGTTACACTTTAGTTCAACATTGCAATTTTAAGTATTACAATAATCCTATAAATATTTTTTTAAGCAGAATAAATAATTTTATTTATATATATATTATTTGCTGTTATGGTGTTGGTAATATACTTTTGCTCATTTTTAATATCTAATAGGAAGGTTTTAATGCACTGTCTATATATTCCATTAATAAAATGTTTGAAAAACTTTACCAAAATGAAATAGCTTTATTAAAAAATGGGGGTTGTCAAACTATTTTTGTTCTAGCCATAATGAATTTTTTATATTAAAAAATTAATTGTGGGTGGTAAAATTAAAAATTGTACTTACTTTTTTATATGAAAAGAATAAAATGTCCTGTTATGTATAATAAAAAATGGCTTTTGTAAAATGAATAAAATGTTACTTAGTTGTATTTGTTTGTTTCTTTTTCTCATAATACAGGAAACAATCTTTATTGTTAAATTAAAAAC
Source organism: Salticus scenicus (assembly GCA_963930645.1). NCBI lineage: Eukaryota > Metazoa > Arthropoda > Arachnida > Araneae > Salticidae > Salticus > Salticus scenicus. The sequence continues at coordinate 154,184,210 of OZ005656.1, forward strand.
AATTAATTTTGCTGCGTTATTTATCCTAAATTATTTTTAAAAAAAAAACTCACCATCTAAATTTTGATAATTTGTTTTCATGTAAATACTGAAACACATATTGCTTTGCCAAAATTCTGATTTGTATATTATAAATGCAAAATTTTTATTTTAATTACAGTTTAACTATCAGTGCATTTACTTATTATGAATTATATACACATATTCAGTATATACATATCTATATTTTTAGCTATTTGCTTTTAACTCCACTTAAAAAAAATATCCAATAGTCTACTCACCTATAATTCTAAATAATATATTAACCCAAATGAATTGTTACACCCATTAGAAAAATATTAAGTTTCATTGATTGGCAGTTCTTCCCTTTCCTGGCTTTACAGTGAAATTTCAAATATTATTTTTTATGATCACCAAAAATAGATTATCATTTCCAAGATTGATCAAGCATCCTTAAAATAGTTTGAAAAAACAGTAGTGCAACACGGCAGCGACTGCTGCAGATTACATACCCGGACAGCACAGAGATGAGACATCTATAGACATCCAGAGAATGTCTTTTCAGGATGTAATGTAATGATATTCTGTGGACAGCCAAAAAGATCCGTCTGGCATCCATGAGTTATCCAGAGGATATCCAAATAGCACTTCCTAGGAGGACATTATTTACAAACTCTTTTGGAAAAGTCTAGGAGTACTATAATAAAGTTCTACAACCTTTACCAGTCTTGTAGTTGTCTTATAATTGTCCTCTAGACAGTTATAGAATAGTTTTAAGACATTGCCCTCTGGTTTAAGGTGGGGGATGATTTAAGGCTTATCATCTTAAAGCATACTTCCAGACAACTGCAAGACGATTTTATTAATGTTTACATTTATTTATTGATATAAATACATTAATTTTATTAAATCATAAAATAAAATACAAACATGTGACAAATTATCCCTATAATAAGATTCACCAACAAAAAAATTAGTGGAAACTTTATTAATTCATCAACCAAAAATTATTAATTCATTCTAAAATTTAAAAAAAAAAAATTTACTGTTTCATTATTATCATATAATTTAAAAATACGTTGACTACTTCAATGAATGGCATATAATAGCAATGAAAAGGAAATTAAATATTAATCTTAAAAGAAAAAGCTTTACTTCATAATTTTCTTCGTATAAGCATCAAAGTAAAAGGCTAGAGATTGCAAGCACACACGTGGCCGGCAAGACAAGAGAAGAAGGATCTGAGCAAAAGTTGACAGAGCACCAAGGTACTTGCACCCTAATGCGCATGCATGTGAACTTAATTGAGGTATATTTTTCCCATCTATCCAATGGCTTGCACTGCTGGATTAATGGAAGAAAGAATCAGTGGATTGCCATTCTGGTATTTGTTGAAGAATGTCTACATAGATCCAGCATAGGACAGGATGAGTTCTGGATCATCCAAATCATTTCCAAATGTCCAGAGGACAACTGTGGTTCTTTGGGGGTATTCCTGATGTGAGTAGCAACAAATGGACTTTTCATATGGTTAAAAGTCAAAAACAGAACACACATTATTTTTTGCTTGCCCTGAGTGCAACTCGAGTTATTAAGCATTATATAAGTGAAAATATATTTTTGTATATTATCACAAATCATATACACTGCATGAACAAAAGTATTTGGACACTTCATTTTATAAGGATTAAAGTATAAGGTTGATTTTTTTGGAGTTGTGTCACGATTAATGTTCTCACCTGTTATATCTGCGTTTACAGTCACGATGACCTTGTCAACAAATGTATGAGAAATGCTGAGATGGTTATCAGACAGGATGGCTAAGTGGTAGAGCATCCGCACGTTAAGTGGAGAGTCCAAGTTCGATTCCTGGCAATGACATTTTTCACATAGTATAAAAAATCAACCTTACACTGTAATGTTTCTAAAATAAATTTACATGTTTGATAAATTAATGAATGAAATTTCTAAATAGAAATTTCGTGGTCTATTGGAGTTGTGCCACGATTAATGTTCTTATCCGTTATATCTGCATTTGGAGACGTGGTGACCTTGCCAACAAATATTATTTGAGAAATGCCTAGCTGTTTATCAGCTAGGGTGGCTCAGTAATAGAGCATCTGCACGTTAAGTGGAGGGCCCAGGTTAGATTCCCGGTAATGGCTTTCTACATACTTAGTATAAAAAATTAACCTTACACTCTAATCTTTCTTGAAATTACTAAATTGTAATTGCACATTTTCGAATTGAGACATTGTGCTGAATATCTAAAGAAATCCTTAATCTTCAGGGGTGTAAAGAACTTGTTATATCTTGTATATTTTAGCCAACAATTTGTCACAAAGGGAAATAACACATTAAAGAAAAAATAGTTTGATGATCATCCTGTAAAACATAATGCTTGAAATGTGTTGTAGCTGAAACATGAGATTAGGCTGCTGCTGCTTTTAATTATCTATATTAGTTTATATGAAAATAGTACATATGTTTTATGAAACATAAAGATTTCTTTAAAATAGCTGGGCAAAAAAAACACCTTTTCTTATTATATGCTTAATATTAAACTCAATGCAATGCAGTTTTTGGAAAAAAGCTTACTACTGTAAAGACCACTTACTGTGATCAGAAGGGTTGTATCCAAATTTTTATTTTGAATCAATATACACTATATTACCATTTTTTTATTCAAAATACTACCGTAATTTTGGGAGTAAGCGCCGCATTTGAAATATTCAGTCTAAAAAAAAAAATATTGCTAGAGCGCCACACCCGGCGTAAGGGCCGCACTTGCAGTATTCAATCAAAAAATTTATATTTATCATATGCTCCACGTTAAATGTTAGGTAAACACCTAAGCATCGACAGTTATAAAAGACACAATTTTATTAAGGAACTTTAAATTTATTAAACATTTTAAAGGGTTATTTTACTAATATAATTTTATGTTATTTATTCTCAGGGATTTGAGGAGACATCTGTTGGTTACCTAATGTAACCATCCAGAGCGCGGGACGCGAACCCTTCTCCTCGTGGCGCTCCACGTTTTTTAAAGTGGTCGGCGCCACTATGCACGCTTTTTTTAAGTGGGTCGCATCCACTTTATATGAATCAGCAGAATTAATAACCTTCGAAATCGCTGGGTTCGCTGTCTGAATGAAACAGTTGACAAAGTTCATCATTCAGTTCAATACCATTCTCTTCACAGTCTGATAAATCAAGATTAGTATCAGCATCTGCATCCTGACTCGAAGGAATTATTTCAGCTTCTGAAAATCCGGAAATAATAGTGCTTGGCTTGACAGCATTACAAGCTGCTAATACCCACTTCGCCACTTCTGCGTAAGACGCTCTCTTGAGATTGCCGCCTTTAGTGTAACCGTGCAATCCACTTGCCATCCATGTCTCCCATTGCTGTCTCATATGACTTTTAAAACAATGATTTGGAGACAAATCTAAGGGCTGCAATTTTTTCGTCAACCCGCCTGGTATGATAGCAAGAGATGCACCACTTTTCCTTGCAGCCTCCTTTACCGGTTCTGTCAAATGCGCCGCCATTGAATCCATAATCAACATGCCACTTGGCTGGAAAAAAGCACCTTTTCTTTTTCTCCAAATTTCACTAAACCAGTCTATCATTAGACTTTCATTAATCCATCCTTTTTTGTTACATCTTATAACAACATCCGATGTGAAATTTTCCTTGGGTAACGTTTTCCTTTTAAATATCAACATCGGCTTCAATTTTTCACCACTCGCTGTACACGATAAAACACAGGTAAAAGAAGTTTTTTCGTGACCTGTGGTGGAAATCGAAACACTCTTCTCTCCAGTTGAAGTCACAGTTCTACTTGGGGGGCAATCAAAAGTTAGCGGAACTTCGTCCATGTTGATTAACTGGGAAGTCTTAAAATTCTTTTCGGTTTTTAATTTCATTACAAAATCAAGAAATTGATTTTTCTTTTCAAGCCAGTCAGCTGGTAGACTCTGCCCCACAGTCGTTCTCTGCCTTACGGACAACTTATGTCTCCTCATGAATCGAAAACACCAATTAGCATTTCCTTTGAAATGAGAAATTCCCATGTCAGCAGCAATATTTTTAGCTTGCATGCGAATTCTTACAGTTGATATTGAGAGCCCCTTATCACGCTGTTCTAAAATCCAGTTTTTTAAATTTGTCTCCAACTCCGGCCAATGGGCTGTACCGCCACGCCTTTCCTTTTTCATTTTCGGCATTTCTTCGATTACAGATTTTTCTGATCGCCATCGGCGAACACATCTTTCATCTATGCCAAATTCCCGAGCAGCCGGACGATTTCCAATACTCTCGGCTTTCATGATTACTTGCAGTTTAAATGCAGCAGAATAATTCCTAAGTCGCTTGGGAGCCATTGCGAAATATTTTAGAATAATCAAAATATTAAAAAAGATGAAAAAATAGCAACACGAAAAACACACTTGAAAAGAAACTACGAACAATGCAAGGCAACGCTTGTAAGTAAGCAGTGTGAGAAAGAGACAAGGTCCAATCAGATCGCTTTACCACTGCACAAGGAGCAACCTATTTTTAGGAAAGGGGTGAGAGCACTCCTGCGGGTGAAACACGTGAAATCGGCGATTCTAGGAGAAAGATTCACCTTTCACGTAGTGCCATCTATTGACAGCAAATGTAACTTTTTCGACATTCTTTGTAGAAAACTTTAGAAAATAAATTATCTATCATATGCGCCGCACCCGGTACAAGCGCCGCATTATACCGCAAAGTATTTAATAACTTTTAAACTCATAAGCGCCGCGGCGCTTACTCCCGAAATTACGGTAAATACAGTGAAACCCCGATCTATCGTTCCTGCATTGATAGTTTTATTTCTATGGTCCCTGCACAAATTGCATTTAAATAATGTTAACAAAACCCGCATGTATCGTTCTTCAAAAAGTCGTTTTCCCGCATTCATCGTTGAAAAAAAATTATGACCTTGTAAAAATTTTTCCATGAAGGTCAAGTAGTTCCATATGGCATACAAACTGGAATTACATCTTTCATCGTAAAATAACTATTTTTCAAATTTCCATGGAGGATCAAAGTTGTGATACCATGCCTCCAGACCATTTACAGGTTATTTATTTTGTAATTTCAGCATGGCAAGAAGTAACATCTTCAGTAATCTAGAAAATGCAGTTACATATGAAAAAAATGACAAATACCAAACAGAAGGGCAAGAAAATGATAATGAAGCTGATAATGCACATGAAGAGTGGTTGTGTGTAGCAGTTGATGCGTCTGGTGCAACCTTTAGTGATAATATTTGCATTCAGGACACTGTGACATGCAACTGAAGCATAGAAAAAAATATGCGATTTCAAAATATGAAAATTAGGGTGCAGAAAAACAGGGTAATACCATTCATGCTGATGAGGTTGAGCCAGTGCCATGTGCATTTAGCATAATTACGGCGTTTGAAAATGCACGAACTTTCATATGCTCAAATGAAATTTATGTTAATATGGAAAACTTCCTGTTTAAGTTATAAAATGAACATAAAATTACTGATTTTTAAAAATAAATATCACTGAATGTTCTAAAACTTTCTTTGACTGTTTGGAAAGTAAGAAATTAGTTTTTTTTAGTAGTATACTGCATACATTGCGTGTTGTAATTCATAAGCATTGCTTTCTTCGTGTTTTGACTTTAACCCGCTTTCATCATTTTTTTTCCTCGCACCCCATGAAAAATGATGGATCGAGGTTCTACTGTATTTGAATTGTTTGATCGTGGATGCATAAATAGGGATAATTAATCTATCTGATTAGCACTTATTGACAGATTGTTGTATGTACTACTCTTATTATGATGATGTTTCACAATCCCTTGAAAGAGAATATTAAATCGTTTATCCCTGATATTTAAATTCAAATATTTATAGATCAGTCACATCAAAAGTCATTTTTATTGCCGAAATGTCAATAGAGGCCTCCAAAAGTTGGAGACTCAAAAAGTTTTCGTGTTCTGCTTGTATGTCTTGCGATAGTGGCTGCAAAGTCACCCTATTCACTTGCAAATTGGTACACATATTCATGAACCACACAGAATTAGTAGTATAGTTTTGGTTGTTTATTCTGTATCTAGTTTGTGTACAGGGACATGCCAAAGTTTTCTTATTTAACTTATGGACAGAATTTATATATACCAAAATGTCAGCTGCAAACAGCACCCTAATAACTTGTAAATTGGTACACGTAATCAGGCTCCATACAGAAACAGATCTCTAATTTTTGGTATCTATATTGTTTATGATTCGTGTACAAGGACACACCAAAATTTTTTTTAAAGTTATGGCATATGGGTAGAATTTCGTTTAAAGGCATTTTAACATGCTTACACTGCATTCAACAAAATGAAATTAACATACATTACTGAGATGCTTAAAAGCATATTTTCAATATAAAAATGTGTGCTTTGACTTAATAGTTAATGTACAGGACCTTGAAAAGTGTTCCAGCAATGTTACATAAACGTCCAAATTATGTGAAATTTTGAAGAATTATTCAGGAGATACATAGAATAATTTAAATAGGTTTTACTAATGTATAAAATGATTATTGCTCATTTACAGGGACACAGAAAAGAATTTCTTAACATTAGAGCCTTTGGACCAATTTTTATTTAAGCATCTTTTAATGTGTTTATGCTGCATTCAAGATAACAGAATTAACATACATTATTAAGATGCTTAAAAGCATATTTTTTCTAGAAAAAAAGTATGTAATAATTCATTTTTACAGGACCACACAAAAGAATTCTGATGACATTCTGTAATCATTGAAATAGTCAAATTTGGTCCAAATATTAATGAGTTAAAATGAATTATTTGTATATTTTCTACTGGTGTACATAATTGCTATGGTTCAGATTAAAGAACACACAAAAAAATATATAAAAAATTGTACCATTAGGGTCTGTAGACGGGATTTTTTATAAGTGGATTTTAATATAGTTGCACTCTAATAAACATATGTTACTAGAATGTTTAAAAGCATGATTTCTGAGGGAAATTTTAGGCATGGAATTGGTAATTAATTTACAAGGCTACACAAAATAATTCCAATATGTTGTTCAATCATTCGGAATGAAATTTGGTACAAATATTTATGAGATACAAGGAATTAACACAATGTTATGTTTTACGAGGAAATATATATATATGCATATATACAGACATACTGCTTGCCTCCTCAGAAATGCTTCAGAAATTAAACAAAGAAAGAAAGCTTGTTGAATTGAAAATGAACCTCAGCAAGACAAAAGTTATGTCAAATTTCTTTTTTTCTCTACTGAAGGTCACTGCTGATATGGATGATTTAGAAATGGTATGCAGTTATATTTATCTGGGACAATTGCTTACGATGAACGGGGACATCATAAAAGAAATTAACAATCGAGTTATACCTGCATGGAGTACATCTGGATGAAATAGCAGTATATTCAAAGGCAACCTTCCAATTTGTTTGAAAAGAAAAGTTTTTGATCAGTTCATTTTGCTTGTTTTAACTTATGCTTCAGAAACTAGGGCATTAACATGTAAAGCTATGCAAAAACTTCAAGCAACCCAGAGAAGTATGGAGAGATGCATGTCAGGATTCGTCCAAAGTGACAGAAAACAAAACACTTGGATTAGGAAGCAAACCAGAGTTACTGATGTTATTTCTAGAGTCAAAAAGTTAAAATGGAACTGGGCTGGACACCTTGCGAAAAGAAATGATGATAGATGGACTACCAAAGTCCTATTATGGATAGCAAGAGATAAGAAAAGACCAAGGAAGAGATCACTGTATCATTCATTCGAGAGATGAAATTACAAAATTTGGAAGAGCAGAATGGAGAATAATTGCAGAAAACAGGGCAGTTTGGAATCACTTAGGAGAGGACTTCATCCTGCAGTGGATTGATAAAGGCTGAAATTGATGATGACATACAAATATATATAGCGAGGAACAAAGTAATTGAACTTATTTCATATCAACAGCCACCACAATTTAGAAATAAAATTAAATGTCATTTTTATGTTAAGTTTTAAAAGGAAAAATTTGGGATGAACCTTTGCTGTTAGGAATTAGTAACTGTGTCCTCATGGTGAACATACTGCACGTTAAAAGGTTTATATGCAATGCATGGAAGAGATATATCAGAAAGCAAATAAGCATCATGGATAATAAACCATAAAACATGAAGTGAAATAATGTGTATCATGAGTTTTTTTTCTTCTGTAGACATAAGAACATATTGGATTTGTGACATTTTTTGGCAGATTTACATGTTTTCGGATATCCTGAACACAATTTGACCCTTTTTAGAAAATGTCCGTCTCTGAATATATGTTACCAGGAAATGTGTGGAATGGTGTGACTGTGTCTCACAAACCAATGTACGGAATTTAACTAAAGTTAATATTTAGTTGGGCCTTGACTAAAATTGGTCCTGACAATATTTAAGGACATCTCATTCACCAAACAGTGCTGTCATCGTCATTCCATTTTATCATAATTTTTAATATAGCTGTATAGAAAAATTATAGATAAAATTACACATTAAGAATCATTTTTAAAGAATCACTGTGAGATTAAAAAATAAAAATTTATAAAGATACAATTTTTTTTTTTTTTTTTTCTCGGGCATTGTTTCCATATCCACCAGTGGGTATGTGTAAAAATTTTTTTTTATGTGTATTTTTTAAAAGAACTTGTCAGTATCTTTAAAATGATTGGTTGAGCCATCTCTAATTAATAATTTGAAACAAAGTTGTCGATTATTTTAATTTTTAATCTAAAAAAAAATTCTGAAAAAATACATTTTTCCAGATGTTACAAATTGACTATTGACATTTAGACTTCTCAGAGATGAAAATCGCCTGCATTAAAAATTTTCATAAATAATTTATTGCGTGAATTTTTATTGGAAAATATAGAAGAATGTTTTGTGATGTTCATAACTTACTAATTTGCTCATGTATTTCTGACAAAAGATTTTCGATATACGAAGTAAAGAACGTACTGAAGTTTTTAGTATTTTACAATATATTTAATATTTTCTCTTTTAGTGATTTTTTTTTTTTTTTTTACTTCCTCTTACCCTTATAATGGTAGACAGAAAATGTATTGTTTTGTGGTCAAATTTTTTAAATTGAGTTTTTACTAAATTTGCATGTTTTGGAAGTCCCCTGAATCTGAAAATCAGGGTTTTAGAAGTTGATCTGTGTGTCTGTTATCAGCATTCCTCAAGAACAAATAGTACCAAGAAGAAGTCCAAACTGAGTATTCTAAATCTATATTATATGCTACACTGAACTTATCATTGAGATCAAGCAAATGTACAGGGACATCCATTCAAGATAATTCAAATGCATTACATCTGTTGGCGAATTTCTGGTAGGTACAATTTTTACAGGACCTTACAGCCTAACAATTATAGGATCTCTAGACTGCACTAAGCAAAATGAAATTAAAATATATTTTTTTAATGTTTATACTAATGCATTTAGAATAATGCATAGAATATATGAAAATTATTTACCATTCGTTTATAACCACACAAAAGAATTTGAATACCGTAAAATCCCGAAAGTAATCCCCCCCCCCATCGAATATAACCCCCCTCCCTTTTCTCGCTGAAAGTGAAATGTCTCCGTTATCCTGAAAGTAACCCCCCCCCCCTTTTTTTTTTCTCCATCCAACAAAGCTACATCCAATCTTCGGGCGCACTTACGGTACGTCGACATTGCCAGTTAAGTTTGGCATTGAATTAAGTTTTAATATTTATATATTATTTCTAATTTAATCAATTTTTCATAAAGTGTCGGATGCATGTTATCAATGGAATCATTACACAGTTTTTTTTTTACCTTAAATGTAAGAAATTACCTTTAATATTTCCTTTTAAGTAGTACCGTAAAATCCCGAAAGTACCCCCTCCATCGAATATAACCTCCTCTCCCTTTTCTTCATTTTTTAAAAGAATCTTGATTATAACCCCCCCCCCCCCCACACACACACACACACACCTGAAATTGATTCGTTTTGCTTTTCAAAAAGGGATGGGGGGGGGGGTTACATTCGGGATTTTACGGTATACTAGGACTATACTTTGAAATTGCATTTCAAGTAGTGTCATATGTTTTTCATGTGCTAAATTTAAGTATATTAAGAGGTGATTATATTATTCATAGACAATATACAGAGCAAGACAAAATTGAATGAATACGCTCTTCTCTGTCAAATGTAATTAGTGGAAGCGCTTTACTATAATTTATTAAATTCAGGAAAACTGCTGCAGAATGATAATTACTTTCTCATATTCTATGTTAACAGCATACTAGTTTGGAATTGAAATTTCAATGTTATTTTTTGCTAGAATTACACGTTTTGATGTCCCCTTAATAAAAAAAAAAAATCCAGTTTTTAGCAGTTTAAGTGTGCATATGCCTGATATCAGCATAAAAAACAAATAATTGCAAGAAATTGAAATTGGGTATTCTGAAGATCATATGGAGTTGCTGCAGGAGTCATACAGGGTAAAATTTGTCTGAATAATTTGGAATATATATTTTTTTTAATTTAGTAACAGCTTTAAGTTTTTATGAATATATGTTATGTATTATGCTTAATCGGCAAATTGGTTCTGTGTGAAGAGAGTTACGCCATCTCTATCATACAGAAATATCCCCACAAACAAAATTTGTATGGGCCAACATTGAAACAACAATGGGTTTTTGTTCGCCAACAGTTATAAATTGCCCAATCATTGGCAAACCGTTGGCCCATATGCAGTATTTTACATTGGCAATACATTTTAGTATTTATCATTTGCTATTTTTATACTTTCTTGCGAATAATCAACATCCTCATCCTCAATGATATTTTAATGGGTGTAATAAAATTATATATTTTCTTTGAAGCTACTCAATGGTTAGAAATGAGCCGTTTTGTGCAAATTTAACACATCAGTTGGACTCGTAACATTGTTCATTATGGTAGGTCAAACGTCCAACAAATAAAACGCCGATGGAGAGGACAAAAAAAAAAGACGTTAGACCAACTGCAACTATCCCAACTAACCAAGTGCCAACTGCGTGAACCATTATCTGCTGATGGGCCAACGACTCATGTTTGTAGGGATATATCTGTTAAAGCTACTTCTAAAAGTATTTTCAGTTGCTTTTAAAGTATGTTTATACGCATTGCTGATGCATGCTTTCCAATCGTGCCTCCAAATTTTGTACGTAATCATTAGGGGAAGAAGGCATATATATCACATGGTCGCTCAAACAAGATATCACAAGACAAATGAAGTGTTCGTCCAAACAATATTTCAGATGGTGTCGTCTATCCGAAATGTTGTTTGGACGTAGTTTCTAGTAGTTTTATACAAAGGGGTTCTATAGAGTATAGGGAAGTAGAAATAGAAACATTCGAAGGTGCAAGTCGCAATCAGTTTTATTTTTGAAAACAAACAGAGAGAAATGATTCAGAAGAGTTCGGTTAAATCCTTCGACTATGCTATCAACCTCAGAATTCAAAGATGTCTAAGTCTTCTGTGTGTTAAAATATCTACTAAGTTTAGTAAGTACCGAACTGAAATTTGTATCTTGATCTGAATGAAGAATCATAGAAACTACAAAACACGATATTCAATTTTGCACAAAGATATCTGAAAAAATTGGTGTTTCTTGATCTAGTATGATACCCCCCACCCACCATCTAAAAAAATTATTGTTTATGTTGTTATTGCTGAAACAAAAGTAACATTAACTTATTTATTTTATTTTATTTATTTATTATTTGTTTGTTTAAAATTTTCAGCACATTTATATATTGCTAATTTATACAAATCTCATTTTAATGTGGGAAATACGCTGCTAATTACAGTCGGCAGCAAAATTATTGAAGCACTAGCAGTAATTCTTACTTAAAAGGTGAGCACCTGATACTATTTTGTTAAGTAAATATTTGTCGAGTCATGATCTTAGTCTTATACTGTTTATAAAAAAGTAAGTTGATGATAAAATTAGTGATCAATTTAAAAAATATATTTATATGAAATATGAAAATGTGGATGTGTGCTTCAATAATTTTGCTGCCGATTGTAATAGATTTAAAATCGAATATTCTACGCACTTCTAAATGCATTTCACTTCACTTTATGAATTGGCAAAATATCTAATGATATTTAGCCAAGAATGGCGACAGCGCCCTCTATATCATTTCAAAAAAGTAGGGAAGATGGCTCAATATGATAAGCTATTTAACACACGCGTAGGTGTTTGCATTTAGCGTGTTGCCTCCTCCCCCTCTGTACCCGAGGCTATGTCTCGAGGCGGGAAAAACACTCAAAGTTTTCCTCGGTCGACCTCTCTTTTTTAAGGATACCATAGGAGATTGGGCATCTGTGACATTTTTAAAAGGAGTAAGGAATGGTGCATTGTAGTCCCCTAAAGGCTCATCAGGCTTCTCAGAGGTCGCTATTTCGAAGGTAGTTGGGGGATTTTGCGTTTGGATAGCATAAGGTCCATCCTTTCGAAGCATGAATTTCACAGTTTTAGCTTGGTTGACATTGATTAACGAATGAAGTTTCACCCATGCCAAATCACCAGATTTGTATTTTGGACTTGTTCGACATGATTTGTCAGCATATTCTTTTCTACAATTTTGATTTTTCGCAATGTTTTCTTTAATATGTGACACGTATAACCTTTCGAAACGTTTCAAATAAGGTGTGAATTCGGGTACGAAATTATCATTGTAAATTACAGAACGAAGGTTTGTAGTGACGTCATCTAAAGTTCTTAGTTCTCTAGCGAAAGTTACGTACGATGCTGTGTAACCTATTGTTTCACATTTTGCAGTATTCATTGCAAATCGAATAGCTGGTAACTGTTCAGTCCATGAAGTATGATTATTACCTACAATCATTGCTGAGCGGGGTTTTAAATCTCTGTTTTTTTCTTTCAATAGAATTTGCTTGTGGATGGTATACAGAAATAAGACTTTGATTGATGTTTAAGACATAGCATAACTTTAACTGTTGCATGACTGCACTAACAAACTGACTTCTATTGCCACTTATTAGACGACGAGATAATCCATATCTTAAGAATATTTCATTTAGAAGGGTTACAGCACATTCTTTAGCAGTAGCTTGTTTTAATGAGAATAAGTTTACCCATTTTGTAGTACAATCTTCAACTATGAAGATTCATTTCATGCTTTCATTTGTTTCCGGTAAGGGTCTAAAAAGATCTATTGCTATACTTTCAAAACGTTGGGCTGGAACAGGTGTTCGCAGAAGACCAGCAGGTTTCTGATTTGAGGCTTTATACCTAATGCATTCTGCACAACTCTTCACATAATCAGGGATGTATTTTCTCATACCAGTCCAATAATATCTTGACGATATTTGGGAAAATGTTCCATCAGCTCCATAATGTGCAGTTGTGGGAGCATCATGAGGAAACTTAAAGAATATCTTCTGTCTCTCGTGAGAAGAAACAACTAACTGAGCTTCTCCCCTTCAGAGTGTGGAGAATAACGGTAAAGTACGCCTTGGTTCATGCCGTACCCTCTTTCAGTCTAATTTGCAAAGTCAACTCCATGATTGACATCTTCAAAGCAATCTATAATTTTCTTCAGTTCTGGATCCTTCAACTGTTCCGTTCTAAGTTCATTTGCAGTTTTTGTTGGGACATCAAGAACGATAGTTTGTAATGCACAAGAAGTTTTTTCATCAGTACACACTGGTCTAGAAAACAAATCTGCCACTACATTGCATTTTCCTGGGACGTAATCAATCTTCAAGTTGTAAGATTGTATCTGTATAGTGCCCATCTGGCTAAGCTTTCTTTTGGTGACTTCAAACTCATAAGCCATTTTAATGGTTGGTGGTCAGATGCTACTTTAATTTCTGATTTCAATGTATCCTCTAAATTTGTTTAAGGCCCATACGACGGCCAAGGCTTCTCGTTCAGTCGTGGAATATTTTTTTTCAGCGGAGCTTAAGAGTCGACTAGCATACTCTATGGGATATTCATTTGCAGAAGTACTGCACCTAGGGCATAACCATTTGCATCTGTTCGAATAATAAAAGGCTTTCTAGGATCAAATTGGCGAGGTTACTAAACATTGCTTAAGAGTCTGGAAGGCTTTTTGTTCAATTCCATTCTATCTCCAAACACAATTCTTTTTTGTCAAATTGCTAAGGGGTCTAGCAATATCTGAAAAATTCGGGATGAATTTTCTGTAACACGAACAGGTTTGCAAAAAGGATTTAACTTGCTTAACATTTCTTGGACAAGGTACGCTTTGTATTGCTGCAACTTTATCTTGATCAATCTCTATTCCATCTGAGGTGATCCATAATCCGAGGTATTTGGTATTTCACACGGGCACATGCAAACTTGCATTTTTCTCTGTTTGCACATAATTTAAGCTTTCGAAGTCTGTCGAAAGCAATTTTCAAATCTTCGAGGTGCTGTTCAAAAGTAGGGGATAATATGATAATAACATCTAAATAGATCAGGATATTTACTGTAGGTAGTCCATTGCGAAGTTAATAAGTAATAAGTACAAAACTTTGAATAAACACCATAAAAAGCAATAAATAAACTCGCAACAGTTTTTTCGAGTCGAAAAGACACGTGACCCTTCGTCAGGCAAACAAAGTAGGCACGAATGCTACAATAAAAGCGGCAACATACAAAACCGTTTTAGGTGAAGAGCAAAAATATATAAAGACGAATGTAAATATAAATACTGGTGTGACCAGAATTATCAAATAATTGAAGAAAATAAATAATATTAAAAAATATAACAAAATCTAAAAATCTTAAAAATAACAAAATTAAACGAAATCCGAAGTTATATGTGAGTAATTTCTCAGCATCAGACAACAACGGAGTGGAAGAAATATTATTAGCAAGATTTTTCAAATTTCTAAATATGTAAAAAGCTTCATGGATATCCAAATGGGAAGAGGAGATTGTAGATGAAATTATGATAGCTTGAGAAAAATCAAAACGATGACCATGAGCCCAGCAGTGGGAAGCAATAGAAGATTTGGAAATCTCTTCATTACAAACATTCCGACGGTGTTCATTTATTCTATTTTTCAAACGCCTCCTAGTTTGATAGTTTGACCAATATAACCTAAATTGCACGACGAACACGGGATTAAATAAATGCCAGATCGGTTTTCGGGTAGGAATAGAATCTTTAAGAGAAGATAATTTAATTTTGTTGAGGAGTTTGTAAATGACTTTAAAACCAAATGGTGAAAGAATTTTAGAAATTTTAAAAGAAAGTGATGAGTAAAAAGGTAAAACAACTGGGATAAGACTGTGATCGTTCAATGTGGGAGGAGAACGTTTAGGGTTCTTGAATTTATATAAAGCTTTATCGATAATAGAGGGATTATAGCCTCGAGAAAGAGCAAATGATTTTAAATAATTTCTTTCGAAGCACTAGACGGATCAGAAGAAATATGTAAGGTACGAAAAACATAAGTATAGAGAGCAGACATTTTCTGTTGAGGGGCGTGGTTAGAGAGAGCATGCGGCGGAAGGGAGACAGATATTGGTTTTCTAAAGTGGTTGAGAGATAGTGGTTGAGAACCAATCCTTGTCTTTAGACATATAAACGTCAAGGAAAAGCAAAGAGCAACCCTTTTCAATCTCAAATGTGAATTGAACGCATGGGTCAATCAAATTGACCAAAAAAAGTAAACTGGAAAAATCGACTTCAGGGGGAATAAGAACAAAAGTGTCATCAACATACCTAAACCAATAAGGAAATTTATATACACCGAAGAGTTTTTCTTCAAAATAGTGCATATAAATGTCGCAAAGCAAAGGAGAGAGCATTGCCTACCATCATTTTGGGAATAATAAGTACCATTAAAGATGAAGGCAGTTTGCCTGGTGCATAAATGAACTAAATTCACAAGCTCCTTAATTTCAATAGAAGAATAATGGAATTGACGTAATCTCTTCTCTAAAGAAACCAAAGCACCTTGAACAGGAACATTAATAAAAAAGGATTTAACACCTAAAGAAATCATAGTATAGTTAGAGGGAGAGATGCATTTAAGTTTGTCCACAAAGTCGTACAAGTTTTTTACTGTATAAAGGTTAGTACTAATTAAATGAGAAGAGAAAGAGATCTTGAAAGAAAACGAGCAAGATTATAAGAAGTCGCACCAATATTAGACATAATAGGCTGGAAAGCAGGGAGAGTGGGCTTATGAACTTTTGGAAGAGCATAGTAACGAGCAGAATTAGCAATAGAAGGAATCACCATGCGTTAAATCACACTAAATTTTCGAAACAATGCTGGAAATATAAACCATTTTTAATATAAAATAAAAAATATATTATTAAAAGTAAATGAAAAAAAAATTATTTTGTAAATTCCAAATTACATTTATTTATTAAGAAGCTATTGTTCTATCCGCGATTGTAATGAAATGCTTGCCCTCTGGTGGGCTAAGGTGAAATTATCACACCACTGATAGCTTTCACGCTGAAACAATGATAGAACAACAAGAAAGCACAATAATAAATACACGTGGCAATATTTACTAACAACTGCAGTTGAGAGAGCGCCATCTATCGATCATTACAAACGCGGATATTAATATTTAAAGAAAACATAAAAACGAAATAACATAGCGAAACAGACATAACGAAATACACATAAATGCAAATGTTTAAAAAATGTCAATAATATTAATAAACTGAAATTTAAGGTAAAAATCAGTTTTAAAAATCATCGAATAGAATTTTCCATTGATGAAGTGACCATGAAATTAAATTCATCACTTAAAATCATAGATATATTAATAATGCATAGATTGATCACTGGGGGAAAAAAATGGTTCCTTTTTACTCGGAGAAAAGTCCACAATATGGCCGTCTTTTTCCGAGTGAATACATACAGATAATTTAGAAAATAAAATTTATGAATAATTTATGTACTAAAGGTGAATGAAAAACTGCAGATACAATTTCAAATTCATTTTTCTTTCTTTTTTTCTTTTATATATTTACTAATTTAGTTAATATTTAAAGTTAAACTCTTTTTATATACTAAAACTAACGCTCTTTACCTACGCTGCTACTAAATATATTTAAAAGAATTCTGAATTTCTATATTACTTACTAATACAAAATCTTAAAAAATATCAAACTTTAAAAAACGTATTCCATTAAAAATCAAACCAGTTTTTATTTCATAATAATAACAAAGCAACTGATTATAAAAATTATATTTTTCATAATTTAGTCAAATATAATTTACTTTTATGATAACTTATCCATTTCTTTGCATAAATTTATTAGAAGAATTAAAAGACGCAATATTTCGACATTTTGAAAATTCATCAACATTCTATTACATTCTATTACAATTACCGAGTTTCAATGGTTTCAATACCACTATATGGCTGATGCCAAAAAACATTTTCGGCATCAAAAATTTTTGCATGATAACAATGGGATGATAGATCTACATAAATTACTATATCTATGATCGATCGGACAATTAGATTTTTTTTTTAATTAACTAAAGTATGAAAAGCTGGTGGCAACAACACACAGACAAACAGAAGAAAATCTCTCTTAGCCAACCAACTTGCCTCCAGCCACGGACTTACAGGAAAAAAAAAAAAAAAACTCACTTAGCCATTTATATATCCCCGTTTGTAATGATCGATAGATGGCGCTTTCTCAACTGCAGTTGTTAGTAAATATTGCCACGTGTATTTATTATTATGCTTTCTTATTGTTCTATCATTGTTTCAGCGTGAAAGCTATCAGTAGTATGATAATTTCACCTTAGCCCACCAGAGGGCGAGCATTTCATTACAATCGCGGATAGAGAGATTATACATTTTTCGACGATATTACAGCAAAATAATATAAATTCATTTGTGAATGGCGACATTTTTTCGACTATACTCTGTCAATTAAAATAAAATAAAATAAATAGTTGATGAAACGGATGTGTGCTTTTGCCAACAATTTAATATTGAACACAATGAATTATTCATATTAACAAATTTAGTCATACACATAAAACATTAAAAAGTTTTCTTAATAACAAACAATGTTATTATTTCCTGGAATTATGATGCAGTTTGAGTTTACTACGTTATTTTTTACTAATCAATTGGTTAAATGATAACATTTTAAAAATAACTTTCAATTATTTCCCCTGAATATCTCTATTAAGAATAAAATTGTCTGTGTCAGAAAAAGATACCTAGATCCACCATATTTTGTACACAGCAGGTATTGAGGCTCGCACACACTAGTATTTTGTGGCTATCACAATACTTTCTTCTATATATTCCGATGCTAATTTCCGCAGTGCAAATTATTTATTAAAATTATTTTCCAAGGTGAATGCAGGCGATTTTCATCTCAGGGAAGAATAACACTAAATATCGAAAGAAAAACATTTATTTTATCATACAGACCATATCTGAGGAAATGCTTCTTCTTCTTTCTTCAGTTTTTTTATTTGTTATTACTATTATTAAAAATCAAGAAAAAAAATTTTAACTTTGTTTTAAATTATCATAAACCTATGGTACAGCGATTCGTTTTAAAGGTACTCACAAGTTCTTTTGAAAAATATTCACATCGAAAACTTACTTCCCTGGAGGGAAAAACAAGGTTTCTACATGTAATTTTTTTTTTTTTTTCTAATTAACTATTACTATTATGAATAATACTTTTATTTTGTTGTGACACAATGATTCGCTAAAAATAATTCTCATTGTTTGCATTACGAAATTCAGCCCAATACTAAAATACTAATGTCACTGCTCGGCATGAAAATTGCCTCTGACACCATTTCAGCATATTCTTATGTAAAATGGCCTCCTGAATCCGAATATGACGCCCATTTTGCCCTATCACCCACCGTTTTTCAGGAATGGCCCCCTATTTTTATCATTTTTCGGTGATTTTATGACTATAAATTCGAGTTTTAGGAGTGGGAAGGATTATTTTAACCATTAAATATTTTCTTAGAGGCTACAGAGTTGGAAAATTCTAAAACAAATAGACAAAATAAACAAATAGACTGTCACAAATAGACATTTGCGACAAGGGAAAATTTTTGAGGGGAATTTGCCACTGAAATTATGCATTACATATCTTATATTTTTTTTTATCTGTTATTAATGTTATTTTTTAAACTTCATATTTTTTTGTTTTTAGGTGTTAAGTTAATTATTTTTCATTCTTCAAATCAAATTCATGATCGTAAAATTATCGAACAGGAAAAGAAACTGAGGGAGGGGGTGGTGTATCTAGAAAACGGTGGGTGACTGGGCAAAATGAGAGTCATATTCGGATTGAGGAGGTCATTTTACATAAGAATCAGCAAGAATAGTAACAGATCTCGATTTTTTTTTTTTTTTTTTTTTTTTTCAGAGCAGTGTACTTAATAAAAATTATGAAAAGACGGTGTGACAGTGCACCTGTTGGGCGATTTTTACAAAAAGCTGATAGGTACAAGTTTTTATCAAGATGCAACTACATATAAATTTATGTGAAATTCTGTTCATTAGTGCTTTAGCTAGAGCTGCCACAATTTTTTGTCGCATGCAAATCCATCGAGAATGAAAATTTTTATGAACTCAATACTTCTATTGAATATAGAAGCAAGTAAATCACAAAAGCCCTAGCTGAAATAATAGCATTTTATTATCATACCCAATTGCTGTAGAAGAAATGTAGTCTCTCAATCCCACATCTCTACTTAAATTCAAACAATAAATCTTAATATAAGTAGTTCGCTTATGTGATTGCTCCCCAAACACACAGTCAGATCAACAACGAAAAACATGATTTTTCGTATTCAGAGGGCCTCAAAATGTCTAAATATAACAAAAACTCAATTTCGATAATTTGACCCAAAAACAAAACTTTCTCTACCTTATACACAGGGTGATCAGTTTGAAAGAGTACCCGTGGGTTTTTCTCATAAGCCTTAAATCTGACGGATGTGGCAACTATTCTAACATTGAAGTATGATTGTTTGAACCTTGTTTAAGTTTGTGAGACAATTTCTAACATTGTTGTACTGTTACAACTTTATTTGTGACAGAAACGGAGACGCACAATTTTTTAAATCCTGTAATAATTATTTTATTTTTGAAAAACATAATTTAATTCAAATTTTTTACATTATCATTCCTCACA
Source organism: Salticus scenicus (assembly GCA_963930645.1). Taxonomy (NCBI): domain Eukaryota; kingdom Metazoa; phylum Arthropoda; class Arachnida; order Araneae; family Salticidae; genus Salticus; species Salticus scenicus. The sequence goes on from OZ005656.1 coordinate 154,204,462, forward strand.
GAAAATGTTGAAAATGTTCGCCACCATTTTGAATGCAAACATGAACACGTCGAACCAGGTTTTTGACACACTTAGCAGCATTGTTGGTGTTATTAACGAGATTTTTTCAGTTATGATCTGTTTTAATTCATCGATGTTTGCAGGATTTCTCTGGAAAAGCCTATGAAATGATAATGTAAAAATGATAATGATAATGTAAATGTAATTGTAGAAAATTTTAATTAAATTTTGTTTTTCATAAATAAAATTATTACAGGATTAAAAAAAATGTGCGTCTCCATTTCTGTTTTACCTCACAAATAAAGTTATAACAGTCCAACAGTGTTGGAAATTGTCTAACACACTTAAACAAGGTTCAAACAATTATAGTTCAGTGTTAGAAAAGTTGCCACATCCGTCATATTTAAGTGCAATAAGAAAAACCAACGGGTACTCTTTTAAATTGATCACCCTGTATATATGGGTACGAGAAAGTAAAAAGTAACCTGCATAGTAAGTAGCTTTCTTCAATGAAAGCCCTGCTAAAATCCAACTATAGATTTTTCATGGTGCTGCTAAGAACAGACAAATACATTTATAAGATAAAATATGATTATTTAATTATATAAGTTGAAAATTACCTATTTACACCATTCGTTTTGTCTGCACGAATCAAATATCGAATATTTAAATTTATTTTTATGCTGAAAATTTTGAATGACAGGATAGACACATTGTTTAGTCTAGCACATTCAGCTGAAAAAGAATAACAATAAAATATGGCCTTGTCACCTGCAGTGGTTTCCAGGCAATCTTTTGAAAAGTCACATTTAGTAAAAATATTTTTTTTAACTTTTAACAGATGCAATATGGCACATTCTAAGATGTCTATTGTGGCTAGAGAGGAAAAAAAGTACAATTTTAAACATATCCTTGATCTACCATTTGATCCACTTCCACACTTTGAAAAAAATTATTTTTTCTTCAGAAAGTTGTGCGAATAAAATCAATATTGATAATAAGAAAAAACGTCCTCTGCTCTGTAATATTTTTTTACTGAAAAAATCTATTTTTGTGCGATTACTATATTTCATAAACCAATGGACTTAATTTTACCAAACTTGATATTCGGTTGAACCTTGGCTTGAAATGTTTTCGATTAGTTTTCGACTATTATCACTCAAGTGCCATTACCACGCTCAGATTTCCTTTCATTTCACGGAAAGCTCAGCATCTACAGTGCACTAACTTAAGAGATTATATTATGTAAAACTCTGCTGATTCATGAGTAGGATAAAAGGTGATGCTGCTATGTTGCAATTTAATCCTATTTTGCGAAAGACAATATCTAAGCTTCTATTGTGTATAAATGTACAAAACGTGGCATGTGAATTAGATATTAGATAAACCTATGCTGATTCACTTCAGATCGCATAGGACGACAGTTGACGCTGCTATTTTGCAATATTTTTCGTTTACGGAAAAGCTATGTCTCAGCTTTTATGCTATATAAATGTACCAAACTTGATGTGTGGTGTGAGATATGTATATTATCAAAAATTATTCTTATTGAATTTTGAAGTATATAGGCCGAAAAGTGACACTTACACTGAATTGCATGTGTAAAATATAATTATGAGAAAATATATTGATTAAATTTGTGTTCATGTTAACTGGTAGGTGGCGCTATTATATAAAATGATATAGAAGAAAGTATTGGATTTATGAAAATTTTCGACTTCCGGTTTTTGAGGAATTTACTTGTTTTGAAATTTCCTAAACATTATTTACCCATTTTTAGAAAATGGTTATTTGTCTGTGCGTGTGTGTATGATGTGTTAGCAAAATTTTATATCTCATTTACCAATGGACAGAAAAATTATGCTGATTAAATTTTGTGTATATGATATAATGGATGGTGTTGCTATTACTTGTTTCCAAATAGCTGAGAACCTCTTAGTAAAAACTGCATTAAATTTCATACATAAATTGGTCTTAGTCAGAAAAGTGATTAAAGGGCCACATTTTGGCCGATATATACGCAATTTCAATGAATATACTTTTTAAAATTTGTATCTCCCATAGCATGTTTGATGTATTTGTATGACATAGAATCAGGGATATAGCGTTCCCGTAAATGGGATTAACTTTCAGCATAGCAGCACCACTTATCGGCTGATATGCAACTAAACTGAATCAGCAGACCTTTACTTAATATATATCACACATACCAAGTTCTGGTGCATTTTTACACAATAGAAGCTGAGATATAGCTTTCCTTTAAATGGAGGAAATCTCAACTTGAGAGCGCTACCTGTTGATCGATAACCTCAAAAATTAATCAACACCAATTTTAGTTACAGGTATTATGAAATATTAAATTTTGGTAAAACTCTGCCCATTGGTTCGGTAGATCCAGCGTCAGCAATATTTTGCTAACACGCACACACATATTCTAAAAATGGTTGATTTGTGTTCGGAACATCAGAAAATGCATAAATTCGTCGCAAAACGGAAGTCAAAAATTTTCAGGTATTCCCAAATTTCCCAATTTTCTTTTTTGTTATAACGCTTATTAATTTAATTAATCATTGTTGAGAATATATTTCGGACTTAGAATGATTTTTCTAAAGTAGAAACAGTCATTTTTAATTTTAATTAAAAAATTAAAAAGTAAAATTAGGTAAAAATACAGAATAAAGATTGAAAATCTCGATTATTCACTTTTTAACTGAGAATTACTGTAAGTTTACAGAGACTCTGGATAAATATTTACATTAAATTTACAGAAATTTTTAACAGTGTGTTTTGCTTAGTATAGTCAAAAATTGAAATGATATGATACTGAAAAAAATACACCATGTTCTTCGATTTTTAATTAATTATGTATGCTTATTAATTCCTTTTCCAGTTTGTGTGTGTATACAATTGACAAATTTAATGTTAAAGAAACTCCTGTAATTGTGGTACCCTGGTACCTTCCCCCATATACACGAGGAAGATCCCACCAGTTATGAGGTAAGGTCAACGCCACAATAAGTAAAAATATAAGACAAATATTGGAAAATTACTTTTGAAATAAGAATAAATATGGAAAAACAAACAAATTTATAAACTGAAATAAGTTTTTGGAAATTTACTTTGATAAAACTAATAAGGGTACAAGTTTGAATGTTAGCCTGCCCTGCACAACATTTAATTTAGTGCAAATAATCACCATTGCAATCTTCGTGCTACCATTTCTTGCACTCGATGTGCAAGGCTGGTGGAGACAATGGCTTTTCTGCGCTGGTGACAACTGCTGGTGACAGTCGACTGCCTCTTGCTCTGCTGGTGTAGGCCTATTGTCACATGCGCTGTTGGTAAAATCAACAACTGTATCATTACTGGAACCATCAGAGATAACACATGCATGATCTGGAATTGCTTGTGGGTTATAAGGATAAATCCCAGTAGCTGAAAACCCAGAAGCTCTATTTCCTACTGTGGCTGCTTTGCTCCAAGCTATATTCAGTAGAGATCTTTACTGAAGACTTGAAAGTCTGTTAAAGCAATATTATAAAAACTATAATTATTATAATAATATAATTATAATTATTAATTCCATTTATATTTTACACTCTAATATGCAGTATATAAAATAAAACATTAAATTTAAAAGTCATTCAATTTATTTCTGAACCATGTTGCGTCTTTCCCCAAGTATGGGGGGAAATATGCCACACACGCTTTTTTTCTTATTGCTGCAATGTTAAAACTGCTTCTGCTTACCTTGTGTGAGTAACAGAATGTGGAACTCGCTTATATTGCTAATATCTTATTTAAAGTAAAGCATCTGTTTATGAACTTTAAATATGAGCATCTGAATATTATAAGGGCTTTACTCACAAGGTTAAATGCTCACGAGATCAAAAATAACTGCGATTAAAAGTGATAAATTAAGAAAAGTTCACAATCCACGCATACACTGGGACAAGACTTCTCATCTCATACATGCTGGTCAGCATTAGAATCTGTTGACACATGGATGTGCTAGGAGCAAACTTGCGTCTTCCCCCGATTTTCCTTATATTTTATTATATATATATGTATATATATATGCATATATTATTTATTCAAACTCTTCATGTATTATTTCGATATAGACAGTGTTCTTTGCTGTTGAAATGCCCAGAAGAACTTTGATTCGGACTGAGAGGCAAATAAATAGAGAAGTTCAAAGGGATCTGCCCCGTTAATAAATGAAAATGCTGATAGTAATTTTTTTTTTTTTTTTAACTATTTATTTATTTTAAGTAATTAATTATCTATTTATTTTTTAAAATATGCTTTACTTAAAAAAAAAAAAGAAAAAAAAAAAATTGGAATTTCGATTATTGGTGACTATATGCAGGATTTATTACTAGATATAATAAATTTAAATACTAATTAGTTTATCTATATCATAATGATATCATATTTACACAATTTACATGTTGTTCAACTAGACTACAATATCTCTCTTTGTATTAGAATGACCATTTAACTTAGATAAAACTTCTACCGACTCTTATGTAAGCATTAAAATCACATAATCATTTTCTTTTTTTTAAAGCCTCACAACATAAATTTAATTCATGAAGAAGAAATGCATAAATATTAATGCTTGACGTTTAAAACGTTATATGAAAAAATTATTTGCTTTTCAACGTTTATATGCTTCCTTATTAATTATTATAAAAAACTTTTTTTTTTTTTTTTTTTTGCTTACGTTCTCTGTCATAAACCTTCTAAAAAATCCGGGTTAAAAACGGAAAAAGGGGAAAATAAATTAGAAATATCATTCCTATCTTTACAAATTCGGTACAAAATAAAAGGGGCGATTTTTCTGAATCCAGGGGTGAAAACAGTTTTTCGACTCGACAATTAGTTTTTTATCATTATTAACCAAAGTATGAAATTTAGGTGGAAACACTTCATTTTAATTCATTTCAGTCATTTTAAAAAGTACGTGGCTCGTTACCAATTCGGTACCAAATGAAAGGGACAATTTTTCTGAATCCAGGGGTGCAAATAGTTTTTCCACACGACAATCAGATTTTTTAAAGTTAACTAAAGCATAAAATTTAGGTGGCAACACTTCATTTTAAACGTTTCATACTTTTTAGTGCGAATCAAGCTAATAGAAAAAGTCGTTAATTTAAAATATTTTTTAAGATTTTAATTTTACTTTTTTTATATACTGTGAATATTTAAAACAGTGGAATTTTTAAAAGTAAGTGCAATACACAAGAAATTTTGTTATATTATACACTGAAGTTTTGTTTATAATTAGACTAGTTACTTTTAATATAATTTTAGTTATTCAGTAGTTTTAATATACTTGTAACTTTTATGTAGTAATTAATTCTCTGAAATATGTACTCAATGATATAATTGTATTTCGTAAAATAGAATTTTAATTTAGTTTTTTATATAATGTAAATTGAATAATGCTTTTTTGGGGTCGAAAGTCTTTCTGCGGGTCGGGTGAGGGTCAAGTTTACTCGATCCACGCAGGACTCTATATGCGGGGTCCGAGCAACACCACCTGTAATAATGCCTCCGAGCTGAGCTCTACGTCACGGAAGATCGGCCGATTTCATCCAATCCCCACGATCCAACATGTATCATATGAAGTGTTGATTGGATAAAATCGGCTGATCTTCCATGACGTAGAGCTCAGCTCGGAGGCATTATTACAGGAGGTGTTGGTCCAAGTCCCCAAAGCCTGTGGCCTTAAGCCCTTATCAGGGCTTTCTGCGCAGATGCAGGGGAAGGGGGAAAAACTCGCAATTGAGTGTTGATTGGAGATTTCACTGCCTTCGGCAGCATTTTTTCCTTTTACACTATCCCGGATAAGTTTGTAAAAGAAAATCGTGGTTATAGGAAGACGTTACTATGATAAACAAACATAGTAAACTTTGGACAAAGACAAAATCTCACAGCAGTTAGGTTCAGTTATTCAGTAGAATGAAAGGTAGATACACAGGAAATAAAATAAATTTAATTGCAGCTTAAAAGATGTCATTACTATCATAAAGGGGGAAAAGAACCGTTCGAAGTGTTACGGTTAGAACGATGAAAAATAGGCACAAAAAATGTAAGAAACAAAATAGCTACTTTAAAAAATTCGTATTACAAAAATATTTAATGCCGTAACTTTCTTTGTGCTCGTCTGATCGAGAATTTTAATTGCTTTAAACCTTCCCGACAACGTGGATCATTTTACAAAAAACAGCGCATAAATCGGTTCATTAATTTTTAACACTTCCTAATAAAAGTGAAAATTGTTTATGACTTCAGTTGGTCTGTGTATCTGTCCGCTCTGTAACTTTCGTCAATATTTTCAGCATTTCTTCAAACTAAATGCATGTTATTCAAGTTCCCTATTGAATATGGTATAAGTACTGTGATATATTCTAGTAGTATGGATATTATCACCAGCATTTCAAATGTTATTTAATTTTAGTATTCTCTTAATTGAAGGAAGACTAAACTGTTTAGGTAACAATAAAAAATTTTAATGATAAAAAAAATAATAATAACAAAAATATGTATATCCTGTCTATACAGAACATATTAAAGTTACATGCATCACTCCCGTGATTACAAGTATGTACATCAATATCTCAGAGAAAGATAAAAAATTGTCTTCTCTACATAGCGCTTAAAATCCAAATCTCTGGTAGTGAGTTCGTTTTTTTTCTCCCAGGTCCTCCAATGTTCCGGAGGAATGTAAGGGGGAAAAAACTTTTTTCCCCACAACACAACTGCGAATTAGAAAGTTCTCTGGCACATGAAAAACTTAGTTCAACATCTAGTTAGATAGTTCATTGAGTAAACTGTGTGTCCGAATAGTCCATGTTCATCCTCTTGTCTGCAGGTGAAGTTGCCTCATAAAAGTGAAGCTTAAAATCGCAGCCTTTTTGAATTGACCTGATGAATATCTTCTGAGAATGCACCCGTCCATTGTATACTCGCAGACCAGTGAGCACCTCTGGAACGCACACATAGCATCAGACCTTGACGATGTCACAGTATCCAGACTGATTTTGTGTACAGGGATACCTTTGAGTGCTAATGCATTTTTATAAATCACATTTGAATACCTAACCTATATGCTGCCTAAATTATAATGAAATAGTTATTTAACTTTCAAAAAAAAAAAAAAAAACTTTCTATATATCATGGTATGATTAGCATAAAGAAATATAGGGCCACACAGAAATGAATTGTTCATTTGCTTTTCTTTGTTTCTTTTCATTTTCTTTTCTTCTTCTTATTTTTTATTTTTATTTATTTATTTATTTATTTCTGTGTGTGTGTGTTAAGAATTTTAACATTTTCTAACATCTGTGCACGCTTTTATTTTTAGTAATAATTACATTTGAATACGTCGAAATTAATTAATTCTCGAGTTCACTATGGTATGTTCTCTAAGTGAAAATGCATAAATAGCGCAACTGGTTTGACTATATAGATTTATAAAAAGTTTCCGATGCATTACGATCTATGGGAGAGATATTTTTAAAGCTGAAATTAGCACTTTTGTACACATATAACACAACGAAATTGATGTATATATTTTAAAGTACATAAAACCATTTTCCCTGTATAATAAGGTATGATTAGCGCAATCGATTAGTTTACAAAGATGCACAAAGTTGTTTTGATTTATTGAGATTACAAGGGGAACAACACAATGTAAATGGACAATGTAATTTTTCAATATAGTGAGGATTCTTTTAGTATATCATATGGTGCGTATGCAAAGTTTAGACATTGCACAGAGCTACATTAAGTTTGGTTGGGCTTTACGTCGCATTAGGGCTACATTAAAGCTTCTATATATATATTCTATTTTGTCATCATGAAACGTCTTCACCATTACGGAAATCTAATTTTAACGAAGTACAGCTTTTTTTTCTCCCCAAAATTCTAAGTTTGGAATCATATATCTGGGAACACTTAAAAGTATTTGCCCATTGTAAAAATTACTTGATTCAATATTCCACAAAATGGGTCTTCCCTAAAATTTAAAATTTCTTGCTACTTTATATTTACACCACGGTGTAAAATAAATTACAGGAATATACATTACATTAACTGCGCTGGAAAATACCTTCTTGAGAAAACATCTTCAGTAATGAACTTTAGCTTAGCCTTGATCTAAAACTGTCTATTACAACTTACAACACTAATTATACTGGATATTTCATTCGTTTTACGAGCGTGGGTGTAAACTACGGGAACTCCAATTCGTCATCAAAAGCTATTTCTCAGCTAAAGACAGCAGTAATGGCATGGCTTATGAGCTGAATGATTCAGAGCACGCATTGAATAATTATATATAGAAATCCCTGGTTATAAACGCAAAGACTTGTTATAAAGCTGGACGAAAACACCATGTAACTGAAGTCATTAGAAAATTAAAGAGTATTGGGGGGTTTTATCCTTAAAAAATGAAAAGAAAAGAAAAAAGAAAGAAACGCAATGTACCGTACTCGGGCAAGAAAAGTGACACAACTCAAAATGTAGTAGGATAAGTGCACCAGTGATTGACACTTTTAGAGCAATATCTGATGTTTTTAATGTTCTAGTCATCAGAAAATATTTTTAGAAATCTTAAGTTAGTACATATGGTATGAAAGACATTCAGAACCACATATTTGTTAAAATATATACATTTGATAACAATTATTATTATTTTTTTTTTATGAATTTTTATTTGACATCCACTCAATGTTCCAGTAATTGACACCGCCAGTTTTTCATTTTATCAGCAAGTAGCACCCTATATTCCAGTGTTTGACACTGCTAGTTATTCATTTTACCAGTTATTAGCACCCTATGCTCCAGCGTTTGACATAAAATGTTAAAATTCTCATATGCAAAATATATGATTTCATTATTTTTCTTACTTATTAATTTTTTCGGGATAGATGTCAATTACTGGAGCATGCCAATCACTGGAGCACCTACCCTACTTTAAAGGGGGAAAAAACTTAGAGAATAACTGATTGAGTATACTACAGTAAAAATGACACAACTGTCTCTCAAATGGATAATTGCGAGATAGAGGTGTGACGCTTTTAGTACAGATTGGGGCACTTCATTTCATACACATCTTTCAATTATGTAAACTCAAAATTGCCCTTTTTTGGTTTGTGCAGCTTTTCTTGCCGAAGTGCGATATGTTGATATATGAACTACTAGCTGACCCGTCCGGCTTCGCACTGATGAACAAATTTTAGTTAAAGATGGATTGATATGTAAAAAATCAAGAAATATATCAGTTTATATGTTATAGTCAGGCAATATTATTAACTGGAAAGTCAAAATATAATTTTACAATTATTTTTTTTAATTAGTTGTTAAATGTTGGCAATTTTTACTTAATGCTATTTATTTATTTATTTATTTATTTCATAAAAAGAAACATTTCTTTACTCATGAATAAAAAATATTGAAAAATAAACCTATGACATGAAAATGTTTTTGATAAAATTGACGTCATAATAGCTTTAATTATTATTTATTTGTTCATTTCGCAAATATATTTAATTATTTCCATAATTGATTATTATTTTAATAATGTATATTAAAGGAGAAATCAATAATATGAAACAATATTCGTACAATATATACTATTACAGAATCTGGTGTGAAACAACCACACGACTTCCATTACCCACTATCCGCGATTGTAATGAAATGCTCGCCCTCTGGTGGGCTACGGTGAAATTACAATAAACATGGTTTAATTCGAATTCCATATAGCCGCCATTGCTAGCCGATGTTTAGTTTCACATATATTTATTGAATAAAAATGAATAAATACGGTAAAAAAGATAACACATACTTTTGTGTGCCACAGTGTAAATCCAAAGCATCAAGAAATCCAGAATTGAGCTTCCATTTATTTCCAAATGACGAATTTAAAATTTCAGTTGCTTCGGCTAATGGAAGTAAAGAATTAATCAGATGATTTGAAATTAATATTTGTTCAGCTTCAGTTTAAAATCTACTTACGATCGAACTTTGAATAAACAGAAGTATTTTTCCAAAAGCAATCAATTTTCCATAATGTAATGGCGGAGAAATTATAGTACGAATATTAAGTAGAATAACATAAAGAACACTAATGGAACACACGTGGCTATGTTTACTAACAACTGCAGTGTTGAGAAAGCGCCATCTATCGATCATTACAATCGCGGATTACACGTAATATATAAAATTTTTTGGAGATATTACTTGCATTTTTTTGAGATTTTCGAGTAAGAGAAACTTGATACACGTATAAAGACACAACAGAGTTTGCATAGCGAGTTAAAAAATAAGGGGAAAAAAAATAGATAGTTATTTTTTTAAACACGAATTTCCGAGATCTAAAACTGAACTACCTAATCAGGATCACAGAGTACTGATAACATTCAGAGCCGTCACTTACATAGAAGCTAATGGTAAAAATTTAACATGTAAATTTGGCATAGACACTATCGCCCCTGACGAGGGACCGAAGTACTACTCATACGTCACGGATTACGTATGCGATTTCGTAATCAGTTTTATGGGTATAAAGATTTGGCTGATTATCGCTCTTTTGGCGATTTTTTTTTTAATGAAAAAGAAAATGAGGTTTGGAAGGTTATGCACTTTTTATTTTTAGTTTTTTAAATATACCTGTGCTAATATTTTCGTTATACATATTTCATGTGAAAAATTAATTAAATATGTATAAAATCTCATTTATTTATTTATTTTTTACATGTTTTGAATAAGTTTATATCGGTAAACCAATTTTAATGTATTTTTCAATATTGTTATGAAGATAAATGAGCTTTAAAAGAATATATTAAATTTGTATTAGGTAGTATTTAATAAAATTAAATTTTTGCATTCTAAAAAAAAAATAATAATAATAATAAATAAAAAAAAAATCTTTTTTATTAATAAATAAATGTTACACTACCATCTTCTTTTTTTTTTTTTTTTAAATCCATATTAGAAATAGTATTGTTTTTGAGTCAAATTTTTGAAATTGAGTTTTTGTTTCATTTACACATTTTCAGGTTTCCTGAATCTGAAAAACATGTTTTTATCAGTTGGTCTCTGTTTTTTCTCAACAACAAATTATAGAAGGAAGTCCAAACTCGGTATTCTAAATCTGTACAATGTAGTGGATGCTACATTAAACTTTTCGTTGAGATGAAGCAGATGGTTTATGTACAGGGATATCCAAAAGAATTCAAATACATTACGTCTACGGGGAAAAGTTCATTAAGTAAAGTGTAACATATATAGGTTTCCCTAAACAAAATGGAATGAACATTTTTTTTTTTTCAATGCATAAAAGCATGTTTGTGTAGAATATGGAATAGACATCATTTATCATTTGTTTACAGGGCTATCCAAAGTATTTGAATATATCGGGAATATATACTTGGAAATTGCTGGCAGTTATTTCATTTTGTGTTCGGTGTTCTTTAAATACAACTAAATTTAAGTGCACAATGTGATATGCATACAATTTACAGACAACATACAAGGTTAACCAAAATTAAGCAAAACTTGAATGTAGCAGGTGTAAGTGCTTTGTTACATTTTACTATATCAACAAACACTACTCAGGAAGAAAAATTAAATTTTAACAGTCATACTGTAAAGAAAATATATTTTCAAATTCTATTTTCAACACTGGTTTTTTGTATAACATCACATTTTGAGGTTCACTGAATACGAAAGTCCAATTTTAAGTGGCTGATCTGTATGTATATCTGTTATAAGCATAACTTAAATAACCACAGGAAATTCAAATTTGGCATTTTGAAGTTCATAATTCCACTTGAAAAATTTGATCGGGATTGGCAAGTTTGAAGACAAATTAGTAACAGTTTTGAATTATTTAAGAAAACATATTATAGATTATTTTAAAAGTAGACTGAACTTAATTATCGTACTTTATTGATTATATGACTTAAACTGCAATGGATGTTTATGCGAAATTTTGTGCGATTCTGCCATGTTAAAAAAATGGTTAATTTCGAGTAATGTATGCAGTTTCCATGGTTAATTATGTTCATGCGAGCATTGTAACATACTTTTAAGCTGGTCTTGCACCTTTACTGTAAAAATATCCCTTTTAATGTATGTTTAAACAAAATTTTGCCCTACCTCCCATGTTAAGAAAATCGTAAATTTTGAATAGCTTATGAAGTTTTTAAATTAGAATGTTGAAAATCAATAGTGTTCTAGCCAATGTTATAGATAATATTTTAAAACTGGCCCCACCTACCTGCGATCTTTTATTCTTAAGATAGTTAGACAAACTAACAAACTGACACCTTTCAGACTGACAACATATAAATTTTATTATTTTTGGTATCCCCATACCTGAAAAGTGTAAAAAAAAATTAAAAAAAAAAAAAAAAAGAAAAAAAAAACCGAGGTAAAAAATTTTCATAATTCTTTACGCTCTCCATACCTATAGCATGATGGTGAACAAAAAATTGTTTAAATGCTTAAAATTTGCATTCAGTTCCAGCTTTTAAATATTAAATATATTTAATCAATTAACTTACCAATGGATCCACAAAAAAATATCCAAGTAGGTCAAGAATAAATTGTTAAACAATAATAATGTAAAATTGAGGGAGAAAAAATAAAATTAGCAGGGAGCAATTTAAAATTTTTCAAAACACATTAAAACTTTGAACGTCATTTTATTCAATAATTTATGAGAAATTTTATTAAACATGATAGTTACATTGAAATTTATATGTACTGTTAGTTCTCCAATTAGAGTCATAAGCAAATAAGGATGATTCTGTTATTGGAGTAGTATTATTCTTGCTTATTTAGGATACAAATGGGAAAATGAAAAAATTGAAATTTTTAGAACTGTGAGGCACCTATTAAAAGAAAGGAAAAAAGTAGTAATTTTTTCCATACCCCTAATGCCTAGTAAAAAAAAAAGTGAGATTGTCACTGACATCTGATTTGATAAGAAGAAAACATTTGGTTTGAAAATTTTCAGACTGCCAATTTTTGATGATTTTATACATTTTAAGAGTAACAGACTTCTGGCTTTTTTGTCCTAACGTCAGTACAAGGGCGTAGCCAGAAATAAATTTTGGATGTTCAAGTTCTAGTACATAATGTTGAATGCTAAAAATGCTGATGTAGAACTCTAAAATTTTTGACAAACCTGCAAAATTTCAAGAAGGGGGTTGTATTTTAAATCCCCTCCTTGGCTATGGCTTTGTATGTGTGTGACAAAAATTCGATGCACCCTGAGATCAATAACATATGCTTGAAATTTTACATTTAGATGCAACGTGACATATTTTTTTGTCTATCAACATTTGATGCATAATGCTCAACAGATTGTGCTATCATCTTGTCTTTTCATAATAATTGGTTCATATGACAGCATAAGTCAAAATTTCATAGAAATGAATACAATGGGGAGTATTTTTAAACAAGCATAAAATTAAAAATATTTTAATTAATAGTAGTATTCAAACATTATAAAATGTATATGTAGAAATATTGCTTTCTCCAAGGAATGTAATTTTCAATATTTTTTTCCAAAAGAACTGATCAATACTTTTAACACGAGTGTTTCAATCATATATCTGTAATAATTTGAAACAACATAATCAATTTTCTTCACTTGTAATAATTTTAAAAAAATCTGAAAAACATTTCCTTGGGAGGTAAAGAAAATTTCATGTCAGTTGCACAAAATTTCGTGTGACTGCACAAAGTCAATTTTGTGCAATCTGTAAAGCACAAAATTGACTTTCTTTAATACTCATGTTATACTTATCCGAGATGAAAGAATCTGCACTGACCATCTAAAATAATTTTGAGATTTCACATCCTGCAAATTGCTATAAAATTTTTGACTCTTTGTATTGTAAAGGAAAATTTTGCAATGGGGATAAATGCTATTCAGTTTATCTATTTAAGGAATTATTATTTATATAGTAATGCAATTAAAAAAATTGTTTTGTTTTTGCAAATCAGTTGTGAAATACTGAAGAAAATGTAGAACATGAGCATGGAAAAACAGAAAAATCAAAGAATTCTTCAGTGTTAAATAAGGAAAAAAAAAAAAGATATCTATATATAGAGAAATAATACCAAAAAACTGAGGATAGAATTTTAACGTCACTACTGAACTAATAAAGAAAAATAAACATTTGGTTAACAATTCTTAAAATTTAACTGTATCCAAAATATATACAAATAGAATAGTATTTGATATAACATAAATGATTATATTTAAAAACTTTCTCAGCTAATTAACATTTGTTTACCATGTTTAGGTTTTTCAAATCTTATTTTAAAAATAAAAATAAACAGGAAATACTGTCAGTTGATTTTATAAAAAAGAAAAGAGAATTTTTGCCAACTTTGTGCTTTAAAATGCAGCTACTTTAAAAAACAAAAATACTATTACTTTCAATATCAAGGATGAAAAAATATCTTGAAACTATTAACATAAATTTATTTAATTTTAAAATTTAGCAAGGATTTACAAACCTGCTTTTAATTTCATTTACCACGACTTTTGAAACTTGCACTTATTGCACTTGAACCTGAAAACAGTTTTCATATAAACAAATGTTTATATTAAAATATTTACCTGTATATGTTTTATAACTTTCAGTGATTCTCCTTTATCAAGCAAAAAAAATCAATCTCTAAAACTTATATAAACATAAATAAGAATAACTAAAGCATACATTTGGGTTGCGGTACGCCGCTCCGTTTATTACAATTGTACATCACGATCAAAAAGCAGACTTCTATTTAACAGTCTTTAAATACAGAAAAGAAGTTCATTGTATGGAAAATTTGTTAAATACAGATTTACATTTTTTAATACTTTGAACTACATACACATAAAGTTAATTTTTCAATTCATAAGACAAGAATCATATAAATAACCATACTTAATAAATATAATTCATTTGACACAGTAATTCTATTTTACAAATATTATTTAAAAAAAAAAAAAAAAAAAAAAAAAAAAAAAACTGTACAATCCAAAAAATATACCACTTCATTACTTTTAGATATCAATTTATTATTTTTAATTTATTATTGTTGCGAGTTAAGGGAATTGGTTTTACAGGCTTAGAAATGAATAAGCTTTAAGATTTAATATTATTTCCGTAGTTGCTAATGAGCCATAATCTGGACTCTCTTTTGGCGGCAAATATTTGGAAACTCCTGAAACATTTATAAGAAAAGGTACAAAAAATTTTGGGAATCTTCTCTTTAGCTCTGCTCTTTCTCAAAGTGAAATAATTACATGTCCTTTGTAGACACCTTGACCATCCACACTGCTGATTAAGTTGGAGAGATGCTGCAACAGTAAAAGTAAATGACTATCAAACACTTATTTTAACAAGGGATTTTAACAATATATTCTTCTTTTCAGTTGCAAAATGTTTAATAATTATATTCACACAAAGTTATTGAAGGATATTCAAAATGCTGATTAGCAACCATAGATCTCATGTATCATAATAAATAACATCTTCTCGAGCAAGTTACTCAAATTATATATCTGATAAATTTCTAAATGATGTCTTTAAATCAAAAACGTTTGTTTTTCACACTATATCTCACATTACTGTTACTGGTACTACGAGTACTGAAAGAAAAGTTTAAATATGTCATGTAAAAAATGTACTAAAAAAAAATTGACTTTTTTGGCTTTGAAAAATTTCTCGAAAAACATAATAGAAAATTGTCCAACCTATATCACTTATGAAAATCTGTACAGCATTTGTGCCGCACTCACTACCACTCATGCAAGCATCCTTCGTGCACATTAAAATAAATACATACATACATATATATATATATATATATATATATATAATAAAGATGATCTATTAAGCATAGTAGAAGTCAAGCAACAGATACAAGATCACTGAAACACCAATGACCAATAAGATTAAAAAAAAAAAAAAAAAAAAAAAAAAATCATCAGTGGATGAAATACACTAATGTAAAGAAAGCAGATCTATTAATTAACAGCCTGCAAAACAAACGAATCAATAAAGTAAAACAACAAATCTTAACTTTAAACCATAAACTTATCAAAATTAATGAAAAATCAACCCAAGAAACACAAGATAGGAAGAAGGAGGCAGGCGGCAAGACTTGTGACTTGCCTGTGGGGTTACACTAGTTTTACGCCGGCAACACTCCCCCAGCCTGCCACAACCAGAACAGGAACCATAAGGATTTAAAAATGCAAAATTTCTAAGCAGATGAACAACATTGAAACCACGAAGCCACAATGAAATTCACCGATTGATCACATTGTGTTTAACAGTATAATTAGAACATTAAATATAGTTGACAACTCAAAAAGGAAAAATCTGAAATTTTATTGGAAAATGAAAGTTTGCATAGTAATACAAAGCAAATGCAACAAGCCTTCTATTTTTTTTTTTTTTGTATTTAATTTCACAAACCCACCCAACCATCCAGCCTTACAACACCACCCCACCTCCGTAATCAAACATCTGCCCACCCAACCGCCACCTTTTTTATTGTCTTTTATTATTTTATGATTTTTTTGTTGATATACACAAGAGTGTACACAGCTTTTTTTTTTTTTTTTTTTTTGTACTGACAGAGACATGGTTAAGGATATAAAATAGAAAATACAAAGTTTTTAGGAAAACCCATTTTAGCAGTGGCTGTGATCAGTTTATTAATATTCTTGTTTTTAAACTTTGCAGAGCATAAATTATTAATTCGAAATAAATGATTAATGATGATGTTTCTGAATACCGAAAGATGCAGACATGAATTAAAATGTGTAAATAAGTTGACATTAAAACAAAAATCTTGCCGTTTGTCATAGATATCTGTGTAAAGTTTATTACCATCTATGATTATTTTGAGATCTAAAAAGTTAATTGATTGATTAGTCAGAGTGTTTTGAGTTAGCTTTAAATTAGGTGGATAATTGAAGGAAAAGCCATTTTGTGAGTTCTTGTTGAGATAAAATACAATAATATCATCGATGTAACGATAAAATCGAACATCATCATTGCAAATTTGCTTTTCATAATAATAAAGATAGAGATCTGCCAAAATACTTGAGCTACAACCTCCTTGTGGGATGCCTAATTGTTGCAAATAGATAGCGTTGTTGTGGAAGATATAATTATTATGGATAACAAAGTTAAGAAGAGTTTTAAATTTTTCTGTTTTAAAATTGTAAGGAAGATTAATTTGAGCTTTATATTCTTGAAAAAGACTGTAAATAATATTACTCAGATCTATATATATATAAAAATCAGGAACATTTTTTAACAGACAAAAATAATAGTTACACTATGTTACAATTACACAACGACAAATTTTCCCTCCTACAAGAAATAGTAAAAAAAAAAAAAAAAAACAATGATTTTTTTTTTTAAAACCATACATAAGTTTTCAGTGTCCCCCCCCCCCCCCACACACACACACAATTTCTCATATTTACAACATGTGAAAATAAACACTTTTAGCTCCTAGTCCCATATTATAGTAGTGATGATGTAAAGTAGAGTAAAACGTTGAGTCTGCTTTGCTTTTAAAAGGATGAATATGCGGGGGGGGGGGGGGGGATGATGAAAGATAGCCATAGTTGCTGGGGACATTCTGATACTATTTAAAAAATTCTGAGATTTATTGCAGGGTTGTTTGCAAGCCTCGTAAAAAAACAATCCTAAAATAATAACAAAAGAAAAGGGGGGGGGGGAGAAAGGAAAAAAAGAGTATAAAAAAACTTGGTTGAAACTAAAAATGTTCATAGTTATCTCTCTGAAAGTTACAAAATGTATCATGTGCTGTAACAAGTTAAAAAATAAAACATGTTACAAGTATATTGCGAATTCTGACTAACAAGGAAACATTCAAAAGGTGTCGTCTTCAAAAAACATTAAAAAATATATATGTGATTCTACTCTTCCTAAAACACCAGAAAGTGAAAAAATTATCAGCTGCAATGAATTACAGCACCCACAAAAAATTATAAAAATTAAGCATATTTGGCGATTTCATATTGTTAGGCGATTGGTTTTGCTGTAATTCATTTCAGCCGATAATTTTTTCACTTCCTGGTGTTTTATGAAGAGTAGAATCATATATATATTTTTCAATATTTTTTGAAGACGACACCTTTTGAATGCTTCCTTTAAGTTATATTTTGAATTTTACTGATTGAAAATAAAATATTAAATATTTTAAAAAATCAATTTTTTCAAACAAGATTCACAAATTATGAAATACCAGCACTGGGCTGACCTTAAATTTACTTAATTTAAGAAAAGAAGGAATAAAAGGCAAACTTAAAATGCTTAATAAAATCAAAAATGCAATTCTAGCAATTTCCAGTTATAGCTGTTAATGCGTGTGAATATTTTTGAGTGGCCCTGTAAATCTCATACTGTATTCTACAGAAAACTTTTTTTGTCCATATGAATAATAAATCTAAATTTCATTATTATATGTGCATGTTATTAAAAATAAAATGATAGTTTAAAAAAAATTAAAGAACACGCTTTTATAGAAATGTGAACTAAAAAGCACAAAATATCTATCTTAGCATTAAAATGCAGGGTAAGTGAAAATCATGTGAGTGACACACCATAATATTTACATACACTTAAATCTTTAATTAAATAATTTAGAATTAAAAAAAAAAAACATTTTTAAAAAATCTCCCCTGACTGGGCTCGAAAGCTAGACCTTTAGGTTCGTAGCCCGGAGCTTTACCTCACAGCCACAGCGTTCACGTAGTGAAGTTTTTTTTTTACAATATAGATTTTTTGTTTGCTCCCAGAGCGGTTACAAGCATACATACAGGTGAAGCTAATAAAAGCGTGTTAAAAAAGCACCACAGTACTGGCGTTAAAAAGAAATAAGTATAAAACTTTGAATAAAAACCATAAAATGCAAGAATTCACAACAATTGTTTTGGGTAAAAGAACAATTTTATTGTAATTTAAAACTAAATTACAATACATTTTTTCTAAACAGCTCTTCTTCAGGTAAAGTAGGCATGAGTGCTGCAAACAATTTTATATTTATTATTTGTGCAAATAATTGGAGACCATATACCTCAATGTATAAAAATTCTACTTTGTATCCTAAAAAATAAAAAGTTATATGTCCTTAACTCATCAAACTCTATGTAGTTTGTGTGACAGTAAGGTATAATATACTAATATACTTTGAAGAAACTTTTAGACCAACTGAATATGGCTTTTAAATGCTATCACACTTTAAATAATTTGAGTTCACAGCCATAATAAGTAATTTTTCTTTATGTCTTCAGTAGTAAAAAAAAAAAAAAAAAAAAAAACCCTAAAAGCTACATTTATTCAAAATCTGTATAGTTTGTGTGACAGTGACCTATAACATACCTATTCTCTTTCAGCTATCAACATTCAAAGTGTATAGAGGCTAACATGTTCATTCACACACATATCTACATACACTATTGTAAAAATAACAAAATGAATTCAGAAGCCTGTAATCTGTATAGATACACCAAAATCTCACTCTTGAATTGTTTCATGATAAAATTATTTTCTTACATAGTATACGTTCGGAAAATAAAAATCTTTACTTGTACTTTATTGTGTTTACAAATTATTATTATTATCACTATTTCTGTAAATTCTAAGTACTTTCCAGACACTGGTGGTGGTGGATGAAATATCATGCTTAAAAAAATAAAAAAAAAAAGAAAAATACTTTATAACCACTATTTTATGCATATTGCATATGCATAGATTATCAAACTTGCACTAACCTACAATATCAAACTTATGCTACAAAGCATTTAACTTTGAAAAACAAAAACTAAGACCCTCAAGCTCTTTTAAATTTATAACTGATCCCTTGCATTTTACAAATCTAAAATAGAGATATTTTACGCCTCCAAAAAGACATAGGTAAATTCTGAACCAAACGTTGGTCTAAAATTTACCTACACTCATTGTGACATAATTATTCTACCTTGAAAACTTCTTTTTTAATTACTCCTAACAAAAAATAACATTTTATACTCTACATACTGAAAGGAAAAGAGGAAATGAACTTTTCAAATTTGATTATAAATTATGGTCTTAAATAACCCTGTTACACAATTAAAAAATTTTAGTAGTTTAACTAATAAATTTATATATTAGTTAAACTACTAAATACTAATATTTTACATATTATAAATTTACATAATTTTTTTTTTTTTTTTTTTTTTTTTTTGGGGGGGGGGGGGGGGGGGGCTTCATCGACAACTTTAGATAGGTATCTAACTTCAAACACTTAATAAAAAGTACATTTTTATTTTCAAATATTGTAGAAAATCACATAAAAAAAATTACCTGGTTTTCATTTCCAATGCTTTACTTGGAGAAAAAAAAATTGCTTCTGCTTCTTTGGGTATCTACACAAGGATCTAGAATGCATAATAAAGGCTTGTCTTCATTCTTCATTGTAATTTCATTGTAACAAAATACAATACAGTCATTTAAATAGTACAGTATTCTTAATTGCATCCCCCCCCCCCTAGAATTATACCATGTCAATATCAGTTATTTTCTTAAAATTATTAAACAACTAGCACATAGAGAAAAATATTAGGTTCTTATTAAATATTAAGATAATAAAGTATAACAGAAAGCTAATCGCTTCCAAAACTTAGAAATGTATATTATTTTTATTTATTTACTTATTTGCTTAAGAAAAATTTATTTTAGCAACTTAAACAAGTATTCCAAATAATTATAATTTTTTATAATTATTTTAATTCATAATTTCTCAAGTTATACACATTTATTTATTCAATGCAGGGTTGGCAAGTTTTTGACAACAATTGTCAAAAGCCTAAAATTCTATACAAAGAGCATCCTGAAATAATTTTTTGCAACAAATTTATATCTACAGTTTATTACATTTTCCTAATTTTTGGTTTTAGTCCCTTTAATAAATTTTAAAACATTTTTAGATACTAAAAGTCACATGTCCCATCAAAAATTTCAAGTTTGATTTTAGTCAGTAAGCTTCTTTGAAAACAGAAAATAATTTCAGGATACTATTAAATATAGAATGAAAAATTATAAACAGAAATATGCACTAATTCCTTTTAACTTTAGAAAAAAAAAAGTATTTTAATCTCATACTGTTACTTTTAGCATTTCACATCATTCTAGTTGTTTTCCTCTTTAGAGTAATTTTAATGGGATTACATTTATGCGTTATAAATTTTAACAATTGGCTAGTTATAGTGTAAAACAGTAATTCTGAATTTAGGGGGGAAATTCTGTTATTGATTTCATAATTGATGTGTCTGCTTTCGAAAATACTATAATTTTACTGCAATTGAAAACCCATTGTATAAACAAAATTCAATTTTTATTTGATGTAAAATCAGAGATTGAAATATTCGTTAGTTTTTAATTAATTAGATGGAAGCAATCCAATCAAACTGCAAATTATCCGGCATTGACATTCGTAGAGAGTAAGCTAATTATTTATAGCTGAACAATTCAAAAAGAAATTATTTAATGAAAGCCAGTATAAGAATATTAATTTATACTCTCGTTGTGGTCAGAGTTCCAAATATAAATGCAATTTATTTTTGCAATAAAAGACAAGAACAAGATTTTTGTTTTTTAATCAAACTCAAGTAATATTGCACATTCTATACGTTTAAACTTCTTTGTGATTTTGTAGCATAAATTCAAGTCCCGAATAACCACAATTTTTACAATTAATGATTAATTTTAAGACCAAACAATATATTAATAACTTTTAAGTAGGTATTAAAACATTTATGGGAGGCAGAAAAATCAGAAAGGAAATCGAACAGAAACATCATTTAAAAGATGATGATTAAGCATGCAATTACTTTTAGATTGAATAAAATAATGACATAATAAAATTTTATACTAATCCATTTAAATAATTAACATTAAAATTAACTTACTTATTACAAGTACAAACAAGGAACACGAACAAAAACAGTATTAAACCAGCGCCATTGCATTCACCACAGAATAGAATAAACAAAACCAGACCAGAAGAGAAGAATGCGGTAACCATAAAACCAATGCCAACTTGGCTTTCTCAAGTCAAACTCGTCGTTGCTATGGTTACAGGCATGAAATTCCGCGATTTAGTACAATGGATTCTCCCAGGGGCTGGTTTGGCGCTGGATGTAAATTGCCAACTGCTTTATCTGTATATATCTATAATCTGTGATCAGGATGACCGTTAATATTCCTGTAATAAGCACGTAATACTTGAGAAAGGTTATCTAAATTGGATTAAAGAAAAAATTTTCAAGAATACGTTAGAGCCGTTTTTGAGATACCAACTTTTACCAAAACTTAGCATACTCAATTATTGACCTAAAAACAATAATTACATACTAAAGGATATTTAATAGGAAGTTAACATGGCGAGTTTGAAAAAAATCCGTACAGGCGTTTTTAAAGGAACGCACTTGCGAAGTCTGAAATTGAGCTGTTTATAGAGGACGCCTATCAATTTTCCTGAACTAAGCAACTTTTCAATCGAAAGGGCATCTAATATATTATTTATACAGCAACTTTGAAGAAAATCATTAGAGGTGTTTTTGAATATGGGCTTACGGTCCCATTTCTGGTTTTCGATGACCCAATTCCGTTTTTTCAATTTTCACGAAAATTTGGAAAATTTATCTGTACACCAGACCTGAATCACTTGTGAAGTTTAGTAGTTCTATTTTTATTAGTTTTGGAGATATGACAGCCAGAAGATTACACACACACGTGCACATATACACACACACTGACCAATTGCCAAAACCTATACAATACTTCCACTACCTACGGTAGTAGGGTAATTGAAGTAAACACATACATCTCGTATTTACTACGATAATATACAGATTTTCGTATTACGTTTTCGATCGCCAAATACAAAAATCGCCAATGACGATAGATATCAAATCTATGCTTTGTTTTCAATTAAAATATTGAAACTTTTAATTAAAAATTTATTTTACCAAAATTTATTATAGCTTCTAGCACTTAGAGAGAGACAGTGTAACTTTTGATTATTGAAAGAAAAAAAAAAAAAAAAAAAGCAATCTGCTTTTTAGTTCTAGCGATCGTTCTCTACATATGCATATAAACCTTTCTTCTTTTTATATTAGTATAGCTATAGAGCATAGGTATATTAAATAGGTTTCCAATCAACATAATGTAACTCAAATAATTAAATGCTATTTACATTTCAGTAATGGCTGTATTCGCTATGTATATTGAGCTACTTGCCATAACTGTTAGTTGCTAAAAATAGTCGCCAAATAAATTTAAACATCTCAATACGCAAGCGAAGTGTGACATCACTGACCGCCCATGTATGCAAGAAAAAGATTTTCCATGTTAATCGCTCAATGGATTTTTTTTTTTTTTTTTTTTTAATTAAAATTCTAGAAGAATTATTTCCCGATTTTAATCCTCATATTTGGTTATAGATATGTATTAGTTATTGTATGCATGCGTTAGATTGAGTTATTTTGCTGTCAAATTGACAAAATTTTAATTTTAAATTTCAAAACAGTCACCCTTGGCGTTTTTTGTATTTGGCGATCAAAAAGTAATACGAAAATATACATGTCAGATGTATATTTTCGTAATATGTATTGTACGAAATATTGTTTCATATTATTCGTTACACTCTTAATGTAAGTTTTTAAAATAACCATGATTTTTGAAAGGAATTAAATTATATTCGCCAGATAATTTGGCGATATTTTTTTTTTCTGCCAAGGATGACGGATATCAAATCTATTCCGCTGCAACATATTAGTATATTATATCAGATACTTTATTTAAACATTTGAAAACAAATTTGACTTCAAATTATGATAGAATATTTATCCTTTCCCTTTTAATTAGTTTATTAGTTGGATGTTTATTGTGTAAATATCATCCTTTGAAATGAAATGTTTATGTTTTCAATCGAATATGAAAATTTGCCATTTTTTTTTCTAGAGTTTTGAAATTTAAAATTCCAATTTTATCAATTTTACAACAAAAACAATTTCATCTAACGGATGCACATGATAACTAATACATATCTATATCCAAATATGGGGATTAAAATGGGGAAATAATTTTCCTCGATCTTTATTATTTTTTTACAAAAAATCCAGTTCACTTTTTATATTATTGTTCGCGTGAAAATATATTTTATTATATGTCTAAAAATAAATTAATTCGTAAATCTTTTTGGCAACAATTATAAATTAAATTAAATAATATCAACGAGATATATAAATTAGAGTGCTGATTCAATGGATGAAGGATTAGCTTTCTGTGGTTCAAGATGAATCACGTGACATGCTCGAATAGGTTGCTGTGTTTGGCCCTTTGTCGCTATTTTGGCATTTAAAATATCAGTTCAACAAATTATCATTATTATTAGGTAACATGACAGTCCTATGACCGAAATAAATTGCTTTTAAAATAATTTTACACATATTTCACATTTTAATAAATAATAAAATACCTTTCTTTTCATCGTTTCTCAACAAACTTTAAAAGTGTTTATAAAACAAAATTTAAGCTTTTAAAGAGCTAAATTTAACAACAAATAATAATTTTTCAACTACTTTTGAGCATTTTGTCGGTTACAGTTCAACTACACGAAATAAAAAAGAAGTAAAATCAAAATCAAAATGGTTTAGAACAAAAGAATATTAAACTACGTAAAGTAAACAAAAACATTGAAACCGTTGCCATAGAAATGTACTGAAAATGAGCTGTTACCAAGGAAACCACCGAATGCGCATGTGCAAGGAAAGCATGTCACATGACTCATCTTGGACCTTCTCAAGGGTTGCCATTTATCACTCTACTTTATATATCTCGTTGAATAATATTATAAAATAGAATTTCTTATTTTATTTTATTTTATTTTATTTATTTATTTTTAAATTCCAATTTCGTTTACACACATCAGTTTAAACCACGGAGTAATAAAGACTCCGTGGTTTAAACCAGTTTAAACATTGATGCTTAGATCATTATATTATATCATATCATATCAAATTAAATTATTAGAAAAATAAACACTTTTAATTCTATAATGACGTCAGATTTAACGTGTAAGTTTAACAATTAAAAAAGCTTTATATGAGTTTCAATTTAATGCACGTGCAAATATATTTCTTTTCTTTTCACGTCAAGATATTTTAAAAACGAAATGAATATGTAAATGTTTCTTTTATGTTGGCAGCAGCTAATTTTTTTAATATTTCATTATTTCCATTTCTATTACGGCTTCTATGGGGATTTTAATTAAAATGCTCAGATTTTAAACTAAAATTTATTTTATCAAAATTAAATATAGCCTATAACAATATGGCATACTGTAGCTTTCGGTCAGTGAAAGAAGTTTTTAAATCGGTTCAGTAGTTTCAGAGATTACCCTCCACAAACAAACAATTTTTTGCGCTTTATATAATGATATAGATTCTGAACATTTTGGTTTAAATATTATGAGCAAAATTTTAATTGATGTTAAGATAGAAATTTATTAAAAAAAAAAAAAAAAAAAAAAAAAAAAATCATACTTTCTCTTTTTTTTTTTTTTTTTTAATATAATAAATTAAAAAATATTATTCAAAATTTTCAGCATATGACAGAGCAACATTTAAACAATATTAAAAAAAAAAAAAAAGAATTTCATTAAAAATTTTGAAAAATTCAGCTGGTGGGTCCTGGTTTCCGGAGACCTTTCTGAAAAGCGGCGGCCACGATTTCTTAAAAACTAGTGCCCCGATTTTATTGAAATTTTGTACTTTTATCTTAAATGGAATTGACTAATGTTTGTATGAAGGTATGAAGCTTATTTTTTGTTGTTGTTGTTGAAATTTTAATTTTTGGCAGAGCTGTATGCAAAAGTTGCCCTGTTGTCTTCGTTCTGTAATGCTTTTCACTTGCAAAAATGTCCATATAAAAAGTTTTTTAACGAAAAGAATGATTTTTGAGAAATCCACGAAAAATGAATTTGATTATACTGGGTTTACTTAACAACATATATTTTTTTACAAGTAGTATGCGAGACTTGTTATTTTAAAAAAGCTAGTTTTGTATAAGCTGTCGTTAAAATGAAAATTAATCAAAGGGATATTTAATTTCAAATAATTTATATAAACAATAACTATTTTTTTTTTTTTTTTTTAATATATTTTATAATTTTTATTGCATTATATAATAATAATAATTATTATTATTATTAATCCCAATAAAATACGAAATGCATTCTATTAAAAAAAATCTACATAAAAACAATGAATATTTTTAATTTAAGATGGAATGCAATTTTGCTGTATGTAAACATGTAAACTGTTTGAAAGAATAAATTTTGGATCTCATTTGTGGTGTGGTGTTGGGATTATCAGGCCGATTGACACAGCACTTGGGTTCTAAGCCTGAATGGAATGCCCTCTGTGGTGGTCTCCTTATGGGGTCCTAGCCGGTATTTATACAAGTTTTGGAGAAAACCATAGGGAATCACTTCCCGTCAAAGAACTTTGGGAACATAGCGATTCGGCCAATCGTGAAGCAGGTAAAAAATAAAATTCTTTAAAAACTAGTTGGCATAGGTGGACTCTGCTCAGTTCCCCATCATATGTATGTTCTCATAAATTTCTTGTACAGGACATATTATATTCATGTTAAGAGAAATGAATTTGACCAAACGCTTGGCACAATGACAGAACGAAATCCTCACCTAATAGGCTACCCACCATTCAGTTCAACATATTTATCTTATTCTAATCTATTAATTATTTTTTTTGGGATCAATTTCGTAGTTTATTTTTCATGCTAATATTTCCAATGCAACAATCCCAAAAATACATATTTATATGATATATCGCAACATTTTGCTATGTTGATAAAATCTTAAATTTCGAATAACTTACGAAAATTTCCCATTAGAATATTTGTAGTCAATCATGTTCATTCAAGTATCATAAATGTTATTTTGAAATTGTCTGATATATTTATGATCCTGAAAATGGAAGTTTGTGCTTGATTTTGCCTTATTCTGCCATTTTAAGTAAATCGTAAATTCCAAATAACTTACGATTTTTTTAAATTGGAAAATTCATACTCTATGGTATTTATGTAAGTATCCTACATAATATTTCAAAAGTGGTTTGACATCTTTACGATGAAAATATCCCTCAAGATTTGACGTTTGTGTAAAATTTTGCCCTATTCTATTGTGATAAGAAATTCGTAAATTTCCAATAACTTACGAAATTTTTATATTGGAAAATTCATAGTCATCAATATTCATGCCAGTGTCCTAAATAATATTTCAAAAGTAGTCTGACATCTTTACGATGAAAATATCTCTCAAAATTGACGTTTATGTGAAATTTCGCCCTATACCACCATATGTTAAGAAATTCGTAAATTTCCAATAACTTGCGAAATTTTCAAAGAAGCATATTTATAGTGACTGATGTTCATTCCGGCATCAAAACGGATATTTTAAAACTGGTCTGACAATTTTACAGTAAAAAGTTTCCATTTAATGCACGTTTAAGTGAATTTTTGTCCTATTCTCCCATGTTAAGAAAATCGTAAATTTCTCATAACTTACGAAGTTTTTTAATTCGAATGTTGCAACAAAATAGGCTTCTTGCCAGTGTCGAAAGTAACATTTTAAAACTGATCTGACCTCTCTGCGACAATTTGTTCTTGAGATATCGTGTACACAGACTAACAAATTAACGGACTAACGGACTAACAGACACCCTACAGACAGACACCATACAAATTTTGTCATTTTCGGATTCCTCACACCTTAAAACGTGTAGAAAAGTCAAAAAACCGAGGTCGAAAATTTTCACGATTACCTAAGTTCCCCATACCTATAGTATGATGGGGAACTAATATATGTTTAGAGGCAATTAACTATACGAGGCTCTTGTGGCTGAGTTATGTGTCCTCAACACATAACCCAAGGAGTGAACAGCGAGGGACTTTCTAAGGGATCCCAGCACATATTTATCTGAGCTTCAGAGAAAACCACGAAAAACTCCGATCGGTTAGGTCGACGAGCGCGAGTTAGAATTAAACTCGGCATTTCCCGTGTATCAGCTTGAAAAGAATACCATATTAGAGAAAAACACTCTGTTTACGATAGGAAATCTATTGTCTTCGTTCTGTAATGCTTTTCACTTGCAAAAACGTCAATTAAAAAAAAAAAAAAAAAAAAAGTTTTTATCGAAAAGAATGATTTTTGAGATAGTCCACGAAAAATGAATTTTATTATGCACAGTTTTCTTAACATCATTTATGTTTCACAAGAAGTATGCGATGCATGTTATTTCAACAAAGCCAGTTTTGTGTAAGCTATCGTCAAAATGAAAAATGAATTAAAGGGATATTTAATTTAAAAAGATGCCAAAAGAAAGTTACATACAACAATAAAGAGTAATGTACGCTGAAAAGAAAAGTTTCGGATATATAAAAATTTTTTAAAGTTAATATTCTTCAATTTCAATTTACAAATAATGTATTTTGTAAAATATATTTTTGAGTTTTATTATATGTTTAAATTTTTTTTTATCCTAATTAAATGGGAAATGCACCACAATAATAATAATAATAATAATAATAATAAGAAACAAAGAAAGAAATTTACATAACAGCACCTTTATCTATATAAATAAAGAGAAGTGTCTGTGCGTCTGTGTGTGTATCTGCGCTCTGGTGCTCACACTACTAATCGCAGAGCCTCCAAATTTGGCATATAGGTACCTGGGACCCTGCAGGTGTGCACCTCATCGAGATTTTTTCGAATTTCGAATTTGATTTTTTTAAATTAATGTTTTTTCGAATTTAAATATTGGCTTCAATGTTTCATTTTTCAGAAATTTGTTTCGTTTCAAAAGTCTGCGTATCTTAGCAACGGCTATTAAACTATTTATTTATTTGAATTCATTTGAGGAAGAAATCTTTTTTATTATATTTATTGAAATCAAATAGTTATACACATACAGTAGAAAAAATTAAACATATTAAATTTTTAGATTTTGGCATATAGGTACCTGGGTCCCTGCAAGTGTGCACCTAATCGAGATTTTTTCGAATTTCAAATTTGAATTTATTAAATTAATGTTTTTCCGATTTTAAATATTGGCTTCTTTGTTTCATTTTTCATAAATTTAATATTTTGCTTCAATCGTCTGCGTATCTTAGCAACGGCTATTACGCAACTTATTTTTATTTAATACATATTCATTTAAAGGCGATTTTTTTTTTTTTTTTTTTTTTTTTTTTTATTGGAAATAAAATTGTAATGCAGTAGAAAAAATTAAGTATAACTAGCAGGCTTTACCCGCTTCGCTGGCCACTAAATTTAAAGGAAACTCGTTTCTATATAGCTTTATAAAAATAAAATAAAATAAATTACTGAAATTGTTCAAAAGCTCGCTCCAGGTCCCTGCTGCATTCAGCAGCGATTTGGTCATCAACTGCAACTCGGGCGCTTGTCCCTATTACCTGCGACAATCCGCGATTGTAATGAAATGCTCGCCCTCTGGTGGGCTAAGGTGAAATTACAATAAACATGGTTTAATTCGAATTCCATACAGCCGCTTCACGATATTTAGTTTCACATATATTTATAGAATAAAAATGAATAAATACGGTAAAAAAGATAACACATACTGTTGTGTGCTACAATCTAACTCCAAAGGATCAAGAAATCCAGAATTGAGCTTCCATTTATTTCCAAATGACAAATTTAAAATTTCAGTTGCTTCGGCTGATGGAAGTAAAGAATTAATCAGATGATTTGAAACTAATATTTGTTCAGCTTCAGTTAAAATCTACTTCCGATCGAACTTTGAATAAACTGAAATATTTTTTTCCAAAAGCAATCAATTTTCCATGATGTAATGGCGGAATATTAAGTAGAATAACAAAAAGAACACTAATGGAACACACGTGGCTATAATGTTTACTAACAACTGCAGTGTTCAGAGAGCGCCATCTATCGATCATTACAAACGCGGATAGTTTACCAATGAGCTTCCATTTAGGTGCTTATTATATAACAGTTTCGAAATAGATAGTATCGAAAAAATTGGAGTTTCCCTTTCATATTTGAATCCCAGTTACATGTGAACAACACTATACGTGTTGTTCACATGTAACTCGGACTGGACTCAAACGTAACTGGGTTTAGACAACATAATATTTGCTTTTACGTTATTTCATATTTTTTTTTTTTTTTTTTTTTTTTTTGTTTATCCAATCAACCATTAAATGACAGCAATTTCACGCCAAATATTACAATATGCTGTGACCGGCTACGTCTGTCGCATGAGACAATTAATTTTTTGTGTTTATATATAATTCATGGGTTGTAAACCTGATAGTACAGCCTTAACATAGTTCTCTTTGGCGGCTTTTGAATTTTTGTCACCATTTTAGACTTAATCCATTGTAACAATAAGACTTAATCCCTTGTAACAATATGCTATGAGCGCTATTTCTGCCGTATTTTAGACAACTAATCTTTTTATGGTTATATATATTTCCCATTAAACATATTTTTATTTATTTATTTAAATATTAATTTGAATTTTTCAAATATTTCTGTTCGACAGCGTGAGAGTGCAGTAACACACAGAGGTTCATTTGTTTGTATGATAAATTAGCATAGTGATTATTATATAAAAAAATAAATAAATAGGTAAACATTATCGTGTTACACAACTTTATTATGTCGCTCCATTGGCGGCTTTTGAATTTTTGTCGCCATATTAGCGATGGATTTTTTTTTTTTTTTTTTTTTTTTTGTATGAAAAGGGGAAGACTATTTTGCTAATAATTTTATCAGACTCTTTTTTGTTTATACATAAGAATCCTTTATATTCTGCTTATATTTTTAATGCTTTTTAGGTTTAAAATAGTGCTTGTTGAAATAAATTTCCTATCTTTAAAACTGCATTTGTTCTGTAAATTTTGTGTAAAAATAAATCATTCATGTTTTTATATATTTGATGCGCTACTTAGATTAAAATGGCTGTTGCTATATTAAACTTCTTGTCGAAAAACATTCGGTGTACTTCAACACCAAAATTTAAAAAATCGCCCAGCAGGATCTGTTAATGAAGCTGATAAAATAAAAATATGGTTCATAGAGTTTAAATAATCTATTTAAAAAAATTTTTAAAACCCAAATTATTAATCTATCGTATCACATACATAGATATAGTAATAATATATAGATTGATCATTGGGGACAAAAAAGTGATTCCTTTTCACTCGGGAAAAGACGCCGATTTTACCAAAATATGGCAGTCTTTCCCCGAGTGAATACACACGGGAATATGCACGAATGTTTTAGCAAATAAAATTCATGAATAATTTATTTACTAAAGGTGAATGAAAAGCCCCAGATATAGTTTCAAATTCATTCTTCTTTTTTTTTTCCCCCTTCAATACCACTTAATGCTGATTCCAAAGCTTTTTTTTCGGCATCAAAAATCTTTGCACGATAATATGGGGATGATAGATCTATATATATTATTATATCTATGATCACATAAATCTTTTCAAAAATAGAATAAAACTTAATTTGAAAAAAAAAAATAATAACTTTTGTTTATTAACCAAAATAATTGATGAAATTTGAAATGCAAGTTGGTCTTGTGGGGTACATGCTGTATATTATATTTTTGTGTTCGTGAGAGAAAATTTAAAAGAATTTGAAAACTGCAATTTTTAATCCCTTTTAAAAATCATGTGACTTAATGTGAAGCAGATTTTTCATTTTTTTTCTCCTAACGGTTTCCATACAATCTTTTGCTGTTGCCACCTAAAATTCATACTTAAGTTAATTTTAAAAAATCTAATTGTCCGATTGATAAGCTGTTTAATGCATCGGATTAAAAAAAATTTTCCCTGTCATTTGCTATCTTATTTGTAACG
Source organism: Salticus scenicus (assembly GCA_963930645.1). Classification (NCBI taxonomy): domain Eukaryota; kingdom Metazoa; phylum Arthropoda; class Arachnida; order Araneae; family Salticidae; genus Salticus; species Salticus scenicus. The sequence goes on from OZ005656.1 coordinate 154,236,510, forward strand.
ATGCGACTGATATTTCTAATTTATTTTCTAATCTTTCTGTTTTATTTTCCTCATTTTAAATAAGTGTACGTTTTTTTTTTGTTGTTGTTGTTGTTTTTTTTTAAATTATTATTATTTTGTCGAAAAAAATGTCAACAATTAAATTATGGATAAAATTTTAAAATTTAAATGTCTTATTTATCAGAAATTAGAAGGTTTTTATTTTCACATTTTAATTAATTAAGAAAAAACTAATCATCCGATTGATAAGCTGTTTAATGCATCGGATTTACAAAAATTTTCCCTTTCATTTGGTGTCTTATTTGTAACGATGCGAGTGATATTTCTAATTTATTTTCTACTCTTTCTGATTTAATTTCCTCATTTTAAATAAATGTACGTTTTTTTTTTAAATTATTATTATTATTTTGTCGAAAAAAAAATTGGCAACAATTAAATTATGGATAAAATGTTAAAATTTAAATGGCTTTTTTTATCAGAAATTAGAAGGTTATGATTTTCACATTTTAATTAATTAAGAAAAAACTAATCAAAAATTCGAAAATCTGACTTCGATGTGCACAATGACCCTCCGGGATGCACCTTTGTGTTAAATCTCGTGACTGTCCGAGCTAGCGTTTTCGAGATCAGTGAAATATACATACAAATATTGCTCACTTAATAGTATAAGATTAATTAATTAAGAAAAAACTAATCAAAAATTCGAAAATCTGACTTCGATGTGCACAATGACCCTTCGGGATGCACCTTTGTGTTAAATCTCGTGACTGTCCGAGCTACCGTTTTCGAGATCAGTGAAATATACATACAAATATTGCTCACTTAATAGTATAAGATTAATAGTTTTAATTTTAAAAACGTTTTTATAACAGTTACGTTTAAGTTTTTATAGTAGACCAACTTCTTATTTTTCATTTTTTAATTAATTATTTTAAAAGAAAAAACTTTTTTTTTTTTTTTTTTTTTTTTTTTTAATTATTATTTACAGTATTTATCGGGAAAAATGGAAGTACATACATAGCAAAAAGGATTAAATAGGGCAGTTCCTTGTTTGTAAACAAACATCTCAACTTTTATGAGTGGTTTACAAAAAGGCTTGGGAAAAGCATAGCGATGGCGGATTACCAACGGAAAATCAATGGTGGGCGGGGCGCGGGAAAGTCGAGCGCGCTTTTTTGCCAACCACCAGACGTCACAAGGAAATGCTCTATAGGGCAGTTCCTTGTTTGTAAACAAACATCTCAACTTTTATGAGTGGTTGGCAAAAAGGCTTGGGAAAAGCATAGCGATGGCGGATTACCAACGGAAAATCAATGGTGGGCGGGGCGCGGGAAAGTCGAGCGCGCTTTTTTGCCAACCACCAGACGTCACGAGGAAATGCTCTATTGATTAAAATTTATTTGTTTATATATATATATATATATATATATATATATATATATATATATATATTAATCTACTTTTTATTTTTATTTATTTTATTACATTGGTCGAAATCAAATCGTAATGTAGTGTAAATAGCATGGGCTTAATGGCTTTATACATGGTTCAAAACTAAAATATTTAACAGATGCTGAGATACAGTCATCTTTAAAATCGTAGTTCTTAAATAGTAGCAGATCTTTCATGTCGTCGATAAATATCCAGATTAAAGTGCCTGGGAAAGATCTTTCTGCAGGCATGGGAAACTTAGACCTGATGCAGTACGGGAGGGAAAAGAGCTGCCGTAGACAGCGAGTACCCGAAGCGAGGTTTGAAGCAATTTTAGTTACTTTTTTTTTAGTTTTTGTGTATAATGTGGTGTAAAAAAATAAATATTGATAATTCTTTCTAAAATTCATTTAAATATAGTGACCAGCGAAGCGGGCGTAGCCTGCTAGTTATAAATAAAGACATAAATTCTGGTCGGTGCAGGTGAATTAAAAATACATATAAATATTCATTAAAATTACTTATTAGGAAACAGGATAAAGGGAATCACTTCCCGTTAAACAACTTTGAGAACATAGCCATTCGGCCAATCGTGGGGCAGTTAAAAAATAAAATACTTTAAAAATATATGTTTAGAGGTAACAATGTGTTGGTATTAAGGCAATTAACTACACGAAGCTTTTATAGCTGAGTTATGTGTCCTCAACACATAACCCAAGGAGTGAAAAGCGGGGGACTTCTAAGGGATCCCAGCGCATATTTATCTGAGTTTCAGAGAAAACCACAGGAAACAAAATTGCTGAAAGGCTTTAAAAAAAAATAATATTAATAATTATGAAGTAAATATAAATATATATATATATATATATATATGAGTATTAGTAATACAAATATAATAATTAAAATTACCTAATGTATGAAATGATTTGCCTTAATTATGACTTTATGAAAGACCTCTATTAAAAGGCCACCTACCTGACCCGTCAGTTTTCTATCTAACCAACATTCACAGGGAAAACTGTGAAACACTAACATGGATTAACTCGACGAATGTGACTTAGAATCGAACTCTTCAGTTTCTGCCTATTAGCTTAGAAAGAAAAATTTCTCAGACACTAAGGGGGGGCTTTTATTACGAACTTAGAGCGAAGTGGTTAAATATTGTCGAAAATTATTATTATATATATTATATTAAAAAAAAAAAAAAAAAAAAAAAAAAAAAAATACTATCGAAATTTTGAGAAAACCGTAAAAAACTCTGAATGGTTACATCGCCGAATGCGAACTGGGATCGAACCAGATACTTCCCATCTGTGAGCTTCGAAAGTAGAATTTCTCGGCTATTAGGGAACAAGTAAAACAAATACGAAAATTTCAATGGGTTCAGAGGAGCAAAGGATTTCTTAAGTAATTTATTATTATAAAGTTGCATATTATTTATATATTTATTTTTGTATTATTGTTACATTATTTGTTATTATATTTATTTATTTATTTTAAATTATTTTTTATTTTTGAAATAGAGTGCATAATTTAACTGGAAATTTTAAATAAAGAAATACAATAGTTTTTTTTTTTTTTTTTTCAGTGATTTTCTGATCATGATGAATTGGTTAGAAATGGGAAACAGAGTGTTTTTCTTTAATCTAGTGTTCTTGACATGCTGGGGCGCACCAGCGGCCGGTTTTGCGCTCAAAGCTGGTAGACGTGAGGTGCCGAGTTCGATCGCAAGACGCGTTCGTCGGCGTAGCCGTTCGGAGTTACCCACGGTTTACTCCGAAACTTGCGTAAATACAGGCTAGGACCCCTTAGAAAGACCCCCACGTAGGACACTTCCCCTCAGGCCTAGGACCCTAGAATAGTCAATCAGCCTTACTTCAAAAATCAAACCAATCTTTACAAGTTGATCGATGGGAAATGCCAAGTTTAATTCCAAGTTGCGTTCGCCAACCTAGCCGATCGGAGTTTTTCGTGATTTTCTCCAAAACTTGCATAAATACTGGCTAGGACCCCATAAGGAGACCACCACGGAGGGCAATCCCTCAGGCCTAGAACCGAAGTGCTGTCTGTCAATTGGCCTTATATTACAACACTACGCCATAAATGAGGTCCAAAATTTATTCTTTCAAACAATTTACATACAGTAGGAGTTGAATTCCATCTTAAATTAAAAATATTTATTGTTTTATGAATATTTTTTTAAAATAAAATGCATTTCACATTTCATTGGGATAATATATATATATATATATGTGTGTGGGAAGTTCCTCATACAGACAACAGATGGCGCTGCCTCCGATGCTCATCTTTCGACGAGAGGACAAACGGAAGACAGTTTAGATCTGGCTGCAGTGGAAAGCGGTTGAGACCGTCAGCGCGAAGGCTGATGTGGTCATTTAGTCCTAATTTGAGCACAGAATGATCATAATAGTTGGGTAGAGCCATGGAGGGCTCAATAACTCAATCTAACATATTTAAAATAGTGCGCGTAGGTACTATTGTGAATTATGAGTAGGTGCTTAAATGTTTTGTTACAGTAATTCTGATGAAGAGAGCTTGTTCTATGTGTATTAGGCCTCGAAACCAGCAAATGGCTATTGATGGAAATTCTACTTTTATAATATTATCTCTGTATATTTTGTGTTTTTGTGCGTTACGTAATAAATGTGTAGTTCTCTAAGTTGCATCTCATCATTGCCCCACCTCTAGACGCCCAGCCAAGATTCTACACACACACACACATATATATATATATATATATATATATATATATATATATATATATATATATATATATATATGTAACATATTAAAAAACTAGTTGGCATAGGTGGACTCTGCTCAGTTCCCCATCATATTTATGTTCTCAGAAATTTCTAGTGCGAGACATATTATAATCATGTTAAAAGAAATGAATTTGACCAAAGCTTGATACAGTGACAGAATAAAATCCCCGCCTAATAGGCTATCCACCGTTCACTTCGATATATTTATCTTATTCTAATCTATTAATTTATTTTATCAGGGTCAATTCCGTTGTTTAGTTTTCATGCTACTATTTCCAATGCAATAATCCTCAAAATTCATATTTATATGAAAAATTTAAAAATTCCGCTATGTTGATAAAATCGTAAATTACGAATATTTTACGAAATTTTCCTAGTAGAATATTTGTATTCAATTATGTTCAAACAAATAGCATAAACGTAATTTTGAAGTTGTCTAATGTATTTAGGATCCTCAAAATGCAAGTTTGTGCTCAATTTTGCCTTATTCTGACATGTTAAGTAAATCGTAAATTCCAAATAACTTACGAATTTTTTAATTGGAAAAATCATAGTCTATGATATTCATGCCAGTATCCTAAATAATATTTCGAAAGTGGTTTGACCTCTTTACAATGAAAATATCCCTCAAGATTGACGTTTATGTGAAATTTTCTCTATTCTGTTAAGAAATTCGTAAATTTCCAATAACTTACGAAATCTTTATATTGGAAAATTCATAGTCATTAATATTCATGCCCGTGTCCTAAATAATATTTCAAAAGAAGTCTGACATCTTTACGATGAAAATATCTCTCAAAATTGACGTTTATGTGAAATTTTGCCCTATACTGCCATGTTAAGAAATTCGTAAATTTCCAATAACTTGCAAAATTTTCAAAGTAACATATTTATAGTTACTGATGTTCATTCCGGCATCAAAACTGATATTTTAAAACTGGTCTGATCTTTTTACAGTAAAAAGTTTCCATTTAATGCACGTTTAAGTGAATTTTTGTCCTATTCTCCCATGTTAAGAAAATCGTAAATTTCTAATAACTTACGAAGTTTTTTAATTCGAATATTGCAAATGAATAGGGTTCTTGCCAGTGTCGAAAGTAATATTTTAAAACTAATCTGACCTCTCTGCGACAATTTGTTCTTGAGATATCGTGTACACAGACTAACAAACAAACGGACTGACCCACTAACAGACTAACAGACTAACACACTAACAGACACCCTGCAGACAGACACCATAGAAATTTTGTCATTTTCGGATTCCTCACACCTGAAAACGTGTAGAAAAGTCAAAAAACCGAGGTCGAAAATTTTCACGATTACCTAAGTTCCCCATACCTATAGTATGATGGGGAACTAAAAAATATTTATAAATAATTTGAAATTAAATGTCCTCTTAATTCTTTTTTCATTTTAACGACAGTTTATACAAAATTGGATTTTTGAAATAACAAGCATCACATACTTCTTGTGAAAAATGTATGTTGTTAAGTAAACTAAACCCTGTATAATCAAATTCATTTCTCGAGGACTTTCTCAAAAATAATTTTTACTTTCCGAACACTATAGTGAGGAAAGTATTGTAATCATGTCAAAAATCCGAATTCGAGATTTTGATGTTTCTATACGTTTTGAGGTCCCCTGAGTCCGTTTTCACTATTTTTACGATGATGTATGTATGTGTGTGTGTATGTGTGTATGTGTGTATGTTTGTGAACACGCTAGCGTCTAAAGGCTTTGTTCGATTAACCTGAAAGTTGGTACGTATATTGTAAGTCACCATAGTACGAACCCTATAGATTTTGGTGAATCTAGCACTTATAGTTTTTTTACAGGGACACAAAGAAAAATTCTTTATCATTATGGCCTATGGGACCAAAATCTTAAAAGTGCGATAGCATCTAAACGCCTTATTCAATTGAGCAAAAATTTTATACCAATATTATAGGTCACAGATACTCAATCTGTATAGATTTTGGAGAATCTAGCACTTATAGTTTTTTTACAGGGACACAAAGAAAAATTCTTTATCATTAAGGCCAATGGGGCCAAATTTTTAAAAGTGTGATAGCGTCTAAACGCCTTATTAATCTGAGCAAAAAAATTGTACACATGTTATAGGTCGCATTTGCACCAACTGTATAGATTTTGGTGAATCTAGCACTACAGTTTTTTTTACAGGGACACAAAGAAAAATTGTTTATCATTATGGCCTATGAGACCAAATTTTTAAAAGTGCGATAGCATCTAAACGCCTTATTCAATTGAGCTGAAAATTTGTATGAATATTATAAATCACTGTTGCACTAACTATAAGCATTTTGGTGAATCTAGCATCTATAGATTTTTACAGGGACAAAACGAAAAATTCTTTATCATTATGATCTAAGGGCTCAAAGTTCAGTAGCGTTAAATAAAACCTCGTGTGATATATGGAGAAAAAAAACACTCTATTATGGTTTTCTCTCTTTTGTTTGTTTAGCAATTCCTCTTTCTTTATTTTATCTACAAAACTGTTAGTTACTCAATGTTCGGAAAGTCGAGTGGAGTCACTCCAGATTTTTTTCGTTAAAAAGCTTTTTAAAATGAACTTTTTGCAATTGAAAAGCATTATAGAAGGAAGGCTGTGTTCATGTCACGGAGTAAGAAATAATAATATTTATAAACTAAATTAATCATATATATTATTTTAAAATAATTAGTTACATTTAGAAATTAATTTTATAGAAACTAAATCATATTTTATACATTAAAAAAAAAAAAAAACCTTTGTACAGATAAATGTAATAATGGCAAATCATATTCATAAAGTACATATCATACCATCCGCGTTTGTAATGATCGATAGATGGCGCTCTCTGAACACTGCAGTTGTTAGTAAATATAACAGCCACGTGTAATTATTATTCTTTCTCCGCCATTTCATCATGGAAAGTCGATTGCATAATACGAGGATATGCAGTTGTGTGATAATTTCACCTTAGCCCACCAGAGGGCGAGCATTTCATTACAATCGCGGATAGACCTATTATAAGAGTGGACGGGACAATGGCAACCTTTTTGAGTGCAAAGATAACTCATAAAAAGGTCACGTGATTGTTGATCTACAGAAGCCAAGCTAGCCAATATTGAAATTTACTCGCCATGCTCTAAACTCTACTTTTTATTAAGCAGACTATATTTTTCCTTTTTCTTTGAAAGTTCTTTAAAAAAAATTTTTTTCACTTTAAAAGTTAGATTGTTTTGAATTTAAAAAGAATTTTATAGCTAGAAATAGTAATTAGATGTACTTTAAAAACCCTAGAAGTTATGTCAAATAAGGATTTTATTTCACAGGTAAGATTCTTTTTAATATTTTATTATTTCGTTCTTTTTAAGTAATTATTTTTATAAAATGCTTATAATTTCTATACTTATTTCTCTAAATTGAATTAGTTTAACTATATTATATCTTATATTATTTCAAAAATGTGAATGATTATTTACGAGAGTTAAAACGAATATAGACAAACAAAGTTATAAAAACTTTTGAACTTTGTTCAAAAGTGTTAATAACAAGGTAAAAATATATTTTAGTAGCTGTAGTGTTTTACACTAGTTTTGCTTGCTGTATCTTTTAATAATATACTAGCTGGAACCCGTCGAATGCGACGGTCACTTTATTGACCGTAATGTTTCAAAAACCGTCGCATCATTATTTAAATGTATTTCAAGTTAAAACATCTAATATAATGTACGACATTTCACTTAAAAAAAAGAAATTCGGGAAAATGCTTATAAATAGAAATACTATATACGACACCACTTTCTACAAAGTATTGTCATTGGTGACGTCAAACTGACTCCAAATAAATAGTTGCTATCTTTTATTTTCTATTTCGTTTAATACTATGACTACATGTTAGCTGACCCGCCCGGCGTTGTCCGGGCCTATGATAATAACCTTAAATAAACCTTAAATTTGCATAATTTTAAATCCTAAATTCGATTTTGTTTGAATTTCTATTTTTAAATAAAGCATCGCGAAAAAATAATCAGATGTAACAAAAAAATTACCTTGAACCAAACGAAACTCTGCCTTGTGACCACGGTGCCTGCGGCAGCGCATACGCTGGCCGCTAATAACATAAAAAAATTCCCAAAAATTAATATGGAACCAAACGAACCCGACCGGCGTTGCCCGGGCCCATGATAATAACCTTAAATGAACCTTAAATTTGTATGATTTTATATCTTTAACTCGATTATGTTTGAATTTCTATTTTTTAATAAAAGCATAGCATCGCAAAAAAAAAAAAAAAAAAAAAAAAAAATCAGCTGTAACAAAAAAATTACCTCGAACCGAATGAAACTCCGCCTTGTGACCCCGGTGCCTGCGGCAGCGCATACACGGATCGCTAACAACATGAAAAAATTCCCAAAAATTAACCTGGAACCAAACGAACCCGACCGGAGTTGCCCGGGCCCATGATAATAACCTAAAATGAACTTTAAATTTGTATGATTTAATATCTTTAACTCTATTTTGTTTGAATTTGTATTTTTAAATGAAAGCATCGCGAAACAAATAATAATCATATATAACAAAAAAAATTGACTCAAACAGAACGGAACTCGGGCTCGTGACCCCGGTGCCTCTGGCAGCGTATATACGGGTCGCTAATACCATGAAAAAATTCTTAAAAATTAATGTTGAACCGCACGAACCTCTGAATCGTGTTTCCGCCGCCTGTGGCTGCGGCACCGTATAGCAGGCATGCTACGCACGCGCTGCAAAATTCACTTTCCTCCACCAGGGAGCGCAGTATGTTGCATACGAACATCACCAATCATCTTGAATTTCCAAGACCTTTCAAATAAGGTGTCACATGGTGGTGTCAACTGCAAAATCCTTTAGTTGCACTTTCTCCCGCCAGGGGGCACAGTGTGTTCTGTACGAACATCACCAACGGTCAGTAAATACCAAGACCTTTAAAATAAGATATAACATGATAGGGTCTACTACAAAATCACCTAGTTCCATTTTTCACCACCAGGGGGCGCACTATATTGTATACAAACATCCATAATCAACATGAAATTTCAAGACCCCTATCACTGATCGCCTTGGATTTCCAAGACCTTTTAAATAGGTGTCACATGATGGTGCCAACTGCAAAATCTTTTAGTTGCACTTTCCACCACCAGGGGGCGCAGTGTGTTCTGTACGAACATCACCAACGATCAGGAAATACCAAGACCTTTAAAATAAGATGTAACATGATAGGGTCTACAGCAAAATCACCTAGTTCCATTTTTCACCACCAGGGGTCGCACTATATTGTATACGAACATCCCTAATCGACATGAAATTTCAAGACCTTTGAAATGAGGTGCTACATGTGTGGGTCTAGAACGGATTTACCTCTCAAACTAATTATCCCCTTCCCCCCCCCCTCCAAATCTACTTTCCCCCTTCCCCCCCTCCCCTTTAAAATCGAAAATTCCAAATTCGCAGAAAGTGATTTTTTAGTATTCGACTCTAGTCCCCATATGTACACTTTCCACACCGTGAAGTAATTTGGAGCTTTAACCCGTTCCCCCCCGGGGGGGGGACTGTTCGACTTTTTCTTAATTTTCTCTTTTCATTGCACAACTACAGACCAAGACCTTTTTTTAGACACCTTAACCAAATTTTTACACCAAGTAGTTCTCTCAATATAGTGGAGACAGACAAAAACATGTTTCAAATTAATATATAGATTTTTTTTTTCAAATAATTGATTTACACCAAACGCAAGAAAATCTTGAAAAATTCTTGAAAAAATTGAATGTAATGTTGATTGTGCACGCGTAACTTTCCTCAAACTCAACGAATTTAAGCAGTTAATAGCTAAAAAGAAAGAGCTTGATCCACTGAGTGTTCTTAGACTTGTGTCAACAGCCTACGTTAATTAGAACTCTAGTTATAGAGGTTTGAGTGAAGGAAAATCTTGAAGAAATCTTGAAAAAATTGAATGTAAAGTTCATTCTGCACGCATAACTTTCCTCAAACTCAACGAATTTAAGCAGTTAATAGCTCAAAAGAAAGAGCTTGATCCACTGAGTGTTCTTAGACTTGTGTCAACAGCCTACATTAATTAGAACTCTAGTTATGAAGGTTTGAGTGAAGGAAATTCTTGAAAAAATTGAATGTAAAGTTGATTGTGCACGCATAACTTTTCTCAGACTCAACGAATTTAAGCAGTTAATAGCTCAAAAGAAAGAACTTGATCCACTGAGTGTTCTGAGAGTGAAACGATCAAGATCCATTCATTAGAAGAGGAGTTATCAGAATTCGATTTGTTTGAGTGAATGTGTCCCATAAGAAATGTACAGGGAAGAATCGCGTTTGAGTATAACTTGAGTAAGGTGGAAGTTGAGTAAATTTCAATGATTGATGACATATCTGTGCCTAAATACCTTTCATTTAAAAAAAAAATGAAAGAAATCGGCCGGATAGAACGGCCAGACGGACTGACTTTAGTTTTCATAAATTTTTTTAATATATAAGATATATTTATATTGAAAGCAAAAAATCGCCAATAACGAGATAAATGTAGAAAAAGGTAACCTTTTTCAACATTCACGTGGTTTTATCTTTGCACCTTTTCTTGTATTCCCTTAATAATGGAATGCTCCGTCCACTCTTATAATAGGTCTATGTATCATACATACAATTAAGATATTTAAATAATGTGTAGAATCATCCGCAACTCAGAAGTATAATAACAATAATAATCTATATAAATAAAGAGAAGTGTCTGTGTGTGTGTGTGTGTCTGTCTGCGCTCTGGTGCTCACACTACTGATCGCAGAGCTTCCAAATTTGGTATATAGGTACCTTTGACCCTGCAGGTGTGCACCTCATCGAGATTTTTTCGAATTTCGAATTTGAATTATTTAAATTAATGTGTTTTCGATTTTAAATATTGGCTTTAATGTTTCATTTTTCATGAATTTATTCTTCGATTGTAATCATCTGCGTATCTTAGCAACGGCTATATTATGCAATTTATTAGTGCTAGAGGCCTATTTCTGTCGGTACAGTTGTCGAATTTTTATTGGTCACTCTTAATTAGTGCTAGAGGCCTATTTCAGTCTGTTCATTGAATGGGGATTTATTGAATGAAGTCCCCCCAAGGCACAACTTTGACATGAGTCCCCCCCAAGGTACCCCTATTTCAGTCGGTACAGCGTTGTCGAATTTTTATAATACACTCTTAATAGTGCTAAGGGCCTATTTCAGTCGGTTTACTGAATGGGGATTTATTGAATGAAGTCGCCCCAAAGCAGAACTTTGACATGAGTCCCCCCCCAGGCCCAACTTTGACATGAGTCCCCCCCAACCCCTATTTCAGTCGGTACAGCGTTGTCGATTTTTTATAATACACTCTTAATAGTGCTAAGGTCCTATTTCAGTCGGTTTATTGAATGGGGATTTATTGAATGAAGTCCCCCCAAGGCCCAACTTTGACATGAGTCCCCCCCCCCAGGCCCAACTTTGACATGAGTCCCTCCAAGGCCCAACTTTGACATGAGTCCCCCCCCAAGGCACAACTTTGACATGAGTCCCCCCCAGGCCCAACTTTGACACGAGTCCCCCCCAGGCCCAACTTTGACATGAGTCCCCCCCAAGGTACAACTTTGACATGAGTCCCCCCCCCCAAGGCACACCTTTGACATGAGTCCCCCCCAAGGCACACCTCCCCCTCATTGGGAAAAGGAGAAAAAACGTGGTTTTGCGGCTATAAGACAGTTTGGACTTCCAATGTTATTTGTTACAGTATCTGCAGCTGAAACACATTGGTTTGATTTAATGAAAACTTTAAGATGGAATTTAGATCGTCACGAATTAACTAAAGAAGAATTTGTCGATATTAACAAGTTTAGCAGTAGGCCTCTGGCACTAAATTAAAATCTGTCAATGTCAGATTTTCATGTTTTAAATAATGAAATAATGTCGTGTCTGTATAATTTTTTTTAATTTAATACATTCATTTGAAAGCGATTTTATTATTATTATTATTATTATTATTATTATTATTATTATATTTATTGAAAATCAAATGGTAATGCAATAGAAATAAATTGTTACGTTTATGTATAAATTTTATACTATAGCAACTTTTTATTTTTTATTTTTTTAATTAATTCCTTTAAAAGAAAAATCTTTTTTTTTTTAATTATTATTATTTATAATATTTACTGGGTGAAAAAAAGGTGTCGTGCCCTTAGCGACCGTGCCCTTAGCGGAACGTGCCCTTAGCGGAATGGGGTGAAAGGGAAGAAATAGGAATAGAAGAAGCCGTGCCCTTAGCGGAAATAAGGTGTGCATGTGACAGATTGAAATATGTTATTCAAATGCACAAAAGAGAGCTTTCTATAGAATGTAGTATGATTAGCTTTAAAGTTACAGAGTCACGCAAAAATATTCAGTCACACTGAGGGTTATTATTGGAAACTTGCTGAATTGCATTTACATTAAGCATATATTCTACCATTTTTACTTTCTTCTATATGTAATATAGAGAAAGTATTGGATTCGCGAAAATTTTCGACCTCCGTTTTTTGACGGATCTACACGTTTTGGGATGTCCTGATCACGAATTGATAGTTTTTAGAAAATGTCTGTCTGTGCGTCTGTCTGTCTGTCTGTATCATTTTTTTGTGGACGCTGTATCTCACGAACCAATGAATAAAATTTAACCAAACTTGGTATTTAGTTGCACCCTGACATGAACTGGTGCCCATTAGATTTGGGGATCAATAGCTCAACAGGTGGCGCTGTGATCGCATTTTATGAAAATTTTTAACATGGCAGCGTAGGACAAAATTCTGTATAAATGAGCATAATGAGAGTTATTTTAAACTTGTGATTGTAAAATTAATATGAATTATTGATAATAGTAGTAGTTAACTAGGAAAAAAAAATTGTGCATGGCGGGGCATCGGTTCCCCCCCTGGGAGGGAAGTACCCCCCCGGGGGGGTTAAATTTTGAAGATGGGTATCATTCGAAAGATCTCGTCAATACCTTTAAAACGAATGGTTGAACCATAAATCTGTGATAATTTAAAACAAAGTTATCGATTTTTTTTACTTTTAACATAAAAAAAAAACAGAAAAAAAATCGTATTTTTTTTTTTTAAACGAAATTTTACCAAACTTGGTATTTAGTTGGTCCCCGACATAAACTGGTGCTGATTATATTTGGGGATCAATAGCTCAACAGGAGGCGCTGTGATAGCATTTTATCTAAATTTTTAACATGGCAGAATAGGACAAAAATTCGTATAAATGTGCGTAATAAGAGTTATTTTACACTTGTGATTGTAAAATTAATATGAATTATTGATAATAGTAGTACGTAACTAGGAAAAAAATTTTGTGCATGGGGGGGCATCGCTTCCCCTAAATTTTGAAGATGGGTATCATTCGAAAGATCTCGTCAATACCTTTAAAACGAATGGTTGAACTATAAATCTGTGATAATTTGAAACAAAGTTATCGATTTTTTTTTACTTTTAACAAAAAAAAAAAAAATTAGAAAAAAAATCGTATTTTTTTTCTTTAAACGAAATTTTACCAAACTTGGTATTTAGTTGGTCCCCGACATAAACTGGTGCTGATTATATTTGGGGATCAATAGCTCAACAGGAGGCGCTGTGATAGCATTTTATCTAAATTTTTAACATGGCAGAATAGGACAAAAATTCGTATAAATGTGCGTAATAAGAGTTATTTTACACTTGTGATTGTAAAATTAATATGAATTATTGATAATAGTAGTACGTAACTAGGAAAAAAATTTTGTGCATGGGGGGGCATCGCTTCCCCTAAATTTTGAAGATGGGTATCATTCGAAAGATCTCGTCAATACCTTTAAAACGAATGGTTGAACTATAAATCTGTGATAATTTGAAACAAAGTTATCAATTTTTTTTTACTTTTAACAAAAAAAAAAAAAAAAACTTAGAAAAAAAATCGTATTTTTTTTTTTTTAAACGAAATTTTACCAAACTTGGTATTTAGTTGGTCCCCGACATAAACTGGTGCTGATTATATTTGGGGATCAATAGCTCAACAGGAGGCGCTGTGATAGCCTTTTATCTAAATTTTTAACATGGCAGAATAGGACAAAAATTCGTATAAATGTGCGTAATAAGAGTTATTTTACACTTGTGATTGTAAAATTAATATGAATTATTGATAATAGTAGTACGTAACTAGGAAAAAAATTTTGTGCATGGGGGGGCATCGCTTCCCCTAAATTTTGAAGATGGGTATCATTCGAAAGATCTCGTCAATACCTTTAAAACGAATGGTTGAACTATAAATCTGTGATAATTTGAAACAAAGTTATCGATTTTTTTTTACTTTTAACAAAAAAAAAACTTAGAAAAAAAATCGTATTTTTTTTCTTTAAACGAAATTTTACCAAACTTGGTATTTAGTTGGTCCCCGACATAAACTGGTGCTGATTATATTTGGGGATCAATAGCTCAACAGGAGGCGCTGTGATAGCATTTTATCTAAATTTTTAACATGGCAGAATAGGACAAAAATTCGTATAAATGTGCGTAATAAGAGTTATTTTACACTTGTGATTGTAAAATTAATATGAATTATTGATAATAGTAGTACGTAACTAGGAAAAAAATTTTGTGCATGGGGGGGCATCGCTTCCCCTAAATTTTGAAGATGGGTATCATTCGAAAGATCTCGTCAATACCTTTAAAACGAATGGTTGAACTATAAATCTGTGATAATTTGAAACAAAGTTATCGATTTTTTTTTACTTTTAACAAAAAAAAAAAAACTTAGAAAAAAAATCGTATTTTTTTTCTTTAAACGAAATTTTACCAAACTTGGTATTTAGTTGGTCCCCGACATAAACTGGTGCTGATTATATTTGGGGATCAATAGCTCAACAGGAGGCGCTGTGATAGCATTTTATCTAAATTTTTAACATGGCAGAATAGGACAAAAATTCGTATAAATGTGCGTAATAAGAGTTATTTTACACTTGTGATTGTAAAATTAATATGAATTATTGATAATAGTAGTACGTAACTAGGAAAAAATTTTTGTGCATGGGGGGCATCGCTTCCCCTAAATTTTGAAGATGGGTATCATTCGAAAGATCTCGTCAATACCTTTAAAACGAATGGTTGAACTATAAATCTGTGATAATTTGAAACAAAGTTATCGATTTTTTTTTACTTTTAACAAAAAAAAAAAACTTAGAAAAAAAATCGTATTTTTTTTTTTTTTAAACGAAATTTTACCAAACTTGGTATTTAGTTGGTCCCCGACATAAACTGGTGCTGATTATATTTGGGGATCAATAGCTCAACAGGAGGCGCTGTGATAGCCTTTTATCTAAATTTTTAACATGGCAGAATAGGACAAAAATTCGTATAAATGTGCGTAATAAGAGTTATTTTACACTTGTGATTGTAAAATTAATATGAATTATTGATAATAGTAGTACGTAACTAGGAAAAAAATTTTGTGCATGGGGGGGCATCGCTTCCCCTAAATTTTGAAGAGAGGTATCATTCGAAAGATCTCGTCAATACCTTTAAAACGAATGGTTGAACTATAAATCTGTGATAATTTGAAACAAAGTTATCGATTTTTTTTTACTTTTAACAAAAAAAAAACTTAGAAAAAAAATCGTATTTTTTTTCTTTAAACGAAATTTTACCAAACTTGGTATTTAGTTGGTCCCCGACATAAACTGGTGCTGATTATATTTGGGGATCAATAGCTCAACAGGAGGCGCTGTGATAGCATTTTATCTAAATTTTTAACATGGCAGAATAGGACAAAAATTCGTATAAATGTGCGTAATAAGAGTTATTTTACACTTGTGATTGTAAAATTAATATGAATTATTGATAATAGTAGTACGTAACTAGGAAAAAATTTTTGTGCATGGAGGGGCATCGCTTCCCCTAAATTTTGAAGATGGGTATCATTCGAAAGATCTCGTCAATACCTTTAAAACGAATGGTTGAACTATAAATCTGTGATAATTTGAAACAAAGTTATCGATTTTTTTTTACTTTTAACAAAAAAAAAAAAAAAAAAAAAAATTAGAAAAAAAATCGTATTTTTTTTTTTTAAACGAAATTTTACCAAACTTGGTATTTAGTTGGTCCCCGACATAAACTGGTGCTGATTATATTTGGGGATCAATAGCTCAACAGGAGGCGCTGTGATAGCATTTTATCTAAATTTTTAACATGGCAGAATAGGACAAAAATTCGTATAAATGTGCGTAATAAGAGTTATTTTACACTTGTGATTGTAAAATTAATATGAATTATTGATAATAGTAGTACGTAACTAGGAAAAAATTTTTGTGCATGGGGGGGCATCGCTTCCCCTAAATTTTGAAGATGGGTATCATTCGAAAGATCTCGTCAATACCTTTAAAACGAATGGTTGAACTATAAATCTGTGATAATTTGAAACAAAGTTATCAATTTTTTTTTTACTTTTAACAAAAAAAAAAAAAAAACTTAGAAAAAAAATCGTATTTTTTTTTTTTTTAAACGAAATTTTACCAAACTTGGTATTTAGTTGGTCCCCGACATAAACTGGTGCTGATTATATTTGGGGATCAATAGCTCAACAGGAGGCGCTGTGATAGCATTTTATCTAAATTTTTAACATGGCAGAATAGGACAAAAATTCGTATAAATGTGCGTAATAAGAGTTATTTTACACTTGTGATTGTAAAATTAATAGGAATTATTGATAATAGTAGTAAGTAACTAGGAAAAAAATTTTGTGCATGGGGGGGCATCGCTTCCCCTAAATTTTGAAGATGGGTATCATTCGAAAGATCTCGTCAATACCTTTAAAACGAATGGTTGAACTATAAATCTGTGATAATTTGAAACAAAGTTATCAATTTTTTTTTACTTTTAACAAAAAAAAAAAAAAAACTTAGAAAAAAAATCGTATTTTTTTTTTTTTTAAACGAAATTTTACCAAACTTGGTATTTAGTTGGTCCCCGACATAAACTGGTGCTGATTATATTTGGGGATCAATAGCTCAACAGGAGGCGTTGTGATAGCCTTTTACCTAAATTTTTAACATGGCAGAATAGGACAAAAATTCGTATAAATGTGCGTAATAAGAGTTATTTTACACTTGTGATTGTAAAATTAATATGAATTATTGATAATAGTAGTACGTAACTAGGAAAAAAATTTTGTGCATGGGGGGGCATCGCTACCCCTAAATTTTGAAGATGGGTATCATTCGAAAGATCTCGTCAATACCTTTAAAACGAATGGTTGAACTATAAATCTGTGATAATTTGAAACAAAATTATCGATTTTTTTTTACTTTTAACAAAAAAAAACTTAGAAAAAAAATCGTATTTTTTTTCTTTAAACGAAATTTTACCAAACTTGGTATTTAGTTGGTCCCCGACATAAACTGGTGCTGATTATATTTGGGGATCAATAGCTCAACAGGAGGCGCTGTGATAGCATTTTATCTAAATTTTTAACATGGCAGAATAGGACAAAAATTCGTATAAATGTGCGTAATAAGAGTTATTTTACACTTGTGATTGTAAAATTAATATGAATTATTGATAATAGTAGTACGTAACTAGGAAAAAAATTTTGTGCATGGGGGGGGCATCGCTTCCCCTAAATTTTGAAGATGGGTATTATTCGAAAGATCTCGTCAATACCTTTAAAACGAATGGTTGAACTATAAATCTGTGATAATTTGAAACAAAGTTATCGATTTTTTTTTACTTTTAACAAAAAAAAAAAAAAAAAAAAAAAAAAAAAATTAGAAAAAAAATCGTATTTTTTTTTTTAAACGAAATTTTACCAAACTTGGTATTTAGTTGGTCCCCGACATAAACTGGTGCTGATTATATTTGGGGATCAATAGCTAAACAGGAGGCGCTGTGATAGCATTTTATCTAAATTTTTAACATGGCAGAATAGGACAAAAATTCGTATAAATGTGCGTAATAAGAGTTATTTTACACTTGTGATTGTAAAATTAATATGAATTATTGATAATAGTAGTACGTAACTAGGAAAAAATTTTTGTGCATGGGGGGCATCGCTTCCCCTAAATTTTGAAGATGGGTATCATTCGAAAGATCTCGTCAATACCTTTAAAACGAATGGTTGAACTATAAATCTGTGATAATTTGAAACAAAGTTATCAATTTTTTTTTACTTTTAACAAAAAAAAAAAAAAAACTTAGAAAAAAAATCGTATTTTTTTTTTTTTAAACGAAATTTTACCAAACTTGGTATTTAGTTGGTCCCCGACATAAACTGGTGCTGATTATATTTGGGGATCAATAGCTCAACAGGAGGCGCTGTGATAGCCTTTTACCTAAATTTTTAACATGGCAGAATAGGACAAAAATTCGTATAAATGTGCGTAATAAGAGTTATTTTACACTTGTGATTGTAAAATTAATATGAATTATTGATAATAGTAGTACGTAACTAGGAAAAAAATTTTGTGCATGGGGGGGCATCGCTTCCCCTAAATTTTGAAGATGGGTATCATTCGAAAGATCTCGTCAATACCTTTAAAACGAATGGTTGAACTATAAATCTGTGATAATTTGAAACAAAATTATCGATTTTTTTTTACTTTTAACAAAAAAAAAACTTAGAAAAAAAATCGTATTTTTTTTCTTTAAACGAAATTTTACCAAACTTGGTATTTAGTTGGTCCCCGACATAAACTGGTGCTGATTATATTTGGGGATCAATAGCTCAACAGGAGGCGCTGTGATAGCATTTTATCTAAATTTTTAACATGGCAGAATAGGACAAAAATTCGTATAAATGTGCGTAATAAGAGTTATTTTACACTTGTGATTGTAAAATTAATATGAATTATTGATAATAGTAGTACGTAACTAGGAAAAAAATTTTGTGCATGGGGGGGCATCGCTTCCCCTAAATTTTGAAGATGGGTATCATTCGAAAGATCTCGTCAATACCTTTAAAACGAATGGTTGAACTATAAATCTGTGATAATTTGAAACAAAGTTATCGATTTTTTTTTACTTTTAACAAAAAAAAAAAATTAGAAAAAAAATCGTATTTTTTTTTTAAACGAAATTTTACAAAACTTGGCATTTAGTTGGTCCCCGACATAAACTGGTGCTGATTATATTTGGGGATCAATAGCTCAACAGGAGGCGCTGTGATAGCATTTTATCTAAATTTTTAACATGGCAGAATAGGACAAAAATTCGTATAAATGTGCGTAATAAGAGTTATTTTACACTTGTGATTGTAAAATTAATATGAATTATTGATAATAGTAGTACGTAACTAGGAAAAAATTTTTGTGCATGGGGGGCATCGCTTCCCCTAAATTTTGAAGATGGGTATCATTCGAAAGATCTCGTCAATACCTTTAAAACGAATGGTTGAACTATAAATCTGTGATAATTTGAAACAAAGTTATCGATTTTTTTTTACTTTTAACAAAAAAAAAACTTAGAAAAAAAATCGTATTTTTTTTTTTTTTAAACGAAATTTTACCAAACTTGGTATTTAGTTGGTCCCCGACATAAACTGGTGCTGATTATATTTGGGGATCAATAGCTCAACAGGAGGCGCTGTGATAGCCTTTTATCTAAATTTTTAACATGGCAGAATAGGACAAAAATTCGTATAAATGTGCGTAATAAGAGTTATTTTACACTTGTGATTGTAAAATTAATATGAATTATTGATAATAGTAGTACGTAACTAGGAAAAAAATTTTGTGCATGGGGGGGCATCGCTTCCCCTAAATTTTGAAGATGGGTATCATTCGAAAGATCTCGTCAATACCTTTAAAACGAATGGTTGAACTATAAATCTGTGATAATTTGAAACAAAGTTATCGATTTTTTTTTACTTTTAACAAAAAAAAAAACTTAGAAAAAAAATCGTATTTTTTTTTTTTTTAAACGAAATTTTACCAAACTTGGTATTTAGTTGGTCCCCGACATAAACTGGTGCTGATTATATTTGGGGATCAATAGCTCAACAGGAGGCGCTGTGATAGCCTTTTATCTAAATTTTTAACATGGCAGAATAGGACAAAAATTCGTATAAATGTGCGTAATAAGAGTTATTTTACACTTGTGATTGTAAAATTAATATGAATTATTGATAATAGTAGTACGTAACTAGGAAAAAATTTTTGTGCATGGGGGGCATCGCTTCCCCTAAATTTTGAAGATGGGTATCATTCGAAAGATCTCGTCAATACCTTTAAAACGAATGGTTGAACTATAAATCTGTGATAATTTGAAACAAAGTTATCGATTTTTTTTTACTTTTAACAAAAAAAAAACTTAGAAAAAAAATCGTATTTTTTTTTTTTTTAAACGAAATTTTACCAAACTTGGTATTTAGTTGGTCCCCGACAAAAACTGGTGCTGATTATATTTGGGGATCAATAGCTCAACAGGAGGCGCTGTGATAGCCTTTTATCTAAATTTTTAACATGGCAGAATAGGACAAAAATTCGTATAAATGTGCGTAATAAGAGTTATTTTACACTTGTGATTGTAAAATTAATATGAATTATTGATAATAGTAGTACGTAACTAGGAAAAAAATTTTGTGCATGGGGGGGCATCGCTTCCCCTAAATTTTGAAGATGGGTATCATTCGAAAGATCTCGTCAATACCTTTAAAACGAATGGTTGAACTATAAATCTGTGATAATTTGAAACAAAGTTATCGATTTTTTTTTACTTTTAACAAAAAAAAAAACTTAGAAAAAAAATCGTATTTTTTTTTTTTTAAACGAAATTTTACCAAACTTGGTATTTAGTTGGTCCCCGACATAAACTGGTGCTGATTATATTTGGGGATCAATAGCTCAACAGGAGGCGCTGTGATAGCCTTTTATCTAAATTTTTAACATGGCAGAATAGGACAAAAATTCGTATAAATGTGCGTAATAAGAGTTATTTTACACTTGTGATTGTAAAATTAATATGAATTATTGATAATAGTAGTACGTAACTAGGAAAAAAATTTTGTGCATGGGGGGGCATCGCTTCCCCTAAATTTTGAAGATGGGTATCATTCGAAAGATCTCGTCAATACCTTTAAAACGAATGGTTGAACTATAAATCTGTGATAATTTGAAACAAAGTTATCGATTTTTTTTTACTTTTAACAAAAAAAAAAAACTTAGAAAAAAAATCGTATTTTTTTTTTTTTTAAACGAAATTTTACCAAACTTGGTATTTAGTTGGTCCCCGACATAAACTGGTGCTGATTATATTTGGGGATCAATAGCTCAACAGGAGGCGCTGTGATAGCATTTTATCTAAATTTTTAACATGGCAGAATAGGACAAAAATTCGTATAAATGTGCGTAATAAGAGTTATTTTACACTTGTGATTGTAAAATTAATATGAATTATTGATAATAGTAGTACGTAACTAGGAAAAAAATTTTGTGCATGGGGGGGGCATCGCTTCCCCTAAATTTTGAAGATGGGTATTATTCGAAAGATCTCGTCAATACCTTTAAAACGAATGGTTGAACTATAAATCTGTGATAATTTGAAACAAAGTTATCGATTTTTTTTTACTTTTAACAAAAAAAAAAAAAAAAAAAAAAAAAAAAAAATTAGAAAAAAAATCGTATTTTTTTTTTTTAAACGAAATTTTACCAAACTTGGTATTTAGTTGGTCCCCGACATAAACTGGTGCTGATTATATTTGGGGATCAATAGCTAAACAGGAGGCGCTGTGATAGCATTTTATCTAAATTTTTAACATGGCAGAATAGGACAAAAATTCGTATAAATGTGCGTAATAAGAGTTATTTTACACTTGTGATTGTAAAATTAATATGAATTATTGATAATAGTAGTACGTAACTAGGAAAAAATTTTTGTGCATGGGGGGCATCGCTTCCCCTAAATTTTGAAGATGGGTATCATTCGAAAGATCTCGTCAATACCTTTAAAACGAATGGTTGAACTATAAATCTGTGATAATTTGAAACAAAGTTATCAATTTTTTTTTACTTTTAACAAAAAAAAAAAAAAAACTTAGAAAAAAAATCGTATTTTTTTTTTTTTAAACGAAATTTTACCAAACTTGGTATTTAGTTGGTCCCCGACATAAACTGGTGCTGATTATATTTGGGGATCAATAGCTCAACAGGAGGCGCTGTGATAGCCTTTTACCTAAATTTTTAACATGGCAGAATAGGACAAAAATTCGTATAAATGTGCGTAATAAGAGTTATTTTACACTTGTGATTGTAAAATTAATATGAATTATTGATAATAGTAGTACGTAACTAGGAAAAAAATTTTGTGCATGGGGGGGCATCGCTTCCCCTAAATTTTGAAGATGGGTATCATTCGAAAGATCTCGTCAATACCTTTAAAACGAATGGTTGAACTATAAATCTGTGATAATTTGAAACAAAGTTATCGATTTTTTTTTACTTTTAACAAAAAAAAAAAATTAGAAAAAAAATCGTATTTTTTTTTTAAACGAAATTTTACAAAACTTGGCATTTAGTTGGTCCCCGACATAAACTGGTGCTGATTATATTTGGGGATCAATAGCTCAACAGGAGGCGCTGTGATAGCATTTTATCTAAATTTTTAACATGGCAGAATAGGACAAAAATTCGTATAAATGTGCGTAATAAGAGTTATTTTACACTTGTGATTGTAAAATTAATATGAATTATTGATAATAGTAGTACGTAACTAGGAAAAAATTTTTGTGCATGGGGGGCATCGCTTCCCCTAAATTTTGAAGATGGGTATCATTCGAAAGATCTCGTCAATACCTTTAAAACGAATGGTTGAACTATAAATCTGTGATAATTTGAAACAAAGTTATCGATTTTTTTTTACTTTTAACAAAAAAAAAACTTAGAAAAAAAATCGTATTTTTTTTTTTTTTAAACGAAATTTTACCAAACTTGGTATTTAGTTGGTCCCCGACATAAACTGGTGCTGATTATATTTGGGGATCAATAGCTCAACAGGAGGCGCTGTGATAGCCTTTTATCTAAATTTTTAACATGGCAGAATAGGACAAAAATTCGTATAAATGTGCGTAATAAGAGTTATTTTACACTTGTGATTGTAAAATTAATATGAATTATTGATAATAGTAGTACGTAACTAGGAAAAAAATTTTGTGCATGGGGGGGCATCGCTTCCCCTAAATTTTGAAGATGGGTATCATTCGAAAGATCTCGTCAATACCTTTAAAACGAATGGTTGAACTATAAATCTGTGATAATTTGAAACAAAGTTATCGATTTTTTTTTACTTTTAACAAAAAAAAAAACTTAGAAAAAAAATCGTATTTTTTTTTTTTTTAAACGAAATTTTACCAAACTTGGTATTTAGTTGGTCCCCGACATAAACTGGTGCTGATTATATTTGGGGATCAATAGCTCAACAGGAGGCGCTGTGATAGCCTTATATCTAAATTTTTAACATGGCAGAATAGGACAAAAATTCGTATAAATGTGCGTAATAAGAGTTATTTTACACTTGTGATTGTAAAATTAATATGAATTATTGATAATAGTAGTACGTAACTAGGAAAAAATTTTTGTGCATGGGGGGCATCGCTTCCCCTAAATTTTGAAGATGGGTATCATTCGAAAGATCTCGTCAATACCTTTAAAACGAATGGTTGAACTATAAATCTGTGATAATTTGAAACAAAGTTATCGATTTTTTTTTACTTTTAACAAAAAAAAAACTTAGAAAAAAAATCGTATTTTTTTTTTTTTTAAACGAAATTTTACCAAACTTGGTATTTAGTTGGTCCCCGACAAAAACTGGTGCTGATTATATTTGGGGATCAATAGCTCAACAGGAGGCGCTGTGATAGCCTTTTATCTAAATTTTTAACATGGCAGAATAGGACAAAAATTCGTATAAATGTGCGTAATAAGAGTTATTTTACACTTGTGATTGTAAAATTAATATGAATTATTGATAATAGTAGTACGTAACTAGGAAAAAAATTTTGTGCATGGGGGGGCATCGCTTCCCCTAAATTTTGAAGATGGGTATCATTCGAAAGATCTCGTCAATACCTTTAAAACGAATGGTTGAACTATAAATCTGTGATAATTTGAAACAAAGTTATCGATTTTTTTTTACTTTTAACAAAAAAAAAAACTTAGAAAAAAAATCGTATTTTTTTTTTTTTAAACGAAATTTTACCAAACTTGGTATTTAGTTGGTCCCCGACATAAACTGGTGCTGATTATATTTGGGGATCAATAGCTCAACAGGAGGCGCTGTGATAGCCTTTTATCTAAATTTTTAACATGGCAGAATAGGACAAAAATTCGTATAAATGTGCGTAATAAGAGTTATTTTACACTTGTGATTGTAAAATTAATATGAATTATTGATAATAGTAGTACGTAACTAGGAAAAAAATTTTGTGCATGGGGGGGCATCGCTTCCCCTAAATTTTGAAGATGGGTATCATTCGAAAGATCTCGTCAATACCTTTAAAACGAATGGTTGAACTATAAATCTGTGATAATTTGAAACAAAGTTATCGATTTTTTTTTACTTTTAACAAAAAAAAAAAACTTAGAAAAAAAATCGTATTTTTTTTTTTTTTAAACGAAATTTTACCAAACTTGGTATTTAGTTGGTCCCCGACATAAACTGGTGCTGATTATATTTGGGGATCAATAGCTCAACAGGAGGCGCTGTGATAGCATTTTATCTAAATTTTTAACATGGCAGAATAGGACAAAAATTCGTATAAATGTGCGTAATAAGAGTTATTTTACACTTGTGATTGTAAAATTAATATGAATTATTGATAATAGTAGTACGTAACTAGGAAAAAAATTTTGTGCATGGGGGGGGCATCGCTTCCCCTAAATTTTGAAGATGGGTATTATTCGAAAGATCTCGTCAATACCTTTAAAACGAATGGTTGAACTATAAATCTGTGATAATTTGAAACAAAGTTATCGATTTTTTTTTACTTTTAACAAAAAAAAAAAAAAAAAAAAAAAAAAAAAAAATTAGAAAAAAAATCGTATTTTTTTTTTTTTAAACGAAATTTTACCAAACTTGGTATTTAGTTGGTCCCCGACATAAACTGGTGCTGATTATATTTGGGGATCAATAGCTAAACAGGAGGCGCTGTGATAGCATTTTATCTAAATTTTTAACATGGCAGAATAGGACAAAAATTCGTATAAATGTGCGTAATAAGAGTTATTTTACACTTGTGATTGTAAAATTAATATGAATTATTGATAATAGTAGTACGTAACTAGGAAAAAATTTTTGTGCATGGGGGGCATCGCTTCCCCTAAATTTTGAAGATGGGTATCATTCGAAAGATCTCGTCAATACCTTTAAAACGAATGGTTGAACTATAAATCTGTGATAATTTGAAACAAAGTTATCAATTTTTTTTTACTTTTAACAAAAAAAAAAAAAAAACTTAGAAAAAAAATCGTATTTTTTTTTTTTTAAACGAAATTTTACCAAACTTGGTATTTAGTTGGTCCCCGACATAAACTGGTGCTGATTATATTTGGGGATCAATAGCTCAACAGGAGGCGCTGTGATAGCCTTTTACCTAAATTTTTAACATGGCAGAATAGGACAAAAATTCGTATAAATGTGCGTAATAAGAGTTATTTTACACTTGTGATTGTAAAATTAATATGAATTATTGATAATAGTAGTACGTAACTAGGAAAAAAATTTTGTGCATGGGGGGGCATCGCTTCCCCTAAATTTTGAAGATGGGTATCATTCGAAAGATCTCGTCAATACCTTTAAAACGAATGGTTGAACTATAAATCTGTGATAATTTGAAACAAAATTATCGATTTTTTTTTACTTTTAACAAAAAAAAAACTTAGAAAAAAAATCGTATTTTTTTTCTTTAAACGAAATTTTACCAAACTTGGTATTTAGTTGGTCCCCGACATAAACTGGTGCTGATTATATTTGGGGATCAATAGCTCAACAGGAGGCGCTGTGATAGCATTTTATCTAAATTTTTAACATGGCAGAATAGGACAAAAATTCGTATAAATGTGCGTAATAAGAGTTATTTTACACTTGTGATTGTAAAATTAATATGAATTATTGATAATAGTAGTACGTAACTAGGAAAAAAATTTTGTGCATGGGGGGGCATCGCTTCCCCTAAATTTTGAAGATGGGTATCATTCGAAAGATCTCGTCAATACCTTTAAAACGAATGGTTGAACTATAAATCTGTGATAATTTGAAACAAAGTTATCGATTTTTTTTTACTTTTAACAAAAAAAAAAAAAACTTAGAAAAAAAATCGTATTTTTTTTCTTTAAACGAAATTTTACCAAACTTGGCATTTAGTTGGTCCCCGACATAAACTGGTGCTGATTATATTTGGGGATCAATAGCTCAACAGGAGGCGCTGTGATAGCATTTTATCTAAATTTTTAACATGGCAGAATAGGACAAAAATTCGTATAAATGTGCGTAATAAGAGTTATTTTACACTTGTGATTGTAAAATTAATATGAATTATTGATAATAGTAGTACGTAACTAGGAAAAAAATTTTGTGCATGGGGGGGGCATCGCTTCCCCTAAATTTTGAAGATGGGTATCATTCGAAAGATCTCGTCAATACCTTTAAAACGAATGGTTGAACTATAAATCTGTGATAATTTGAAAAAAAGTTATCGATTTTTTTTACTTTTAACAAAAAAAAAAAAAAATTAGAAAAAAAATCGTATTTTTTTTTTTAAACGAAATTTTACCAAACTTGGTATTTAGTTGGTCCCCGACATAAACTGGTGCTGATTATATTTGGGGATCAATAGCTCAACAGGAGGCGCTGTGATAGCATTTTATCTAAATTTTTAACATGGCAGAATAGGACAAAAATTCGTATAAATGTGCGTAATAAGAGTTATTTTACACTTGTGATTGTAAAATTAATATGAATTATTGATAATAGTAGTACGTAACTAGGAAAAAATTTTTGTGCATGGGGGGCATCGCTTCCCCTAAATTTTGAATATGGGTATCATTCGAAAGATCTCGTCAATACCTTTAAAACGAATGGTTGAACTATAAATCTGTGATAATTTGAAACAAAGTTATCGATTTTTTTTTACTTTTAACAAAAAAAAAACTTAGAAAAAAAATCGTATTTTTTTTTTTTTTAAACGAAATTTTACCAAACTTGGTATTTAGTTGGTCCCCGACATAAACTGGTGCTGATTATATTTGGGGATCAATAGCTCAACAGGAGGCGCTGTGATAGCCTTTTATCTAAATTTTTAACATGGCAGAATAGGACAAAAATTCGTATAAATGTGCGTAATAAGAGTTATTTTACACTTGTGATTGTAAAATTAATATGAATTATTGATAATAGTAGTACGTAACTAGGAAAAAAATTTTGTGCATGGGGGGGCATCGCTTCCCCTAAATTTTGAAGATGGGTATCATTCGAAAGATCTCGTCAATACCTTTAAAACGAATGGTTGAACTATAAATCTGTGATAATTTGAAACAAAGTTATCGATTTTTTTTTACTTTTAACAAAAAAAAAAAACTTAGAAAAAAAATCGTATTTTTTTTTTTTAAACGAAATTTTACCAAACTTGGTATTTAGTTGGTCCCCGACATAAACTGGTGCTGATTATATTTGGGGATCAATAGCTCAACAGGAGGCGCTGTGATAGCCTTTTATCTAAATTTTTAACATGGCAGAATAGGACAAAAATTCGTATAAATGTGCGTAATAAGAGTTATTTTACACTTGTGATTGTAAAATTAATATGAATTATTGATAATAGTAGTACGTAACTAGGAAAAAAATTTTGTGCATGGGGGGGCATCGCTTCCCCTAAATTTTGAAGATGGGTATCATTCGAAAGATCTCGTCAATACCTTTAAAACGAATGGTTGAACTATAAATCTGTGATAATTTGAAACAAAGTTATCGATTTTTTTTTACTTTTAACAAAAAAAAAAAAAAAAAAAAAAAAAAAAATTAGAAAAAAAATCGTATTTTTTTTTTTTAAACGAAATTTTACCAAACTTGGTATTTAGTTGGTCCCCGACATAAACTGGTGCTGATTATATTTGGGGATCAATAGCTAAACAGGAGGCGCTGTGATAGCATTTTATCTAAATTTTTAACATGGCAGAATAGGACAAAAATTCGTATAAATGTGCGTAATAAGAGTTATTTTACACTTGTGATTGTAAAATTAATATGAATTATTGATAATAGTAGTACGTAACTAGGAAAAAATTTTTGTGCATGGGGGGCATCGCTTCCCCTAAATTTTGAAGATGGGTATCATTCGAAAGATCTCGTCAATACCTTTAAAACGAATGGTTGAACTATAAATCTGTGATAATTTGAAACAAAGTTATCAATTTTTTTTTACTTTTAACAAAAAAAAAAAAAAAAAACTTAGAAAAAAAATCGTATTTTTTTTTTTTTAAACGAAATTTTACCAAACTTGGTATTTAGTTGGTCCCCGACATAAACTGGTGCTGATTATATTTGGGGATCAATAGCTCAACAGGAGGCGCTGTGATAGCCTTTTACCTAAATTTTTAACATGGCAGTATAGGACAAAAATTCGTATAAATGTGCGTAATAAGAGTTATTTTACACTTGTGATTGTAAAATTAATATGAATTATTGATAATAGTAGTACGTAACTAGGAAAAAAATTTTGTGCATGGGGGGGCATCGCTTCCCCTAAATTTTGAAGATGGGTATCATTCGAAAGATCTCGTCAATACCTTTAAAACGAATGGTTGAACTATAAATCTGTGATAATTTGAAACAAAGTTATCGATTTTTTTTTACTTTTAACAAAAAAAAAAAACTTAGAAAAAAAATCGTATTTTTTTTCTTTAAACGAAATTTTACCAAACTTGGCATTTAGTTGGTCCCCGACATAAACTGGTGCTGATTATATTTGGGGATCAATAGCTCAACAGGAGGCGCTGTGATAGCATTTTATCTAAATTTTTAACATGGCAGAATAGGACAAAAATTCGTATAAATGTGCGTAATAAGAGTTATTTTACACTTGTGATTGTAAAATTAATATGAATTATTGATAATAGTAGTACGTAACTAGGAAAAAAATTTTGTGCATGGGGGGGGCATCGCTTCCCCTAAATTTTGAAGATGGGTATCATTCGAAAGATCTCGTCAATACCTTTAAAACGAATGGTTGAACTATAAATCTGTGATAATTTGAAAAAAAGTTATCGATTTTTTTTTACTTTTAACAAAAAAAAAAAAAAATTAGAAAAAAAATCGTATTTTTTTTTTTTAAACGAAATTTTACCAAACTTGGTATTTAGTTGGTCCCCGACATAAACTGGTGCTGATTATATTTGGGGATCAATAGCTCAACAGGAGGCGCTGTGATAGCATTTTATCTAAATTTTTAACATGGCAGAATAGGACAAAAATTCGTATAAATGTGCGTAATAAGAGTTATTTTACACTTGTGATTGTAAAATTAATATGAATTATTGATAATAGTAGTACGTAACTAGGAAAAAATTTTTGTGCATGGGGGGCATCGCTTCCCCTAAATTTTGAAGATGGGTATCATTCGAAAGATCTCGTCAATACCTTTAAAACGAATGGTTGAACTATAAATCTGTGATAATTTGAAACAAAGTTATCGATTTTTTTTTACTTTTAACAAAAAAAAAAAACTTAGAAAAAAAATCGTATTTTTTTTTTTTTAAACGAAATTTTACCAAACTTGGTATTTAGTTGGTCCCCGACATAAACTGGTGCTGATTATATTTGGGGATCAATAGCTCAACAGGAGGCGCTGTGATAGCATTTTATCTAAATTTTTAACATGGCAGAATAGGACAAAAATTCGTATAAATGTGCGTAATAAGAGTTATTTTACACTTGTGATTGTAAAATTAATATGAATTATTGATAATAGTAGTACGTAACTAGGAAAAAAATTTTGTGCATGGGGGGGGGCATCGCTTCCCCTAAATTTTGAAGATGGGTATTATTCGAAAGATCTCGTCAATACCTTTAAAACGAATGGTTGAACTATAAATCTGTGATAATTTGAAACAAAGTTATCGATTTTTTTTTACTTTTAACAAAAAAAAAAAAAAAAAAAAAAAAAAATTAGAAAAAAAATCGTATTTTTTTTTTTAAACGAAATTTTACCAAACTTGGTATTTAGTTGGTCCCCGACATAAACTGGTGCTGATTATATTTGGGGATCAATAGCTAAACAGGAGGCGCTGTGATAGCATTTTATCTAAATTTTTAACATGGCAGAATAGGACAAAAATTCGTATAAATGTGCGTAATAAGAGTTATTTTACACTTGTGATTGTAAAATTAATATGAATTATTGATAATAGTAGTACGTAACTAGGAAAAAATTTTTGTGCATGGGGGGCATCGCTTCCCCTAAATTTTGAAGATGGGTATCATTCGAAAGATCTCGTCAATACCTTTAAAACGAATGGTTGAACTATAAATCTGTGATAATTTGAAACAAAGTTATCAATTTTTTTTTTACTTTTAACAAAAAAAAAAAAAAAAACTTAGAAAAAAAATCGTATTTTTTTTTTTTAAACGAAATTTTACCAAACTTGGTATTTAGTTGGTCCCCGACATAAACTGGTGCTGATTATATTTGGGGATCAATAGCTCAACAGGAGGCGCTGTGATAGCCTTTTATCTAAATTTTTAACATGGCAGAATAGGACAAAAATTCGTATAAATGTGCGTAATAAGAGTTATTTTACACTTGTGATTGTAAAATTAATATGAATTATTGATAATAGTAGTACGTAACTAGGAAAAAAATTTTGTGCATGGGGGGGCATCGCTTCCCCTAAATTTTGAAGATGGGTATCATTCGAAAGATCTCGTCAATACCTTTAAAACGAATGGTTGAACTATAAATCTGTGATAATTTGAAACAAAGTTATCGATTTTTTTTTACTTTTAACAAAAAAAAAACTTAGAAAAAAAATCGTATATTTTTCTTTAAACGAAATTTTACCAAACTTGGTATTTAGTTGGTCCCCGACATAAACTGGTGCTGATTATATTTGGGGATCAATAGCTCAACAGGAGGCGCTGTGATAGCATTTTATCTAAATTTTTAACATGGCAGAATAGGACAAAAATTCGTATAAATGTGCGTAATAAGAGTTATTTTACACTTGTGATTGTAAAATTAATATGAATTATTGATAATAGTAGTACGTAACTAGGAAAAAAATTTTGTGCATGGGGGGGGGCATCGCTTCCCCTAAATTTTGAAGATGGGTATCATTCGAAAGATCTCGTCAATACCTTTAAAACGAATGGTTGAACTATAAATCTGTGATAATTTGAAACAAAGTTATCGATTTTTTTTTACTTTTAACAAAAAAAAAACTTAGAAAAAAAATCGTATATTTTTCTTTAAACGAAATTTTACCAAACTTGGTATTTAGTTGGTCCCCGACATAAACTGGTGCTGATTATATTTGGGGATCAATAGCTCAACAGGAGGCGCTGTGATAGCATTTTATCTAAATTTTTAACATGGCAGAATAGGACAAAAATTCGTATAAATGT
This sequence comes from Salticus scenicus, assembly GCA_963930645.1. Taxonomy (NCBI): domain Eukaryota; kingdom Metazoa; phylum Arthropoda; class Arachnida; order Araneae; family Salticidae; genus Salticus; species Salticus scenicus. Next base: position 154,268,408 of record OZ005656.1, read on the forward strand.
GCGTAATAAGAGTTATTTTACACTTGTGATTGTAAAATTAATATGAATTATTGATAATAGTAGTACGTAACTAGGAAAAAAATTTTGTGCATGGGGGGGGCATCGCTTCCCCTAAATTTTGAAGATGGGTATCATTCGAAAGATCTCGTCAATACCTTTAAAACGAATGGTTGAACTATAAATCTGTGATAATTTGAAACAAAGTTATCGATTTTTTTTTACTTTTAACAAAAAAAAAAAAAAAAAAAAATTAGAAAAAAAATCGTATTTTTTTTTTTTAAACGAAATTTTACCAAACTTGGTATTTAGTTGGTCCCCGACATAAACTGGTGCTGATTATATTTGGGGATCAATAGCTCAACAGGAGGCGCTGTGATAGCATTTTATCTAAATTTTTAACATGGCAGAATAGGACAAAAATTCGTATAAATGTGCGTAATAAGAGTTATTTTACACTTGTGATTGTAAAATTAATATGAATTATTGATAATAGTAGTACGTAACTAGGAAAAAAATTTTGTGCATGGGGGGGCATCGCTTCCCCTAAATTTTGAAGATGGGTATCATTCGAAAGATCTCGTCAATACCTTTAAAACGAATGGTTGAACTATAAATCTGTGATAATTTGAAACAAAGTTATCGATTTTTTTTTACTTTTAACAAAAAAAAAAAAACTTAGAAAAAAAATCGTATTTTTTTTCTTTAAACGAAATTTTACCAAACTTGGCATTTAGTTGGTCCCCGACATAAACTGGTGCTGATTATATTTGGGGATCAATAGCTCAACAGGAGGCGCTGTGATAGCATTTTATCTAAATTTTTAACATGGCAGAATAGGACAAAAATTCGTATAAATGTGCGTAATAAGAGTTATTTTACACTTGTGATTGTAAAATTAATATGAATTATTGATAATAGTAGTACGTAACTAGGAAAAAAATTTTCTGCATGAGGGGGGCATCGCTTCCCCTAAATTTTGAAGATGGGTATCATTCGAAAGATCTCGTCAATACCTTTAAAACGAATGGTTGAACTATAAATCTGTGATAATTTGAAACAAAGTTATCGATTTTTTTTTACTTTTAACAAAAAAAAAAAAAAAAAAAAAAAAATTAGAAAAAAAATCGTATTTTTTTTTTTAAACGAAATTTTACCAAACTTGGTATTTAGTTGGTCCCCGACATAAACTGGTGCTGATTATATTTGGGGATCAATAGCTCAACAGGAGGCGCTGTGATAGCATTTTATCTAAATTTTTAACATGGCAGAATAGGACAAAAATTCGTATAAATGTGCGTAATAAGAGTTATTTTACACTTGTGATTGTAAAATTAATATGAATTATTGATAATAGTAGTACGTAACTAGGAAAAAAATTTTGTGCATGGGGGGGCATTGCTTCCCCTAAATTTTGAAGATGGGTATCATTCGAAAGATCTCGTCAATACCTTTAAAACGAATGGTTGAACTATAAATCTGTGATAATTTGAAACAAAGTTATCGATTTTTTTTTACTTTTAACAAAAAAAAAACTTAGAAAAAAAATCGTATTTTTTTTCTTTAAACGAAATTTTACCAAACTTGGCATTTAGTTGGTCCCCGACATAAACTGGTGCTGATTATATTTGGGGATCAATAGCTCAACAGGAGGCGCTGTGATAGCATTTTATCTAAATTTTTAACATGGCAGAATAGGACAAAAATTCGTATAAATGTGCGTAATAAGAGTTATTTTACACTTGTGATTGTAAAATTAATATGAATTATTGATAATAGTAGTACGTAACTAGGAAAAAATTTTTGTGCATGGGGGGGCATCGCTTCCCCTAAATTTTGAAGATGGGTATCATTCGAAAGATCTCGTCAATACCTTTAAAACGAATGGTTGAACTATAAATCTGTGATAATTTGAAACAAAGTTATCGATTTTTTTTTACTTTTAACAAAAAAAAAAAAAACTTAGAAAAAAAATCGTATTTTTTTTTTTTTTAAACGAAATTTTACCAAACTTGGTATTTAGTTGGTCCCCGACATAAACTGGTGCTGATTATATTTGGGGATCAATAGCTCAACAGGAGGCGCTGTGATAGCCTTTTATCTAAATTTTTAACATGGCAGAATAGGACAAAAATTCGTATAAATGTGCGTAATAAGAGTTATTTTACACTTGTGATTGTAAAATTAATATGAATTATTGATAATAGTAGTACGTAACTAGGAAAAAAATTTTGTGCATGGGGGGGCATCGCTTCCCCTAAATTTTGAAGATGGGTATCATTCGAAAGATCTCGTCAATACCTTTAAAACGAATGGTTGAACTATAAATCTGTGATAATTTGAAACAAAGTTATCGATTTTTTTTTACTTTTAACAAAAAAAAAGCTTAGAAAAAAAATCGTATTTTTTTTCTTTAAACGAAATTTTACCAAACTTGGTATTTAGTTGGTCCCCGACATAAACTGGTGCTGATTATATTTGGGGATCAATAGCTCAACAGGAGGCGCTGTGATAGCATTTTATCTAAATTTTTAACATGGCAGAATAGGACAAAAATTCGTATAAATGTGCGTAATAAGAGTTATTTTACACTTGTGATTGTAAAATTAATATGAATTATTGATAATAGTAGTACGTAACTAGGAAAAAAATTTTGTGCATGGGGGGGGGGGCATCGCTTCCCCTAAATTTTGAAGATGGGTATCATTCGAAAGATCTCGTCAATACCTTTAAAACGAATGGTTGAACTATAAATCTGTGATAATTTGAAACAAAGTTATCGATTTTTTTTTACTTTTAACAAAAAAAAAAAAAAAAAAAATTAGAAAAAAAATCGTATTTTTTTTTTTAAACGAAATTTTACCAAACTTGGTATTTAGTTGGTCCCCGACATAAACTGGTGCTGATTATATTTGGGGATCAATAGCTCAACAGGAGGCGCTGTGATAGCATTTTATCTAAATTTTTAACATGGCAGAATAGGACAAAAATTCGTATAAATGTGCGTAATAAGAGTTATTTTACACTTGTGATTGTAAAATTAATATGAATTATTGATAATAGTAGTACGTAACTAGGAAAAAATTTTTGTGCATGGGGGGGCATCGCTTCCCCTAAATTTTGAAGATGGGTATCATTCGAAAGATCTCGTCAATACCTTTAAAACGAATGGTTGAACTATAAATCTGTGATAATTTGAAACAAAGTTATCGATTTTTTTTTACTTTTAACAAAAAAAAAAAAAAAAAAAAAATTAGAAAAAAAATCGTATTTTTTTTTTTAAACGAAATTTTACCAAACTTGGTATTTAGTTGGTCCCCGACATAAACTGGTGCTGATTATATTTGGGGATCAATAGCTCAACAGGAGGCGCTGTGATAGCATTTTATCTAAATTTTTAACATGGCAGAATAGGACAAAAATTCGTATAAATGTGCGTAATAAGAGTTATTTTACACTTGTGATTGTAAAATTAATATGAATTATTGATAATAGTAGTACGTAACTAGGAAAAAATTTTTGTGCATGGGGGGGCATCGCTTCCCCTAAATTTTGAAGATGGGTATCATTCGAAAGATCTCGTCAATACCTTTAAAACGAATGGTTGAACTATAAATCTGTGATAATTTGAAACAAAGTTATCAATTTTTTTTTTACTTTTAACAAAAAAAAAAAAAAAAAAAAACTTAGAAAAAAAATCGTATTTTTTTTTTTTTTTAAACGAAATTTTACCGAACTTGGTATTTAGTTGGTCCCCGACATAAACTGGTGCTGATTATATTTGGGGATCAATAGCTCAACAGGAGGCGCTGTGATAGCCTTTTATCTAAATTTTTAACATGGCAGAATAGGACAAAAATTCGTATAAATGTGCGTAATAAGAGTTATTTTACACTTGTGATTGTAAAATTAATATGAATTATTGATAATAGTAGTACGTAACTAGGAAAAAAATTTTGTGCATGGGGGGGCATCGCTTCCCCTAAATTTTGAAGATGGGTATCATTCGAAAGATCTCGTCAATACCTTTAAAACGAATGGTTGAACTATAAATCTGTGATAATTTGAAACAAAGTTATCGATTTTTTTTTACTTTTAACAAAAAAAAAACTTAGAAAAAAAATCGTATATTTTTCTTTAAACGAAATTTTACCAAACTTGGTATTTAGTTGGTCCCCGACATAAACTGGTGCTGATTATATTTGGGGATCAATAGCTCAACAGGAGGCGCTGTGATAGCATTTTATCTAAATTTTTAACATGGCAGAATAGGACAAAAATTCGTATAAATGTGCGTAATAAGAGTTATTTTACACTTGTGATTGTAAAATTAATATGAATTATTGATAATAGTAGTACGTAACTAGGAAAAAAATTTTGTGCATGGGGGGGGGCATCGCTTCCCCTAAATTTTGAAGATGGGTATCATTCGAAAGATCTCGTCAATACCTTTAAAACGAATGGTTGAACTATAAATCTGTGATAATTTGAAACAAAGTTATCGATTTTTTTTTACTTTTAACAAAAAAAAAAAAAAAAAAAACTTAGAAAAAAAATCGTATTTTTTTTTTTTTAAAACGAAATTTTACCAAACTTGGTATTTAGTTGGTCCCCGACATAAACTGGTGCTGATTATATTTGGGGATCAATAGCTCAACAGGAGGCGCTGTGATAGCATTTTATCTAAATTTTTAACATGGCAGAATAGGACAAAAATTCGTATAAATGTGCGTAATAAGAGTTATTTTACACTTGTGATTGTAAAATTAATAGGAATTATTGATAATAGTAGTAAGTAACTAGGAAAAAATTTTGTGCATGGGGGGGCATCGCTTCCCCTAAATTTTGAAGATGGGTATCATTCGAAAGATCTCGTCAATACCTTTAAAACGAATGGTTGAACTATAAATCTGTGATAATTTGAAACAAAGTTATCGATTTTTTTTTTTACTTTTAACCAAAAAAAAAAAAAAAAATATTCGCATTTTTTTTTTTTTTTTTTTTTTTTTTAATATTGTTACTGATTGAATATGTATAGGAAAATATAGAAGAAAGTCTTGTGGTGGCCACAACATACTAGTTTAAAATGTGAATATGATTTGAATTAGTATTTGTATTTGTATTTGTCTATTCTATTGTCCGTTTGTCCGCCTCCAGCGTCCGTAAGTATTTTAAGAATTTTTTATTTTTACTTTCTTCTATTATATTCAATAGAAGAAAGTATTGGATTCGGAAAAATGTTCGACCTCGGGTTTTTGATGGATTTACACGTTTTGAGAGGGCTATAACACGATTTGACTATTTTTAGAAAATGTCTGTCTGTCCGCCTGTCTCTCTCTCTCTCTCTCTCTCTCTCTCTCTCTCTCTCTCTCTGTGTGTGTGTGTGTGTGTGTGTGTGGCAAAAATTTTGTAGCAACAGTATCTCCGAAACTACTGCTCAGAATTGTATATAAATTTACATGTTAATGCATTTTGAACTAAATTAGAGTCTGTCAACTTTTGGTGCCAACCGCTCAACAGGCGGCACTGCTATACAGCGATTTCCACAATTTAAGGTGAAGCTATATCTCAGGTTCTATTGCGTAAAATAAATCAAAATTTGGTATAAGAGAAGGCCATTATGAGATATTATGCTGATTCAATTTGAATGCTTAAGGACCAACAGGTGGCGCTGCTATACAACGATTTCTGCAATTTAAGGGAAAGCTATATCTCAGGAACTGCACAATACTGCACAGAATATTCTCAGAATACTGCACAGAATTGCATATAAATTTATATGTTGATGCACCTTAACCTAAATGAGTGTCTGCCAACTTTTGGTGTCAACCGCTCCTCAGATGGCGCTGCTGTGCAGCGATTTCCGCAATTTAAGGGAAGGCTATATCTCATGTTCTATTGCATATCATCAAACAAAACGTGATATATGTGAAGGCCATTATGAGACAGTATGCTGATTCAATTTGGATGCTTATCGGCCAATAGGTGGCGCTGCTATACTGCAAATTTCCTCGATAATGGGAAAGCTACATATCAACTTCTATGGCATATAACTGTACGAAACTTGATATGTGAGATAACTATTATATAATGCATTTTTTAAGGTGTCATTTATAGACAATAAAATTGTCTTTCTTTAGATATTTAGTGTTAGTTTTCTCTAAGATGAAAATTAATTATTTGCACTTAGTGAGTTTGTATAGGAAAATATAGAAGAGAGTCTCTTGGTGGCCACAACATACTAGTTTTTATTTTATTTTATTTTTTTAATGATACGTGTTATTCAAATTCATTATTGAATATTCCCTACTTAAAATGACTCTAATAGAAACTGTGACACTGGTTTGTGTACAAACATCCAAAAAATGCCAAAGCATTGCACTTTAGGGGAGACATTTTTATAAATCACATTTAAATAACTTCATCAAAAAATCATAAAGAAATTCGCATTTATTGTCCACATGTTAAGAAAATGTTTTGTATAAACTATAATATGCTTAATCTCCAGGTTTACAGGGCTACGCAAAAACGTTTCGATACATTAAGGGGTACAAATAGGAAATTAAGAGCAACATTTCTGTTTGTGTTAAGCATTTTTAATATTTTCCAACAATGTTTCAGAGTGATTATGAATTCAATTTGTCTGTCTTTCTGTCTGTCCATTGTGTGATAATATAGACAAAGAACATAGAATGTTATACGACACAACGAGTTCGTGCAGTTGGAAAGTGTTGATAATCACTCGTGATTTTTCGTTTATCTTTTAGCTTTAAAAGGTGTAATGCTTAATTATATTTTCAAAAACTTAAATAAAATCATAAAATAGCAATAATGTATGTTTTTGTATCGCGTACTTTGATTCATTAAGCTTTATATGGTTATAGATCACCGTTTTCTCAAATAACGGATATTCTACAGTACGCATACCTATTTTTGCGACAGGTTACTTCGGAAGCAAAATATAGTCAGTGCTAAATGTGGATAAAGTGTGGAGGAAAATTGAAGAGTTCATTTTTTTATTTATTAATTTATTTTTAAATTTATTATATATTTCCGCTAAAGGCACGTATGCTAAAAGCACGCCACCGAGGGGGTGTAACATTTCCGCTAAGGACACGGGTTTATAGATTTCCGCTAAGGGCACGGTCGCTAAGGGCACGGCCCCGAAAAAAATGGTAGTTTATAGTAGAAAGGATTAAACTGATTAAAATTCGTTTGTTTTTCATGTATTTAATTTATTTTAAGAGAAAGTCTACTTTTTTATTTTATTTTATTGCACTGGTCTGAATCAAATCGTAATATAGTGTAAATAACGGGGGCTATAAAACACATGGTTCAAAAACTAAAATATATAATAGATGCTGAGATACAGTCATCTTTAAAATCGTAGTTCTTAAATAACAGAAAATCCACAAGTCGTCGATAAATACCCAGATTGAAGTGCCCGGGAAAGACCTTTCTGTAGACAGTGGGAAACTGGACCCGATGAAGTACGGGCAGAAAAAAGAGCTGTCTTAGGCAACGGGTACCCGAAGAAACGAGATCTAAAGCGATTTCAGTGTTTTTTTTTTTTTTTTTTTTTAGTGCTAGAGGCTTATTTCAGTCGGTACAGTTGTCGAATTTTTATACGTCACTCTTAATAGTGCTAAGGGCCTATTTCAGTCGGTTTATTGAATGAAGTCCCCCCAAGGCCCAACTTTGACATGAGTCCCCCCCAAGGTACCCCTATTTCAGTCGGTACAGCGTTGTCGAATTTTTATACGTCACTCTTAATAGTGCTAAGGGCCTATTTCAGTCGGTTTATTGAATGGGGATTTATTGAATGAAGTCCCCCAAGGCCCAACTTTGACATGAGTCCCCCCGAAGGTACCATTATTTCAGTCGGTACAGCGTTGTCGAATTTTTATACGTCACTCTTAATAGTGCTAAGGGCCTATTTCAGTCGGTTTATTGAATGGGGATTTATTGAATGAAGTCCCCCCCCCAAGGCACAACTTTGACATGAGTCCCCCCCCAGGCCCAACTTTGACATGAGTCCCCCCCCCAAGGCACAACTTTGACATGAGTCCCCCCAGGCCCAACTTTGACATGAGTCCCCCCAAGGCCCAACTTTGACATGAGTCCCCCCCAAGGTACAACTTTGACATGAGTCCCCCCCCAAGGCACACCTTTGACATGAGTCCCCCCCAAGGCACACCTCCCCCTCATTGGGAAAAAGAGAAAAAACGTTGTTTTTTGGCTATAAGACAGTTTGGACTTCCAACGTTATTTGTTACAGTATCTGCAGCTGAAACACATTGGTTTGATTTAATGAAAACTTTATCATGGAATTTAGATCGTCACGAATTAACTAAAGAAGAATTTGTCGATATTAACAAGTTTAGCAGTAGGCCTCTGGCACTAAATTAAAATCTGTCAATGTCAGATTTTCATGTTTTAAATAATGAAATAATGTCGTGTCTGTATAATTTTTTTTTTTTTTTTGTAATGTGATGTAAAAAATAAATACTGATCCAATTCTTTTGAAAATTCATTTAAATATAGTGACCAGCGAAGCGGGCGTAGCCTGCTAGTATTAAATAAAATAAGTTTTTTCTTCTACTTAAAATAAATTGCTTATAAATTAAAACTGAAATTTCTGAAATATATATATATATATATATATATATGTGCGACGAAAATTTATTATATACGATACATTTCTTTTCAATCTACATTTTTCTTTATTATGGATATCATTTAACTCCCTAGTTCTTTTAAATGTCCCTGTGTCCCTTTAAATGTCCCTTTAATTCGTTATGATCCTGACGAAAACGTATAAAAATTGGCTCTTTTAAATTAACGAGTGTCGTATGCCGCTTGTAAAAAATTTATGCTATTAAGAAAACCCTATATATTCAAATTCATTTTTCGCCGATTTTCTCAAAAATCATTCTTTTCGTAAAAAAAAAAAGAAGAAGAAATAAATGAACGTTTTTGCCATTGAAACCATTACGGAACGGGAATGATCGGACATCAGCCGAGAGTGGCGCCATCTTTTATTCAAATAATTGGATAACACGCATTTTAAGCTAGTTTCCCCTCCAGTTTTTTCTTACTCCGTGGCCACAATCATAGCAACTAACACGTTGTCGATCTTCATTTTTCGTATAATCTCTCGATGACACAGTGAAGTTTTTGTTTGCTTTATGATTTATTATGAAACTTTAAAAGATTAAATAAAGGTTGTTGAAAAACTTACATTATGATTTTTTTTTAAATTATTTATAGAAAAATGTTCCAGCATTGTAAATATATAAAGTTATACAAAAAGACGATAGAGGCGAACTTTTTTTTATACCTTCCAACAAAGTTGAAAAATATTAGACTTCAGATTGCTCAACACTTTCCAACAAGGTTGAAAAGTGTTAATGGTTTCGGTTTGTTTAACATTTTCCAACAAGGTTGAAAAGCGTTAATGACTTCGGTTTTTAATACTTTCCAACAAAATTGAAAAATGTTATTAATACTTTCCAACAAGGTGAAAAGTGTTAATGACTTCGGTTTGTCTATTTGTCTGTTTTAAGTTTAACTCCCGTAAATATTCATGGAATTTTTTGAAATTGATACATGTTATTTGAGTTCACTATCAGGTGTTCCCTACTGAAAATGGTGTGAATACCGCGAGTGGTTTGTGTACAAGGACAACGCAACCAAAAGTATTCCAGAGCATTGCCTTCTATGGGAAGTATTTCTATAAGCCATATTTTAGTATCTTTAGTTTACACAATTTTCTATCGAAAACGGGGCAAATACCACCAGAGGTTTGTATACAGGGATACCCGAAAGTATTCCAAAGCATTGCGTTCTATGAGAGGTATTTCTATAAACCATATTTTAATAACTTTACTTTGCACAAATCTTAGTGAAATTGAAATATGTTATTCATATGTACAAAAGAATGCTTTATATAGAATACAGTATGATTAGCATTAAGATTTACAGGGCCGAACAAAAAAGGTACATTAAAGGCTATCATTCGAAATAAGCTGAAATTGTATTTTTGTTAACATCAAACGTTTTTAACATTTTCGAGTAATTTTTAAGTGATATGATATGAATTAATGTATTTGTCTGTCCGTCTGTTTATCTGTCCGTCTCCAGCGTCCGTAAATATTTTAGAATTTCTTAAAAATGATATATATTATTCAAGTTCACTATTAAATGTTTCCTATTTAAAACTGAATTAATAACACCTGTGAAACTGATTTTTGTACAGGGAGACGCACCAAAAATGCTAATGCATTGCATTTTGGGGGAGACATTTTTATAAATCACATTTAAATAAATTTCTACGGCAAAAATCATAAAGAAATTAATATTTATTGTTAATGTGCTAAAGTAATGTTTTGTTTAGAATATGACATGCTTAACCTTCAAATTTACAGGGCTACACTAAAATATTCGGATGCATTAAGGACTGCATTTTCGTTTGTGTTAAGCATTTTTAGCACTTTCCAACAACGTTTAAGAGTGTTTATGAATTCTTTTTAATTTATATGTCTGCCTTTCTCTCATTTTGTCTCTCCGATGTGTGATAACGTAGTCAAAGAACATTACAGAATTAAAAAAAATGAACCTGATATTTTAACAGCTGTTGCCAATCACTATCAAATTTACAAAAGCTTAGTTTTTAAATAACACAGTAAACATATTATCATCTTGACTTGAGAACGACGATCTTCCGTAATCGCAAGAGTGATTGACTCTTTTGAAATGTTAAACCGATAATGATTAGAGCGATATTGTTTTGTTCCTGGGCTTGTTGGTGCTGCTCTTCGAAATCTTTGGACTGAATTTGGTATCTTTTTTCTTCTCCTTGTGTTGACATTTTTGATTTTACAGATTTCGATACTTTGATGTATAAACCATCAGTACAAGGACTGCGTTTGTGGAACTCAAGTATATTCATTTTATTATTGTTATTATTTCAGATAGATAACAGATTAAACAAGAACGAAAAATCATGAGGTACGCATTGATTATTAATAACGCTTTTCAACTGTACGTACTTGTTATATCATATAATTTTCAATGTTCTTTACCTACGTTATCTCATGACGGGCAGACAGAAGGACTAAAAGGCATACAGATAGGCAAATTGAATTCGTAATGACGCTTAAACATTGTTGGAAAGTGTTAAAAATGCTTAACGCATTAGAAAATGCTGCCCTTCATGTATCTGAATATTTTAGGGTAGCCTTGTAAATCTGAAGGTTATCCATATCATATTCTATACAAGACATTATTTTAGCATTTTAACAATAAATTTCACTTTCTTTATGATTTTTACAGTAGAGTGCTATTTTTTTTATTTTTTTAATGGAATTTATAAAAATGCCTGTCCTAAAATGGAGTGTGTTGGCACTTTTGGGGTTGTCCCTGTACACAAATCAGTTGTACAAGACTTATTAATGCCATTTTAATTAGGAAACATTTTATAGTGAACTTGAATAACATATATCATTTTTTTAAAAATCTGAAAATATTTACAGGCATTGGAGATGGGCAGACGGACAGATAGATATATGGACAGTCAGACAGATACACTAAATCATATCATATCCATTTTTAAACATTGTTAGAAATTGTTAAAAACGCTTAATGTAAGCAAAAATGAAATTCCAGCAAATTTACAATAATTGCTCTTAATGTAACTGAACATTTTTACGTGGTCCTGAAAATCTTAATGCTAATCATATCCATGGAAAGCCTTCTTTTGTGCATATGAATAACATATTTTAATTTCATTAACATTTGTGCAAAATAAAGTTATTAAAATTTGGTTTATAGAAATATCTCACATAGAACGCAGTGTTTTGAAATATTTTCTTGAAATATTTTGGTTGTCCCTGTACACAAACCAGTGGTGGTATTTACTCCATTTTATATATGAAACATCCGAAAGTGGACTTGAATAACATATTTCAATTTCATTAAGATTTGTGCAAAATAAAGTTATTAACATTTGGTTTATAGAAATAACTGTGGATTAGAACGCAAAGCTATGGAATACTTTCCGGTGTCCCTGTACACAAACCAATTGTGGTATTTTCTCCATTTTAAATATAAAACATCCGATGGTGAACTTGAATAACATATTTCAGTTACATTAAGATTTGTGTACAGGGAAGGTATTAAAATATGGTTTAATATTTACGAGAATTAGAGCGTGGACAGACGGACAGACAGACAAACCGAAGTCATTAATACTTTTCAACCTTGTTGGAAAGTGTTAAAAAGAAAGAAAAGGAAGAAAGGAAAAAAAAGCTCACACGTAAATTAAAGTATGCGAAGTGATTTAAAAGTTAAGAAAAATTTCGAAGTTTAATAATTTGAAAAAAAAAAAAAGCATAAAATGGCGATCATACACCATAAAGGTTTTTTAGTTCCCCATCATACTATAGGTATGGGGAACTTAGGTAATCGTGAAAAATTTCGACCTCGGTTTTTTGACTATTCTACACGTTTTCAAGTGTAAGGAATCCGAAAATGACAAAATTTGTATGGTGTCTGTCTGTAGGGTGTCTGTTAGTGTGTCAGTCCGTTAGTATGTCAGTCCGTTAGTGTGTTAGTCCGTTAGTTTGTTAGTCTGTTAACACGATATCTCACGAACAAATGATCGCAGAGAGATCAGATTAGTTTTAAAATATTACTTTCGATACTGGCAAGAACCCTATTCATTTGCAACATTCGAATTAAAAAACTTCGTAAGTTATGAGAAATTTACGATTTTCTTAACATGGGAGAATAGGACAAAATTTCACTTAAACGTGCATTAAATGGAAACCTTTTACTGTAAAAATGTCGGACCAGTTATAAAATATCAGTTTTGATGCCGTAATGAACATCAGTAACTATAAATATGCTACTTTGAAAATTTCGCAAATTATTGGAAATTTACGAATTTCTTAACATGACAGTATAGGGCAAAATTTCACATAAACGTTAATTTTCAGAGATATTTTCATCGTAAAGATATCAGACTACTTTTGAAATATTATTTAGGACACTGGCATGAATATTAATGACTATGAATTTTCCAATATAAAAATTTCGTAAGTTATTGAAAAATTACGAATTTCTTAACATGGGAGAAAAGAGCAAAATTTCACATAAACGTCAATCTTGAGGGATATTTTCATCGTAAAGATGTCAAACCACTTTTTAAATATTATTTTGGATACTGGCATGAATATCATAGACTATGATTTTCCAATTAAACTAGTTGGCATAGGTGGACTCTGCTCAGTTCCCCATCATATTTATGTTTTCATAAATTTCTAGTGCGAGACATATTATAATCATGTTAAAAGAAATGAATTTGACCAAAGCTTGATATAGTGACAGAATGAAATCTCCGCCTAATAGGCTATCCACCGTTAAATTCGATATATATATCTTATTCTAATCTATTAATTTATTTTATCAGGGTCAATTCCGTTGTTTAGTTTTCATGCTACTATTTCCAATGCAATAATCCTCAAAATTCATATTTATATGAAAAATTTACAATTTCGCTATGTTGATAAAATCGTAAATTAGGAATGATTTACGAAATTTTCCTATTAGAATATTTGTATTCAATCATGTTCAAACAAATATCATAAATGTAATTTTGAAGTTGTCTAATGTATTTATGATCCTCAAAATGGAAATTTATGCTCAATTTTGCCTTATTCTGAAATGTTAAGTAAATCGTAAATTCCAAATAACTTACGAATTTTTTAAATTGGAAAAATCATAGTCTATGATATTCATGCCAGTATCCTATATAATATTTCGAAAGTGGTTTGACATCTTTACGATGAAAATATCCCTCAAGATTGACGTTTATGTGAAATTTGGCTCTATGCTGCCATGTTAAGAAATTCGTAATTTTCCAATAACTTACGAAATTTTTATATTGGAAAATTCATAGTCATTAATATTCATGCCAGTGTTCTAAATAATATTTCAAAAGTAGTCTGACATCTTTACGATGAAAATATCTCTCAAAATTGACGTTTATGTGAAATGTTGCCCTATACTGCCATGTTAAGAAATTCGTAAATTTCCAATAACTTGCGAAATTTTCAAAGTAGCACATTTATAGTTACTAATGTTCATTCCGGCATCGAACCTGATATTTTAAAACTGGTCTGACATTTTTACAGTAAAAAGTTTCCATTTAATGCACGTTTAAGTGAATTTTTGTCCTATTCTCCCATGTTAAGAAAGTCGTTAATTTCTCATAACTTACGAAGTTTTTTAATTCGAATGTTGCAACAAAATAGGCTTCTTGCCAGTATCGAAAGTAATATTTTAAAACTGTTCTGACCTCTCTGCGATCATTTGTTCGTGAGATATCGTGTTAACAGACTAACAAACTAACGGACTGACACACTAACGGACTGACACACTAACAGACACCCTACAGACAGACACCACACAAATTTTGTCATTTTCGAATTCCTCACACCTGAAAACATGTGAAAAAGTCAAAAAACAGAGGTCGAAAATTTTCACGATTACCTAAGTTCCCCATACCTATAGTATGATGGGGAACTAAAAAATTCGTAAGTTATTTGGAATTTACGATTTACTTAAAATGGCAGAATAATGTAAAATTGAGCATAAACTTCCATTTTGAGGATCATAAATACATTAGACAACTTCAAAATTATATTTATGATATTTGTTTGAACATGATTGAATACAAATATTCTAATAGGAAAATTTCGTAAATTATTCGTGATTTACGATTTTATCAACATAGCGAAATTGTAAATTTTTCATATAAATATGAATTTTGAGGATTATTGCATTGGAAATAGTAGCATGAAAACTAAACAACAGAATTGACCCTGATAAAATAAATTAATAGATTAGATTAAGATAAATATATCCAAGTGAACGGTGGATAGCCTATTAGGCGGGGATTTCATTCTGTCACTGTATCAAGCTTTGGTCAAATTCATTTCTTTTAACATGATTATAATATGTATCCCACTAGAAGTTTATGAGAACATAAATATGATGGGGAACTGAGCAGAGTCCACCTATGCCAACTAGTTATTACAATAAACCAAAACACATAACAATATAATAATTATAATAGATCCTTGAAAGAAAAGAAAAAAAAAAAAAAAAAAAAAAAAAAAGAAAGAAAGAAAAGAAAAAGAAAGAAAGAAAGAAAGAAAAACTGATTACATTAAAATTATTATCAAACTGTACAAAAATTTAAGTAAAAATACATTTTTTAACAGTAGAAGTTTTTAATTGTGGAGCTCTAAAAATCATAAAGTAAAAAAAAAAAATATTCTTGCAAAGATATGCATAAGAAATAAAAGTTTCAACACTAAGAAAATTCTAGAAAAATATAGATATTTCTCTTTTACAGGAAATGCAATTTTTTAAACATTCAGACTATTTAAAAAAGCATTCTAGACCAATATTCTTAGTTATTAGTTTTTGTATTAATATTTGTTAAGTAATAAATTTCAAAGATCTCGAAAGCTTTTTAAAATATTTTAAATACTTAAAAAATTTTATTTCTTGTAAAAGAGAAATATCTATATTTTTTTTCTAGAATTTTCTTAGTGCTGAAACTTTCATTTCTTTATAGCATATCTTTGCAAGAATATTTTTTTATTATATGACATTTTAGGGTTCCACAATAAAAAGCTTCTACTGTTAAAAAATGTATTTTTACTTAAATTTTTATTTTGTACTTTTTAGTTACAAAAAAAGAAAGCTTCTAAAAACGCTAATCGGAAATTCTTAGTACTATGTGTAGACACTGAAAGATTTTATTTTATCAATTGACACCTTTTCAATTAATTATCTGCAAAAATTAACTCATAGACCCTTGTAAGATCGAACCCATAAACACCGAGTTAAACACTCAAACCAAAAGTCAAAGAACAGTAAAGAAAAGTCATAGAATATGCGAGAAAAATCTAAAGAATACATATACAAAAAGAATATTGTTCTAAATCTTTTTTTAAATATTGAGAATATTTAAAATTTTTCATTTCTTGCAAAAGTGAAATATCTATTTTTTTCTTGAAAATTTTCTTATTCTTGAAACTTTTATTAGTTCCCCATCATACAATAGGTATGGGGAACTTAGGTAATCGCGAAAATTTTCAACCTAGGTTTTTTAAATTTCTTACACGTTTTCAGGTGTGAGAAATCCGAAAATGACAAAATTTGTATGGTGTCTGTCTGTAGGGTGTCTGTTAGTGTGTTAGTCCGTTAGTTTGTTAGTCTGTGTAAGTTTGTTAGTCTGTGTTCACGATATCTCAAGAACAAATTGTCGGAGAGAGGTCAGATCAGTTTCAAAATATTACTTTAGACACTGGCAAGAACCCTATTCATATGCAACATTCGAATTTAAAAACTTCGTAAGTTATTGGAAATTTACAATTTTCTTAACATGGGAGAATAGGACAAAAATTCACTTAAACGTGCATTAAATGGAAACTTTTTACTGTAAAAATGTCAGACCAGTTTTAAAATATCAGGTTTGATACCGGAATGAACATCAGTAACTATAAATTTGCTACATTGAAAATTTCGCAAGTTATTGGAAATTTACGAATTTCTTAACATGGCAAAATAGAGCAAAATTTCACATAAACGTCAATCTTGAGGGATATTTTCATCGTTAAGGGCGTATCAGATTCAGCAACTTTAGAAACAACCAATTTTTGAGCCGACTTTAGCGCCGATTTTTCCTCGACGAAAACACCGTAGAGGTTACAATAGTCGGGTGAAAAGTTGGATGAAAGATGACTAACTTCTGACGCTTATCACTTTTCTTGGCGCGAATAAAATACGCAATGATTAGCGTTAAAATTCCCTTTCATTTGTGTAAAATATCGCATTATTATTTCTATTTTGATCTTTTTTACAACTATTGTCATAACGTCATAAGAAAATAAAAACGATTAATTGAAAATTCTTATCATTTAACGGTAAAATAAACGTGATTAACGATAATATTTCTTCTTCAAACCTCCACTTGAAGCGATTCCCGTATTCCGCCATCTTGGAAATATGACGTATCAAAATAGCGCATCCTGATTGGACGAATCCGAGGAGAAATTGAGTATACGGACAATTTTATCAAGGCAGCCCTGAAAAAGTTGGGCAACTTCGGTCTGCGCTATCACACTGGGAGTAGAGACAATTTTTTCCGAAAAATCGGCGCTAATCAGTGGTTGGCTCTAAAATCGCCTGTAAAGTCGTCGAGTCTGATACGCCCTTAAAGATGTCAAACCACTTTCGAAATATTATTTAGGATACTGGCATGAATATCATAGTCTATGGTTTTTCCAATTTAAAAGATTCGTAAGTTATTTGGAACTTACGATTTACTTAACATGTCAGAATAAGGCAAAAATGAGCATAAACTTCCATTTTGAGGATCATAAATACATTAGCCAACTTCAAAATTACATTTATGATATTTGTTTGAACAGGATTGAATACAAATATTCTAATAGGAAAATTTCGTAAAGTATTCGTAATTTACGATTTTATCAACATAGCGAAATTGTAAATTTGTCATATAAATATGAATTTTGAGGATTATTGCATTGGAAATAGTAGCATAAAACTAAACAACGGATTTGACCATGATAAAATAAATTAATAGATTAGAATAAGATAAATATATCGAAGTAAACGGTGGATAGCCTATTAGGCGGGGATTTCGCTCTGTCACTGTATCAAGCTTTGGTCAAATTCATGTATTTTTTAACATGATTATAATATGTCTCTCACTAGAAATTTATGAGAACATAAATATTGTGGGGAACTGAGCAGAGTCCACCTATGCCAACTAGTTTTTTTTTTTTTGTTTTTGTTTTTTGTAGCATGTGTCTCTGCAAGAATACATTTTTTTTTACAGGTAACCTTGTATATACCGATCACATAGTATACTTAAACTTACACGGTAAGAAAAACGCATAATTCAACTTTAAATGCACTTCAAATAATTTCCAACTATGGTTTTAATTTATCAGTCTCTTTTTTTTTTTTTTTTTTTTTTTTGCGTGTGGCACTGTTAACGAATGGTCAATACTTTTCATATCATATTCTATTTATAAAGCGTGCTTCTGTGCATGTAAAAATATTCTATGCCAATTTCGTTATACGTTTAATATACTGTTAAACATAGTTATGTTTAATACTATGTTGAAATGAGCAAATTTTTCCCGGAGACATAATCAATTTGAATTCTTTTGGATGTCTCTGTATTTAAGCCATTTGCCCGATTTCACTAAAATGTTTCAAGAAATATCTACATATGATACGGCAGTGATTCTCAACCTTTTTTTTTTTTTTTTTTTGTCGCGGCACACTTTTACGGATTTCAAAATTTGGCGGCACACAAAGAAAAAGATAAGTTTAGAAGTTGTTTACTTACCTATCCTATAATACACTGTGTAAAATAGTTCATGATAATAATTTTGAATGCAAAATAAAATAGTATAATATGTACTACAAAAACAATAGTACGTTTATTGAGGGATTAATTATACAGTGATGAGGAAATACTTTTAATGAGAAATATAAGCTTAATGTTTTTTGATAATTTCATTTATATTTGGTCGTAAAAATGACAATGCTACTCTCATATCGTTTTCTACATTAACAGTCTCGATCTTTTTTTCGTTTTTATGTTGGTTTACTGAAAATCCGAATTTACACAAATAAGATGTAGAAAATTGTAACAATATTTTTAAAACTCTAAATTTTAGGAATAGTGAATAATTCTGTCCTCTAATATTGTCAATTGGTCAATAACAATTTTATGAATAGTTTTATTAAAACCTTTTAGGACTGACTCAAACTTTTTCAAATTGCCTTCCTGAGCGTTGTTCTTTCATAAAGTTATTTGTTTTTGGAATCGCACCAGTTTATCTGTTGAGTTTAATAAATTTTCTTTCGGCCCTTGCATATTTGAATTTATGTTATTAAAAATAACAAAGATGTCTGATAAGTGAGCTAATTTAGCACACCATATTTCATCTTCCAACAAATGAACAAAATCATAATTTTTATCTTGTTCAAAAAACGTTTTCATTTCGTCTTTTAATTCCAGCCCACAAAATAGAGCTTTTCCACTAGACAACCACCTTACTTCCGTATATGCAGTTACAAGAATTCGTACTTAGCTTCCATAACTTGGTATAAGTTACTAAATAAGCGACTTTTTAATGGTCTTGATTTTATATATTTAACCATTTTAACACATTGTTCCAGAACTATTTTCAATTCTGATGGCAAATACTTTGTACTTCTCGATGCAAAAAACAATGGGTAAATAACATATCCTCATTCAGTTCTTTAACATGTGCTACAAATGCTTTTAGATGTCCAATCATAGCTGGAGCACCATCTGTTAAAATGCCAATACATGAATTCCACGAAACTTTAATTTCTTCTAAATATGAGCTAATTACATCAAAAATATGTTTGCCAGTTGTAAAATTAGGTAACTCACGACAACATAAAAATTGATTAATTATATCATTTTCGTGAATATACCGAACAAATGCAAATAATTGAACTTTTCCTGTAATATCTGTTGTTTCTGTTTCATCGATTTGTAGGGCAAAATTTGAATTTGTAAAAGTTTTTGCAGTTAAAAATATGCTTAAAAACAGATTAAAATATGGTATTTAATTGTAAAAGCAAGTTTTCTTTTACAGTGTACTTTTCTTTAATTTAAAAAAACTTTACTCGTAATAATAAAAAAAAAAGCATTATAATTTTTGCTATATATATCTCTAAAATTCGACGGCACACTTTAAGAATTTGGCGGCACACAAAAGTGCCGCGGCACAGTGGTTGAGAATCACTGTTATACGAATTTAGAATACCAAATTTGAACTTGCTGCTAATAACTGATTTTCAATCATGCTGATACTCAGCATAACGCGCCACTCAAAGATCAACCGCTAAAAAAAACTTGATTTTCTTATTCAATAGGGACTTCAGAAATTGTAAATCTATCAAAAACTCAGTTTCGAAAATTCGACACAAAAACAACATTTTTTATACCACATATATGCATAAGAAAAAGTAAGGGGTAAAAAAAGAGAATTAAATTCATTTATTGCCGTAAAATTAGATATAAAATATTTTAGCTTCTTGACCTTCTATAGATCTTTATTATTACGACGTCAGATAATTCTTTAGATAGTGAACGCGCATTTCCGACAGAGACTTATCTTTCCAGCACATATAACGCTGTAAAAGCAGGTAATTGTAAATAAATAATAGTATTAACAAGTGTGTTGATTGTTGATCGACCTTGAGGATTTCTTAAGATTTTGACGAAGATTCGTATTTTTCACAGTTGAATTATTCCATTCACGTAAGCGCATATTATAAGCGCAAACGTATTAACGACAATAAATTCATGTGTATTTAATACACACATGATTCAAAATCGATAGTTAGTGAAATAAAATCCTATTTTTATATCAAACAAAAGGCCTCCTGCATAGTGTCAGGTACGAACGCTCAAAAAAAAAAAAAAAAAAAAAAGTGAGCCGCCATTTTATTTTGATATAATGGATGCCATTTTATGTCAGACATTATTTCGCTATACAAAGTACGCCGTTCAATCGATCGCTGCGAAAATTGGTACATTTATTACTCAATACGAAAACTTCCTTCTATATAATTTTACACCAATTCATGCAGTACAAATTATTTATTAAATTATTATTTATTAAAATTATTTTCCATGATGAATGCAGACTATTTTTATCTCACAGGATTATAACACAAAAGGCCAAAAGACCAAGTTTGGTTAAATTTCGTTTATTGGTTCGTGAGATTCAGCGTTCTCAAAATTCGTGATACACAGACACGCCCTGGTTACCCAATAGGCACGAGAAGCATGTGCTTCCCCTAGAAAATTTTGAAAAGGCCCCAAATTAAGCAAAAAATAGGCCCCGGATTGTAAGCTTGTGGTCTAAAAGCATTGCCTCATTATAAAAAGTCACAGTACACCTGATTGCACACCTATCATTTCTAGATTATGTAGGAAATATGCTAATGAAGCTTTTACACATTCATTTACAATAGAATAATTTCATATATTGTGGATAATATAGGCTTTCACCAGTTTACATTTTGGTACAAAAATTAAGTGAATTTACTTGTCTACATTTTAAGCGAATTTACTTGTCTTCAATTCCAGGTAACTACAAAATTTAATGAAAAAATTATAAATTTTTCGGGATGTTTGTATGAGTCTCTAGACCAAGTAGTCAGTGGAGGCCCCCAAATGAATTTGTGCTTCTCCTCAGTTGTAAGGTTAGTCGGGCCCTGCACACAGAGACACACAGGCAGATAGACATTTTGTAAAAACAATCAAATTAGTTCAGGAAATCTCAAAACGTGTAAATCCATCGAAAACTAGAGTTCGAATATTTTCGCGAATCCAATATTTCTTCTTATATGTATAGACGAAAAAAAAAAAAAAGTACAAGATCCTTTCTTTTAACATGAGCATCTTACTATTAAAAATTATTTTACAAAAAAGGTAAGTATCCACAGATTTTTTTATTTTACCTGCAAAAGTGTGAAGGGTCAAGAAGACACTATTAGTTAGTTATATTCATTACAAGTGTTCAGTTCCGTTAGTTATATTCAGCGCAAAAGAATAAAAATAGTAGCAGCACAGTTTTCTTGTTGTTACAGCTGTTTCACGCTTTTCTTTTTATTTTGATCCGAAAACTATCAAAGACCGTCTAAATATTTTTAGCCCGTAAAGTTTTAAAAGAAATAAATCCTGATATCCTTAAAATTTACCGAGTCACTGCTTTTCAATGATTAATAAAAACTTTGTTAAGTTAATACCGTAAATCTCAACTGTTGTGTAATATTTCCAATAGGCGATGTTTTCTTAAAAATGAATGCTCTACTTCAAATGTATGCTGGCTGATTCTGATTTTTCCATTATGTTGGTTAAAGCATATTTATTAAAAAGCTACCGTTATAAACAGGGAAAATGAGGCAATTGTTTATTTTCTTAGTAATAAATGATCGAAAGTTCTTTATATGGAAAGTTCGTGGATGTGCAACAATAACTCTAAATGAATATTTATTTCATTAAAATAATAGTAATAATCTGATGTAACAATCACACTAAGTGCTCTTAACCTACATTATTTTAAAATAAATACATTACTACAGTTTAAGGTGTAACGTAACATGATGTATTGTATTGGAACGTAATTGAATTCATTTGAAATAACTGTTCGAAGAAGTTTTATTTGACATAGTTATCTAGATGCTGTACAGGGCTATAGAAGAATCTCTTTGTATAGCCCTGGATGCGGTACCCCCTCCCCCTCTATCAAACCCGAGTTGATAGTTTAGCTACATTCATAAAATATTTAAAGCTTTTAGTAAATTTTAAAATTTACTTCAAATTATTAAGAGCATTGCCACCCAAACCATTCTTTAAAACTTACCATATTAATTTTGAGTAGTCGTGTATGTTATCCTTAAATTATATGCAATACGCAACTCGAAATAAATTTCAAACCATTATCAATCATGCAATAACATATTGGTATTCTTTTGTATGGCCCTGTAAATGATGGATAGATATTTTCATACTATATTTTAAATTAATATAGTTTGAAAGTACATATTAATTTAAACTTATAATACTATACTTACTAATACTATAAAACAATATACTAATATATACTAATATTAACTATATAATAATATGCTAATACTATATAATAATATACTTACTAATACTATATTAATTTAAAACATAATGGATACATAAACATGCTTTTGTACATATAAAGAATGTAGGTTAATATCATTATGTTTAGTGTAATCTAATTACAATAAACTGTGCCTACCAGAAATCTAGCCCACAAACGTGATGTATTTGAATACTTTTGCATGTGTACACGAACCATTTGTCTGTTTTCAATGAAGTCGCATTTTTGCGACTTCAGTATCCTTATTCACTACTGAAAGAATTAGCAGGTTTTTAAATGCCAAGGTGTTACACAGAACACAGGAATTGTTTTTTTAAAAAAAGTTCCTAAAATTGGTGGAGTGAAGAAGAATAAAAAATTTGCAAGTTAACACAATAAATTGTGAAAATACACAACAATAGATACTGATCGTAATAAATGAGCACGACATTTTATCAAACAAAGTAAAACAGACACGTTGGCAGTATGAAAGCATCAACGTTTAGCTTACGAATTTTCAGTCTTCATCACATCGAAATCCGAATTCTGTTTTACAAAGTGGTGGTAGTGTGGTGTTTTAAAGCCGTTGTTGGGGGAATTCCTTTTGTGTGTGGGAGGGAGGGGAGAAGGGGGTCTAAGAGTTTTAAGTCGTATTCATGCAAGAAAAATTATCTTAAATATTAATATGGTGCTTCTATGGTGTTGGATTTAGGATCAAGACTAAGGGATTACGCTACGGTCCAAGACTTGGGTGATGTGCCTTGGAGAAAACCACGAAAAACTTCCCGCGACTAGAATAATAAATTCGACAAGGGTTCGAACCCAGTATCTCCTATATATCAGCTTCGAAAGCAAACTCTTTCGGGTATTGCCTGTTTTAAAAAAATGTATTTTTTAACTGTATTATACATTTTTACTTCTCTTATTTTATTCGAAATTTTTAAAACTGATAACGAAATTGTTAAAGAATATTTTCATTTTCAAAATCTAATCAAGTATGAAATTGGGATAAGTGCGAACACCTGTATATAAAAGGATGTATTTTATTTATTTATTTATTTATTTTTCTTTTCTTTTCTTTTTATTCTTCTTAAACTAAAACGATTTCGGTTACTGTATTGATTTTCTATGGCACATCTCCAAGAATTCTTTTCAATGCGCATAAAAAAAAAGAAGTTAGATAGTTTTAGTACAGCTCACTTCCTCACCTTTTGTTTGCTTTCTTCCTTTTTTAATTTCGTTTTGTTAAATTATTTGTTTTATTTTATTCAAGTGTTAGAGTAGTACATTTCTTTAAAATTCTTGTGAATGGAATGGAGGAAATAGTAAACTGTGAAGCCCGATTTTTGTAAAGTAATACTGAATGGTTTTTTTGAACCATCGTGAGTAAGTACTTTATTTGCTAATTATATTCGATGTTCTTCATTAGTTAAAGGCACGTATCAAAATAAATTTTTAAGAATTAAAAATATATATCAAAATGGGACTCAAATATTTGTATATTATATTATTTATATGAGTTTGCTCACTGAATTATCAAAATTTATTATTAAAGGTACAGTGAGCATTATAAAGTTTTAAACTATCGGCTTAAAGTTATGAAATTTGGCATATGTGCATGGAAGTATACAAAAATTAAATATATCATAAATTTCTTTATAACGGTTTAAATAACAAAATAAGTAAATAAATAAAAGTCAAAATTTTAACTCTTTAAAAATTATTTAAACGCTCCAATCTTCCAAATATTTAATATTTTCCTCAAATCGTTATTACTCAAATATGTATTTTGAATATATTCATGCATTACTTTGTGAATTTATTGTGTAGTAAATTTATAAGAAATATTTTTGTGTTCGGGTGTTGAAATTTCATTCACGAATTACTAGTTTTCGAAAACTTAAAACTGTGTTTTGAAGTTTTAATTACGTCGTAATAATAAGTCGTAATTAAGTCGTAATGAAATCTAAATTAATTATTACTAAAATGAATACACAGATTTATTTGAATGTTTGTAATGAATTTTCATTATAATTTTTAGAGGATTTAATCTAAAATAAAGTCGCTAGGGACATTTTAATACGTGAAATTCTAAAAAATACTCGTTTCGAGAACAAATTACGTAGGTCTGCGATGAAATTATTTTCTTCAAGGGGATGTATTTTTTAGGACTGAGGACTATCCGCGATTGTAATGAAATGCTCGCCCTCTGGTGGGCTAAGGTGAAATTATCACACCACTGCATATCCTCATATTATGCAATCGACTTTCCATGATGAAATGGCGGAGAAAGAATAATAATTACACGTGGCTGTTATATTTACTAACAACTGCAGTGTTCAGAGAGCGCCATCTATCGATCATTACAAACGCGGATTAGTCTCAATCTGGGATTTTTGAGGTGTCATTTTTCGATAGTTGGACATTTATCGAAATCATTTTTCGACAGTTGGACATTTATCGAAATCTAAAATTTATCGAAAATATAACTCAATAATTTGAAAACGATGTTATAATTTGAAAAAAAAAAAAAAAAAAAAACTAATAGTTCTCCGTCTTAAACTAAATTCTGCTTTTGCTAGAATTTCATCAAAATCATTTTTTTTTTTTTTTGAGGGGGGGGGGGGGGGGGGGGAGAGAAAAAGAAAAGAAAAGAAAATTAATAATAATCAGTATCGAAACAAACACTGTCGAAAAAGTTTTTTTAAAATTTTTGAATTAGGAAATAAAAAGCGCGCGTGCAAAATGAAATAAAAATAAGTAAAAAAATTGAATTTAATGATTTAATTTTTTTATAAAACATGATCGCGTGCTATCTTAAAAAGTAGATCTAAAATTTAAAGTTTATGTGGTGCGTGTGGCATCTATAAAAATTGTTTTAAGAAATAGAATAGAATAATGAAAGCAACGATGTTGTTTGCATTTTGTTATATAGTTTGAATTTTGAATTTTATAGAAGTAATATCTACCGTAAGATTAATTTCTTATGTTTAAACTATAGGGAATTGTTATGCGAGCACAAGCGATGCTACTTTATTTTTTACCTTTTCTCAAGCAGCTCAAGGAGGCGAAATGTCTTTTTTTTTTTTTTTTTTTTTTTTTTTTTTTTAAGGAAAAACTATTCAAAAATTTCCATTACATGCAGTTTTTGCAAAAAATGGGATTTTTCGAGATTAAAATCCATTTTTGAACTCCCATCTAAGTTATTTCCCGAAAACTCTAATTGAGGTGAGTGAAGGACAAGGAGGGGGGTGGGGAGCTGTTTCATCAAGACATCAAAGAAATGTAAAGATGGTATCAGGGTATTGTTTGATGCTACATAGAAAATGAATACCCCCCCCCCCCTTCCTTCCTCAAGACCACAAGCAGTACACAAGAGAAAAAGCTCTAATCGAAGCTTCAATGTAAAGAAACACTTTTTAAAGGTAATGTGTAAATAATAGCCTTTTTTAAAGCGTTTTATACATAAAGAGTTTCGAATTTGTTATGGGCTCTGTGTGAATTCTTTCATCTTCATCCTTACTTTGTGAAAAACTCTTACGTTATAGGATGGAAAGACAAGCATTTCTGAATTCAGCGCATTAAAATACATAAGTGACATCTTAAAAAAGTATAGAAAAAAATTTCAAAGTGTGATTTCGCTGACCTGTGTTATTAAAAAAATATTTTTACATTTATTTAGAAAAATTACTCTTAAAAACGTGTTTATTTTATTTTGTTTAATTTAACACACACTTATATAAATATATTTTTTCATGATTGTAAATTTTATTCTGCAAGTTTTATTCCATTTCTCTTATGAATTTCATTTGTAACGTCTTGTTTAATGTAATTGGGCTTTGTGTGCTGTAAATAATTGGAAAATGCATACAGGACAATATAAATTACACCTATTTGCATTCAATATTCACTGAAAGTCCCTGAAGACATATTGATGTTGTATGCCTTCATCATAAGGATTCTCATTATTTGTATTTACTTATTTATTTCAAAAAATAAAAAAACAATCCTGCTTTTTTATGTGATATATCATTTTTTCCTATGCAATGTTTTAAAAGGTTTTTATATATTAATACTATTAACATATTCTATTGCTTAAAATTTTAGTAATCTTACAGTCTACTCCTAATCATGTAAAATTGGCAATTCTAAATTTATATGATTTTGTTGCATTTTATTTTTTATTTATATTTTCGCCTAATGCATTTTTAATATATATCAGTAGGATTTATATTAAAATAATAATAATAATATTTTTACTAATGTTTTCTATGTTTAATTATTATTATTATAAAAAAAAAAGTTTTCTGTTTGAGTATTTATATAAATATTTTAAATAGATTTAGATACTTCGTAAAATCAACATATAAAATGATTTTTTTTTTTTTTTTTTTTTTTAATTTCTATTTTAAATGAATGAAAAAAAAAATCTGTTTATTATTATTTATTATTTGTGTTTTTATATTTATAAAATTTTTAAGGCAGGCGTGTGTGTCTAGATTCTTTTTAAAGCGTGCAAAAATTTAGAATATTTAGAAAAGTGTAATAATTATTCATATTTTTCTATTAAAAAAAAAAAAAAAAGAGAGAGAGAGAGAGAGAGAGATTTTATTTATATACTGTTAAACTTTTTGATAGAAAAATTATTGTTATTCATTTATCTTAAGTGTTATGTGAAATTTTATAGAATAGTAAACCGAGATGTTAAAAAAAAAAAAAAAAAAAAAAGATTATGTTTATATGCATTTTAATGGCTAATATTAATTTAATTAATTATTGGAAAGAATATATTCTTGACTTAGAATGCTTTTTCTTAAACAGAAAATTAATTTTTAATTTTTATTGGAAAATTAAATAATTAAAATAAATGAAAATACAGAATAAAGATTGAAAACCTCGATTTATTAATTTTCGCTAAGAACTTTTGTAAATTTTCAGAGACAGACATCTAGATAAGCATTTCAGTAACTTTACAGAATTTTTTCACAGCGTATAATCTATCTATCTATCTATCTGTCTATATATATATTTGGCTAAGACAATGCACTATACTGCACAGTAAATTTATTGAAATGTTTATCTAGAACCTCTGAAATTTTACAATAGTTTTCCGTAAATAATAAATAACAGATATTTTGAATCTTTATTGTATAATTTTACCTTTTTTAATTATTACTTTCTCTTACCCATAAGGTAGAGAAAGTATTGTTTTAGGGTCAAATTTTCGAAAGTGAGTTTTTGTTATATTCTGAGGTCCCCTGAATACGAAAATCATGTTTTTAAACAATGGTCTGTGTGCGTGTTATCAGCATATCTCAAGAACAAATAGTAGCAGAAATTCCAAACTCATTATTCTAAATGTGTATCATATAGGGATGCTACACTAAGCTTTTCGTTGAGATGAAGCAGATGTTTTGTGTACAGGGACACTCAAAAGTATTCAAATACATTAAGTCTATGGGGGAAATTGCAGGTAAGTAGAGTTTAACATCTATAGACTGCACTAAACCAAATGAAATGAATATATATTTTTTATATGCATAAAAACATGTCTCATGTAGAATAGGGTAGGGAAATCATTGACTGTTCGTTTACAAGGCTACACAAAAGGACTAGATAAAAGTTCGACAATCGTTGCAAATTGATGGAAGTATATTTCAGGGCCATGTATGATTACTATAGGATTATATTTAGATGCACCATGTGGTCTGCATATAATCTTCGAAAGATATACAGGGCTACAAATATTTAAGCGATAACATTCTTTTTTGTTGTTAGTGGATGTGCTTTACTAATAATATTTTACCATTTCCAGGAAAGCTGTTCGGAAATTGAAATAAATTCCTCATAGAGATATGGTAAATAATGTATGTTTTAAGTTAAATATTCATCGCTTGTTTTTTTTGTATATTTACACGTTTTAAGGCTTCCTGATTACCTGAACGTCATGTTTTTTAACGTTTGGTCTTTGTTTGTGTCTCTTAGAGTGATTTAAAAACGAATAATTTTAAGA
Source organism: Salticus scenicus (assembly GCA_963930645.1). Classification (NCBI taxonomy): domain Eukaryota; kingdom Metazoa; phylum Arthropoda; class Arachnida; order Araneae; family Salticidae; genus Salticus; species Salticus scenicus. Next base: position 154,297,193 of record OZ005656.1, read on the forward strand.
GATCCAAATGTTGTATTTTGAAGATATACGTTTGTTGCTGGACAAGTTTGATCCAGATTGATAAGTTTCAAGGAATGTTGCGTGTGAAAATTGTCTGTATAATTTTAAGTAAACTTTTAATTTTAATAACAGAATTAAATTCTATATAAATGTAGGTGCATTAATGAAACGGGGGATTGAGAGGGCGGTAGCCCCACTCACACAGAACTAATTATCATATAAAACTCTTCCGAAGCTTAATTTGAATTGTTTAACATAGGTTTACATAACAGTACTCGTTATCTTACCTCTTAATCTCCAACCTGTATTTATAGTATTAAATTTCAGGGTAAATGAAAGTCGTGTGAGTGACACACCAGATTATTTTATTTCTGAATTTAAATTAAAAATGAATATTTCTACTTGGGGGGGAAAAAAAAGAAAGAAAGAAAAAAGTATTATAAATCTCTAATATACTCCCGACAATAATCGATTAAAATAATATTTGTCGGTAAAACGTATCTATGAAACATATAATTTTAAACAATTCTTTTTAATTTTCACTGTAAACTTACATGTCTTAAGATAAATAATTTCTAGCAGTTGTGTTGTTGGAATTTTTAAACCGTGTATAGCATAACGAGTTGCGCACTGCATTGGTTTATTTCTACTACACTTTACACCAGGTTTGTCCAACCCAAAACTCTTGGCGGGCCGCATTAGAAATATATTTTACACAGGCAGCATTGTATAAATGCATGAACCATATACATATGGTAATTCTTTTTCCGGTGGGTTCGGGAGGATTTAAAACAGAAAATATATATATTAAATATATTTTTATTTATAAAATAACTATAAAATAGTTAAAAATTTATGATTATATATTCATAAGTATAAGTGTAGGAATCAGTTATTGATCTCATAATATGTTATTAACATCAATGAGCGCGATATTTGTTTCTGTAGCTACCTAAATCGGTATTTTCATTAAAAAAGTCAGAACAAATTTCTATTTCTTAATTTTAGATACTTTAACTGAAGATGTCAAATTAGAAATTTTCTAAAATCTGTCGCGAGCCGCAGATCCTTACACGGCGGGCCACATGTGGCACACGGGCCGCATGTTGGCCAGCCCTGCTTTACACGACACACTTCATTTGAACCCCCCCCCCACCCCACCCCCTCCCTTCTGTGCTTATTTTGATTTCTTGCTGTGATACTAATGCATCAGTTAAATGTAAGCCGTAGGGAGGGGGGGGGGGAAACTTTCTTCTTTCTTTTTATGAAATAAATGTTTACTTGGAATTAGTAGTGCACATCCAAGAACTTTCTGTAGAAGACATTTTAAATAATCGTTACGCATAAAAGAGACAATTACTTTATTTTACATGGATATAAAGCAACTTTTAAATAAACAAGTTACGCATGAAAACGTATATCAACGCAATTAGCCAAAATAAAAGTAGCATTTATTTCATGAATAAAAACAGCATTATTATAGTTTTACACGGATATTTCAAAATAAAATATAGCGTTATTGAAGTGGAGTGTTAATAAAGTGTAAAGTGGAGAAAATATTGAATTCGTAAAAACTTTCGAGTTCCAGTTCTCGATAGATTTACATGTTCTGATATGTACTGAACACGATCTAACTATTTTTAGAAAACTTTCGACTATATGCATATTAACCCATCAGTACCAATACTTTTTTTTTTTTTTTTTCTTTTTTTTCTGAGAAAAAAAATAAAACCAGTATTAAATAAATTATCTGAATGTGTTTCATTCAAAACACGCTGAATTTTCTCTGCTGACAATTCTATCCACCTATTCATGATAGTTACAGGTCTAAACTCGTAAAAGGCAAATATGGAAAACCTCCAGAAAAGAGTTTCATATTATATTTTAAACTGGCCTTGGGACATATATGTCCCGGGGGGTAACAAAAGGGTTAAAGAAAAAAATCTGGTAATAAAAAATCTGGCTAGATGAAAAACTAATGCACAGAATTTCAAATGAATTTTTATTTAAATGCAACTTGACATAAATTGGTGCTTATCCACTTTTGGTACAAATTGCCCAACAGGTGGCTCTGCTGTGCTACATTTTCTCCTATTTTTGGGGAGTCTATATCACAGCTTCTGTTGTGTATAATTGCGTAAAAGTTGATATGAGAGAGGACCATTATGAATCCCTATGCTACCCAATTTGGATGCATGTAATGAATTAATTACTGGATAAGAGAGAGATGACAGGCGTAGCACACAATGACGACTAGGCTTTCTTTCAGAAAACATTTTTATTACTTCAGTAATTCTAAGTCGAGACAGGGTAAGGCGAATGGAGTCTTAGTCCGACACTCTGCCGATCCACGGGCGACGGGCGGCTCTCAAGCGGCGCCCCGGGCCGCAGAAATCTGTTGAGGAGGCCTGTAGTACCTACGTAATTTCAGAGGAAAACTGCAGCGTGGAAATGTTTAACAAGTCAAAATCGTGGCAAGAGTCTCCGTTTGTTTAATGTTTGGGCTTTTATACCTAATTTTCTGAGCTGCTAATTGGTTCTTTAGATCGTCTGGGCTCTTACAAGGAATTTCTGGGATTAATTAATATGCAGCTCAATGCAGCGACAGTTGCAAATTGCACTAGCGTCAGCAAATTTCGACTTATAATTTCGTTCCTTTTCTGATTTCTGAGTTATAAAGTCTTCTGTAGGAAACAATCTTTAAAGGGGCAATTACGAATTATTCGCGATTATAATTTCGATTAGCGATTTTCACACTTTTAAATTGGGTTTTTTAATAATTTAAAACTATTTATTTTTATCCCTTTCATGCATATTTGCTAACAGGTGTCGCTGCTATAAAGCAATTTTCCCTCATATACGGTAAGGTATTATCACAGCTTCTAAAGCGTATAAATGCATTAAACTTGATATATGAGGTTATCTCAATAAAAAAGAATGCTAATTTAGTTTGGGTGCATATAGAAGTAAATTTTGTGATGGATATAATATACAAGTTTTTCTTAGGACTTATAAGAGATAAATGTGAAATGCTCAAAGACTTTATTTCATTCAGTAATATTTGGATATCCTATCCTTAAAGATTCTTTTGTATCATAGCTTCAAAAAGAAAATTTTTAAACAGCATCGTAAAGATAAACTTTGTCGTCTAGTTGCAAAACCGGCCAATAGAAAAATGCGTTTTTTCAGTTTTTTAGTTCTAAGTAAACGTTTTCACCTTCTGGAAACAAGAAACCATACCAAAGCCGATTCATCCCTATGTTATTTACGTTTGAAAGTCCCTATGTACAGCAAAATCGGTCAAATCCTAAGGCTAGTGAGTTTCAAAACCGGTCATCTCCATATATGCGAGATTGTGACTTTGCTCCACCCGACTAAAGCAACACATTTGTTGATTAGGTTAGTCTTATCCTGTTTTCTCTTGCACGTGACTGCTCTTTCTTGGTGCACACAAAGTTTCTAATAGCTTAATTCCGTGTTTTCTTCGACAATGGAGAAGTTTATCGAAGAGGTATCTTTTAATCAATCAAGGATGAGGAAAAGTGACCCTACGACGTGGAAAAGGAACAAAGACGAAGTTCAAAGGCAATGTACAATTACTTTGCAATAACATAACATAAATTGATAATATAATAGCATTTTAGTTAGCATATTATGATTAATTAATCAAATGCTATTCATTTAATAACATACCTCTGATGATTCAGCGGATTATAGCAATATGTGTTTACGTAAATTTGTTTACAATTCGAATGGTTTTCCTCTGTATTAAAAGATAGCTCTTGATTAATGAAATTGGGAATGTTTGTAAAACATTTTCATAATTTTCTAGAGTTATTTTTTTGTTATGGACATCAGTTATTTTTACTTTCCGAACACTATAGTGAGGAAGGCCCACCAGCGGCCGAGCGGTTCTGCGCTCAAAGCTGGTAGATGGGAGGTGCCGGGTTCGATCCCAGGTCGCGCTCATCGACCTAGCCGTTCGGAGTTTTCCGTGGTTCCCTCCGAAACTTGCGTAAATACGGGCTAGGACCCCTTAGAAAGACCCCCACGGAGGGCATTCCCCCTCTAGGCCTAGGACACATCAGGAGTCAATCGGCCTTAAATCCTACAACCAACCAACCAACTATAGTGAGGAAAGTATTGTAATCATGTCAAAAATCCGAATTCGAGATTTTGATATTTCTATACGTTTTGAGGTCCCCTGAGTCCGTTTTCACTATTTTTACGATGATGTATGTATGTGTGTGTGTATGTGTGTATGTCTGTAATTGAACACGCTAGCGTCTAAACGCTTTGTTCAATTAACCTGAAAGTTGGTACGCATATTGTAAGTCACCATAGTACGAACCCTATAGATTTTGGTGAATCTAGCACTTATAGTTTTTTTACAGGGGCACAAAGAAAAATTCTTTATCATTATGGCCTATGGGAGCAAAATCTTAAAAGTGCGATAGCATCTAAACGCCTTATTCAATTGAGCAAAAAATTTATACACATATTATAGGTCACAAATACTCAATCTGTATAGATTTTGGAGAATCTAGCACTTATAGTTTTTTTACAGGGACACAAAGAAAAATTCTTTATCATTATGCCTATGGGGCCAAATTTTTAAAAGTGTGATAGCGCCTAAACGCCTTATTAATCTGAGCAAAAAAATTGTACACATGTTATAGATCACAGTTGAACTAACTGTATAGACTTTGGTGAATCTAGCACTTACAGTTTTTTTACAGGGACACAAAGAAAAATTCTTTATCATTATGGCCTATGGGACTAAATTTTTAAAAGTACGATAGCATCTAAACGCCTTAATGAATTGAGCTGAAAATTTATATGAGTATTATAAATCACTGTTGCACTAACTATAAGCATTTTGGTGAATTTAGCATTTATAGGTTTTTACAGGGACACAACGAAAAATTCTTTATCATTATGATCTATGGGCTCAAAGTTCAGTAGCGTTAAATAAAACATCGTGTAATAGATGGAGAAAAATACTCAAACACTCTATTATGGTTTTCTCTCTTTTTTTTGTTTAACAACTCCTCTTTCTTTACTTTATCTACAAAACTGTTAATTACTCAATGTTCGGAAAGTCGAGTGGAGTCACTCCAGATTTTTTTTATCAGTTATTACTTTCCGAACACCATAGTGAGGAAAGTATTGTAATCATGTCAAAAATCCGAATTCGAGATTTTGATGTTTCTATACGTTTTGAGGTCCCCTGAGTCCGTTTTCACTATTTTTACGATGATGTATGTATGTGTGTGTGTATGTGTGTATGTCTGTGAGTGAACACGCTAGCGTCTAAACGCTTTGTTTGATTAACCTGAAAGTTGGTACGCATATTGTAAGTCACCATAGTACGAACCCTATAGATTTTGGTGAATCTAGCACTTATAGTTTTTTTACAGGGACACAAAGAAAAATTCTTTATCATTATGGCCTATGGGAGCAAAATCTTAAAAGTGCGATAGCATCTAAACGCCTTTTTCAATTGAGCAAAAAATTTATACACATATTATAGGTCACAAATACTCAATCTGTATAGATTTTGAGAATCTAGCACTTATAGTTTTTTTACAGGGACACAAAGAAAATTTTTTTATCATTATGCCTATGGGGCCAAATTTTTAAAAGTGTGATAGCGTCTAAACGCCTTATTAATCTGAGCAAAAAATTTGTACACATGTTATAGATCACAGTTGAACTAACTGTATAGACTTTGGTGAATCTAGAACTTACAGTTTTTTTACAGGGACACAAAGAAAAATTCTTTATCATTATGGCCTATGGGACTAAATTTTTAAAAGTACGATAGCATCTAAACGCCTTATTGAATTGAGCTGAAAATTTATATGAGCATTATAAATCACTGTTGCACTAACTATAAGCATTTTGGTGAATTTAGCATTTATAGGTTTTTACAGGGACACAACGAAAAATTCTTTATCATTATGATCTATGGGCTCAAAGTTCAGTAGCGTTAAATAAAACATCGTGTAATAGATGGAGAAAAATACTCAAACACTCTATTATGGTTTTCTCTCTTTTGTTTGTTTAACAACTCCTCTTTCTTTACTTTATCTACAAAACTGTTAATTACTCAATGTTCGGAAAGTCGAGTGGAGTCACTCCAGATTTTTTTTTTTATTGGATAACAGAAAACAGTTATTTATAAATAACATCTAATTGGACAAAACATTTTGTATTTGCAATCCTAAAAATCCAATATTCACATTAAATTTAGCTAATATTAAATTTGGTTTGTTGCAAAATTAGCCAATTCCAAAATAAGCTGCAAAGATGGCCAAATCCAAAATAAAAATTTTAATAATCCCGTCCATCACATGCCCCTTCCCCCTTATTTCAAGTTTTAAATGTACTGCCCTAAATATATAAAATTAAAGAGTTTTGGTTCCTATCTATGTTGATTAAGTGTGACGAAAAATGAGCTTTTTCTCAAAATTTTATTTTTTGGAGATGACTGGTTTTGCAATTAGACGGCACAACTCCAACATATAACGAAAGCGTTTCAAAGATAGTATAGAAATATTTATGTAATATTCTTGATTATAATCTTTTCTGTAGATGAAAATTTCATTCTCTTCCCTCTCAAATGCGCGAATGGATGTAAGCATCGAATTAAAAAAGAAAAAAATATATATATCAAAACACCGAACAGAAAAAATAACAAACCTAATATTTTCCGATCTTTTTAACATTACGATACACTTGAACAAGTTGCACCGCATATTTGTATACCTATAATACAAACAATTTAAAAGTATATATGTATGTATGTATATCAGATTAAAGTTTAAATAAAAAAAAAATATTTTTTCTCAGCGCAAACAAAATGTACGTTTATCACGTAAATCATCACTGACAAAAATATCACTAGACGATAACTTTTTATCTAATGAAACCATTTTTAAAGTAGTGCCGGAAAAAGAAAAATCCTTCTTATACTGTATATGCTGTTATTATTATTTGTATTATTATTATTATTTTTTAGAGCAAATATGTTTTATGTGTGCGAATTTCTTTCTTTTTTTTCTTTTTAAGTGTGATTTGAAAAATTCCCCATTCGAAAAAATTCAAGGAGAGGGAGTTTAAAAACACCAATTTATTCATACTTATCATCTTTCCTCAAAATTTTCGTGAAATTATTTTAAGTTTTCAAATGTTTAGGGTTATTCCATGGAAAAGTACACCTGAGAAGCAAAATATTTAGTTCATATAAACTGCAACAGCTAATCAGTTTTTTGACTAAACGTATATTATACTAATGCTACAATTAATTTATAATGGTATAAAATAATACAATAATAATTTCCGAAACGTCACTAGAGGCGTCACCATTCAGACTAAAATATTTTTGGTGTATATGTATCTGTGTGTACTGAGAGAATGTCTGCTAATACAACCCGACTTGCAAATTGGTGCACATGTTCATCAACCATACAGAATTAGCTGTATATTTTTTGGTGTGTCTGTTTTTTATGGGCTCGTGTTCTCGTGTACAGGAACACACTAAAATATTTATTATCATTACGACCTATGGACAGAATTTGTATTTATTGCAATAGCGTACACAAAATATCAACGAATTGACTTAACAAATTGGTACACGTGTTCATGAAGCACACAGAAGTACCTGATATTTTTTGTCATGTACATTAGTTACGGTTCGGTACTGGGATGCACCAAAGTATTTCTTACCATTACCGCTTATGGACAGAATTTCGTTTAAAAGCGTTTTTATGTGGCTACACTGCATTCAACATAATATAATTAACACACATTATAAAGGTGCATAAAAATTGTCTATAGGACCAGGACCACATAAAAGAATTCGCATAACGCTATACAATCATCCAAATGAAACCAAATTTGGTACAAATATTTATGAGTTACATGAAATTAGGTGTATATTTTTTATTTGTGTATATATTATTTGTGGATCATGTATAAATGCATAAAAAGGTTTTATACCATTACAGTTTTTAAACAGAATTTCTTTTAAGTGAATGTTTACGTAGTTGCATTGCATTCAGCATAATAAAATTAACGTTCATTAATAATTTAGAGTGTTTAAAAACATGTTTTCTACTGAAAATTGCAGACATAGAAATTATAAACATAATTAATTTACAGAGCTACATAAAAGAATTCAGAATTGTGATACTTTACGCAATTAATTGGCATCAAATTTGGTACAAGTATTTATGAGTTACGAGGAAACATATATACACACTATACAAATAGAAACAGAGTGATAGAAAATACAACAAAAGATGTTAAGAGGGCAGCAACTCCCCTCAGAAAAGCAATGGTTTATGTAGAGAATTAATCGCATATATTATGCATGTATGAATGTATGCGTATGCATCAATAATTGTTTTAAATAATATAAAATAAATAAAATTGATCTGCTGAGTAATGAGTAACCGAATCCAGAGAATTGTTAGTACCGCCCCTTTCTCCACACCAGTAATTTTTTTAGAGTATTTTTCTTCTTAATTCATCGTAAATACATTTGAAGAGAATTACTCTAAAAATTTAGTGGTGTGAAAAAAGGGGTGATATTAACAATCCTCCGGATTAGGTTGGCAGCTCTGAGTAAAGCAAAAGGGACACTGAGGCTCTTGATCTGTAAAATCTTCTAGTATAAAATATTACGCTGTATATAAAGTTAATAAATGGTAACTGAGTTATGTTATTTGATATGATGAGAAATTAAAAACTCCAAAAAATGAAACACGGGGTTCAAGTAACCTATTCCATATGAATTGTTGAAATGAAGTGCATTTTAAATGGCCCTGTATAGTTAAATAAGAAATTACCATTTCTCCTAACGTAAGTTCGAATAAAAAGATGATGTAACCCCAATGTACAAAAAAGACATAAAACGTATAAAATTTACGTTTTATACGTTAATAATTAATAATATAAAAAATTATTATACACTATTAAAATATATTTCATGAATGTATTTACTTTTTTCACGATCATCATATTACTTCAGTTACAAGGATTTTTACAATTACTTTTATCTAATTTCATAGTTGGGGATGCATTTAGCATTTATGATATGTTAAAAGTTAATCCTCACATTCCTGAATTTGAAAATACATAGATATAGTAAGATTGTAAGTCTGTAAGTTTCAGAAGAATAATTTTGACAATTAAATTGAGAAAAAAATGTTACATTATTTGCAAAGCTTTATTTTGTCAAAAACAACAGCAACAACAACAACAACAACAACAAAAAAGTATTCGAGGTACTATTTTTTTAGATTTCTGAACATACTATAATATTATGAAATAGAAAAGACCTTTCAGTGTGCAGTTTTTAATGTAATTATCTATATAAATATAGAGTTCTGTCTGTGTGTGTGCGCGCTCTGGAGCTCAGATCACTGATCGCAAAGTTGCAACACTTGGCAGAGGGGTAACAAAGATGGGGGTAACTTTACCCTACAAAGGTGAACTTCATTGTGGTTTTTCTTTTATTTTTCGAATTTGAATTTATTTATTTATTTGTATTTTTCGATTTTATCCATTGATTTTTCCGTTACATTTTCTAAAATTTATTTTTTTATTTCAAACTAAAACATACAACAGATGCTGGTTTATATAGTCATTTGTAAAATCGTATTCTTCAACAATAACAATGCTACTTGTCGTTTTATAAACGCCCAAACTCAAGTGCCTGGATAAGGCACTGTCGCAGGCAATGGGGACAAGGATCCGATATGGCGCAAAAAAGATGCTGCCGAAGTCAACGAGTACCCAAAGTAAAGAGCGATTTCGATTTTTTAAAGTGATATATACATATTTATATAAAATAGTGACTCTAATATTTTCAAAATTCATTTAAATGTATGTGACCAGTGAATCGGGCAAATCCTGTTAGTAGGTAAAATAACAGGCTTAACTTGGTATAAATGTTACTTTTATAAAATTAAAATTCTTCAATATTAAATTTTATATGTTTTGGGATCTCACCTATTTCAATATATTGCTTCTTAATTCATTAATATTAAGTGTAATATTTCCTTCACCTATCGCGTTAACAAAGCTTTAGACAGGTGTAAACTTTCTATTTTGCACTCCGTTATTCAGGATATTCGTCATACGTGGTGCGTAACTGAATTCAAATCATTTCATTTGCATCTCACTTTTTATAATTATTATTTCCCACGTCTTTTATTTTATTTGTTTATTTTATTTTTCCTTCGGGGGAAAGTACAATTTTGCTTTCGTCTGAGAGCACTTTCATTAAATCGAGAAATATGAATAAAAATCAAGTATGAGTAAAGCTTTTAAGAAATATAGCTGAAGCGATGAGAATTTATTAGCATAAAAGAAAATAAAAAGATCACGTGATGTTGTTGTTTTGGATAGTCGTGGTTCCTTTCGAAGCAAAAGAATAGCTTTTAAGTACACAGTTGTAAGAAAAGTAAAAGTTTTTATTGATTACGAAACTGGCAACAACCAACAGTCGAATCTTTTCCCATAATTTATTGTAAATTTCATACTTTTTCTAGGCCTATATCAAGTTTATTTTGCTGTAACTTTTGTCCAGGGATGAGTTTTGGGTGTCATTCCACGGTCATTTTTTGCTCATTAAAGCTCATTAGACCTGTACCTACGGCTTAAAGTTGTGATTCTGATTCCGAACCACTACGAATGCATAAATGCATGCTTAAACTGGGATTCGAACACGACTCCTAACAACTGAAGCCTACTTTTAGTCGGAACCTTCGGAACATAAGAAAAAAATTACAGACTGCTTAAAAATGCGTTCATGAAAAAAAATCAATTGAATACAAAATCCGAGACAGAAGACATACATTGCCCCCCCCCCCTCCCCTCCATTATTATTGAATATGAACTCAGTTTTAATTCAATATTTATTTGTTCGCTCATTTAACTTTTAAGTAATTTTCATAATATTTTTTACTTTTGCTTTCTTTTATATTCAATAGAATAATGTATTTCATTCGTGAAAAGTTTCAACCTCCGGTTTTCGATGGATTTATATATTTTGAGACTAGACAACTTTTGAAACAATTTGACAACTTTTTGAAAATGTCTGTCTAGGTGTGTGTTTCTAAAATTTTGTGGAGGCTATATCTCATGAACCAATGGGCGGAATCCGATATAGATTTATATCTCGCTGGACTTTGACCACGGAGTAACTTTGACATAATTTGGGAAACTTTTGGTGAACTTGTGAAGTTGCCATTCAGTTTTTTCAAAAAATTTTATATGGCAGCATAGAATAATTCATATGGCAATACAGGACGATTTGTAGACATTTCCCATAAATGTGCACGATGAAAATCAATTTTAATCAATTATTGTGAAATATAAAAGACTTATTTATAGTAATAATTAACTAGGATTTTTTTTTTCTTTGTGTGTGTGTGTGTCTCTGTGTGTGTGTCTGTGTGTGCGTGTTCTAGAAATATCGCCTCCTCCCCTGAGGGTAATTTTCAATACCAATATTTTTCAAAAGAAATCTTCAGTACCTTCAAAACGAGTAATTGAAGCATAAATCTGTGATAATTTAAAACAATCATTTTTTTTTTTTTCCATTAAAGGAAAAGAAAAATTATGTTCATCATGGAAGACCATTTTAATAAATAATTTGTATTGCGTAAAGTTTTATAGGAAAATGTACAAGAAAATTTTCCAATGGTCACAACACATACTAGTTTTGTGTAGTATTTGAAAAAAAAAAGTGTTAAACAAAATCCCAAATAGTCTGAAAGATACATCCTTGAAGGGGGGGAAAAAAAAATCGAAAAATCAGGCGGTACGGATTGATTATAAACACTTTCCAACTTTATACGTACTCGTTGTGTTATGCGTACGTTATCACACAACAGACAGACAGAAGGACAGAAAGGCAGGCATATAGACTGAATAAATTCATAATCAATCTTAAACATTTTTGGAAAGTGTGTTAAATATGTTTTTAACACAAACGGAAATACAGCCTTTAATGTATCAGAATATTTTAGTATAACTCTGTAAGTCTGAAAGTTAAGCATATCATATTCTATACTAAACATTATTTTAGCATATTAACAATAAATATTGATTTATTTGTGTTTTTTTTTGCAGTAGAAAGTTATCCAAATGAGATTTATACGAATGACTCTCCTAAAATGCAAGACATTGACATTTTTTGGGTCTCCCTGTACACAAACCAGTTGTATAAGAGCCTATTAATGCCTTTTAAAGAGGGAACATTTCATAGCGAACTTGAATAACATATATCATTTTTAAGAAATTCTGAAAATATTTACGGACGCTGGAACAGACGGACTGTCGGACAAATAGGTACACTAATTCAAATCACATTTGCACTTAAAAATTGTTAGAAAGTGTTAAAAACGCTTAGTGTAAACGAATATACAATTCCAGCAAATTTCCAGTAACTGAATATTTTTGTGTGGCCCTGTAAATCGCAACGCTAATCACACTGTATTCAATAGAAAGCATTTGTTTGTGCATATGAATAACATATTTAAATTTCATTAAGATTTGTGCGAAGTAAAGTAATTAAAATATGGCTTAAAAAAGTAACTCTCATAGAACGCAATGCTTTGGAATACTTTCGGGTGTCCTTGTACACAAACCAGTGATGGTATTTACTTCATTTTCAATAGGGAACATTCGATATAGAACTTGAATAACATATTTCAATTTCATTAAGATTTGTGCAAATTAAAGTTATTAAAATATAGTTAATAAAAATACCACTCATAGAACGCAATGCTTTGGAATACTTTCTTTTGTCCCTGTACTCAAACCATTGGTGGCATTTACTCCATTTTCACTAGGGGACATCCGATAGGGAACTCGAATAACATATATGTTTCAAAAAATTCCATGAATATTTATGGGAGTTAGAGCTCGGACAGACAGAAAAACCGAAGTCATTAACACTTTCCAACAAGGATGAAAGTTTAATAAAAAAGCACCACAAAACTGGCGTTGTAAAAAATATTACTTACAAACTTTGAATAAACACCATAAAATGCAATAAACTCGCAACAATTGTTTCGGGTCGAAAAAACACACGACCCTTCATCAGGCGAATAAAGTAAGCACGAGTGCTGCAGTCAAAGCGGCAACGCACCTTTGACTGCAGCACTCGTGCTTACTTTATTCGCCTAATGAAAGGTCGTGTGTTTTTTCGACCCGAAACAATTGTTGCGAGTTTATTGCATTTTATGGTGTTTATTCAAAGTTTGTAAGTAATAAGGATGAAAAGTGTTTAAAAAAAGTAGAATCTCTCTAAAAGTCCACCTCTGTTGAAGGTATACTTTTTGTAAAATCCTGTTTTCCCAGTTCCAGAATTTCTCCATAGTCTCTAATATCACAGAATGCAAATTATTGTATAATAATAATAATATAATTTAATTTATAATAAAATATAATATCTTTAATATGTTGTTAATAAAACTAATTTACCTCCATTGAAAACCCATGTGCAATTATGTACTTCACCTATGAGCCCCATTTTATTTTTATGGGAACAGATACCTTTATTTTTTCTTTGGTTTGAACTGACTGCTATCCACCATACAAGTGAGGTTAATCTATACGCATGAAATAATAATCTGAATGTATGAGAAAAGAAATAAGAGTTCACTTTGTGAATGTGAATACTTAGAGATGAAGTTCAGCTTAGAAGCGGAATTTTGTGTCATGCCATTATTTAGCTAACAAATGTAAATGCAACGGCTTCTAAATGAGTAAATACTGACTTTAAATGGCAAAATAAAAGAATTGATCCCAAGATTAAAAATAAATAGTATGTATGTTGTGGCATTGTCTTACACAAGTTAAGTCAGCAAAAATAATTTATTAAAAAATTATTTTTAAAATTTTATTTTCCATGATGAATGCAGGCGGTTTTCCTTACAGAGAAGCATAACATGCTATGCCAAAAGAAAGCAATTTTCTGCTAACATCAGAAGAAATGAGATTTTTTTAAAAATAAAAATCGGTAACTTTGTTTTAAGTTACCACAGATCTATGGTTCAACCATTTATTTTAAAGGTATTGACGAGTTCTTTTGAACGATACCCATATTGAAATTTTACCCCCCCCCCACACACACACACACCACCCTACCCCCGTCGGGGTTGGACGACACTCTAATTCTTTAAAAATAACTCTCATTACGTACTAGGGTGTATCGAAAAAAAAAATGTCAAATTTCCACTAGTGCAGAAAAGTTGCCTTATGGTATTGTTAGTATGCGTGCAAAATTTTGTTGACCTGAGTTAATATCTTCAGTTGCCTCTGGGGTCGTTCATTATACAAAAATCGTAATTTTATCGTTTTTTCAATATTTTTTTAAAAATAAGAATTTGGAATCCTTAGTTCCAATAGGGCCGAAAAATTGCTATATAGTATCCTTAGAGCGTGCGCAATTTTTTATTGAAGTGGGTCAATGGCTTCAGTTGCCTCGACGGGTCACTTATCTGGCCAAATTCGCTCATTTTAATGATTTTCCTTCAACACTTCTACGTCTGTCATTCTTTTAATTATGGTTATTTCTAATTATGAAAAAGAAATAACTAACTTTCAGCATATCAATCTTATAAACTTTAATAAATTTTAAATCCAACGTTTCGGCTAAATTCCTTCATTAGCCTTCCTCAGGGAAGAATGATGTTAAAAATACATAAACATAGAAAATTTAAGTACATGATACCACAATTACAACTTAAAAAAAAAAAAAAAAAAAAAAAAAAAATTTAACAGATGATTACACAAATTGTAAAAATATACTATATATTTTTACAATTTGTGTAATCATCTGTTAAATTTTTTTTTTTTAAGTTGTAATTGCGGTATCATGTACTTAAATTTTCTATGTTTATGTATTTTTAACATCATTCTTCCCTGAGGAAGGCTAATGAAGGAATTTAGCCGAAACGTTGGATTTAAAATTTATTAAAGTTTATAAGATTGATATGCTGAAAGTTAGTTATTTCTTTTTCATAATTATAAAAGCAGCATATATAAAAAAAGTGGAATAAATATATCTGAATATGGTTATTTCTATTAACTTTTTTTTATTTTTTTTTGTAGGAACAAATTATGCATTTGTGCAAGTGTGTAACGCGTATACTGTTAAAAAAATACGTAAATTTACGTGCCTTCGCCCGTTTAATTTTTACGATCACGGCCGTTTTTTACCTACAAGACGAGCATACCCGTATTTTCTTATATGACTTGATATTTTCCGCTATACCACAAAAATCTTAGTAGTCTTTTACCACTTTTTTTTTTTTTTTTTTTTAATAGTAAACTTTATTAAATGTTTGTAGCACATATCTTCAAAGCAATAATACAAAAATTGATTTATATATAAAGTAGTTTTCAAAATGATAAATTACGGGCAAAATATTAATTAAAGGGTATTTGACCGGAACTTTTGCTGACAGGCAACAACCCATAAAATTTACAGCAATTTTTTTTACAGTGAACAGAATCCACAAGGATTCATTCTAATAATTGTTTATTAAAATGCAAACAATAAAACATTCAGGTTTAAAAGGATAGAATACAATTGAAGTATGGATCAATTTGTTCATACAAAAAAAAGTTAATAGAAATAACCATAATTAAAAGAATTACAGTCGTAGAAGTGCTGAAGGAAAATCATTAAAATGAGCGAATTTGGCCAGATAAGTGACCCGTAGAGGCAACGAAACCATTGACCCACATCAATAAAAATTTGCACACGCTCTAAGGATTGGCCATTTTTCGTCCCTATTGGAACTAAGGATTCCAATTTCTTATTTAAAAAGAATATATTGTAAAAAAAAAAAAAAAAAAAAAAAAACGATAAAATTAACGAATTTTGTATAATGAACGACCCCAGAGGCAACTGAAGATATTAACTCAGATCAACAAAATTTTGCTCACATACTAACAATAGCATAAGGCAAATTTTCCGCACTATTGGAAATTTGATATAATTTTTTTTCTTTCGATACACCCTATTATGTACATTTACATGAAATTTTGACCTATACTCCCATGTTAAAAATTATGAAAAACATGGGATGACTGCACCATCTGTTGAGCGACTGATCCCAAAATATAATCAGTACCAGTTTGGGTCGAGGTCCAACTAAATACCAAGTTTGGTTAAAGTTCGTTCATTGGTTTGTGAGATACAGTGTTCACAAATTTTTTATACACACACACAGACATTTTCAAAAAATAGTCAAATCATGTTCAGGACATCTCAAAGCGTGTAAATCCGTCAAAAACCGGAGTTTAGAAATTTTCACGAATCCAACATTTCCTTCTTACACACATGTAGAAGAAAGTAAATACTAAAACAGTATTTCCTGCTAGAAATTTTTAGTGGATTTTTATAGATTTATTATAGAAACCTTTTTTCAGTCAAAGATGATACTAAGCTGAACAATTTGTTCTGGCATATAAAAAATTGTCTAGAAGCAACTTTTTTATTTTTATTACTCTCCGAACACTACAGTGAGGAAAGTATTGTAATCATATCAAAAATCCGAATTTAAGCTTTTGATGTTTCTATACGTTTCGAGGTCCCCCGAGTCCGTTTTCACAATTCTTGCGATGATGTATGTATGTGTGTATGTATGTGTGTGTGTATGTATGTGTGTATGTCTGTGAGTGAACACGCTAGCGTCTAAACGCTTTGTTCGAATAAGCTGAAAGTTGGTACGCATATTGTAAGTCACCATAGTACAAACCCTATAGATTTTGGTGAATCCTAGCACTTATAGTTTATTTACAGGGACACAAAGAAAATTTCTTTATCATTATGGCCTATGGGACCAAAATCTTAAAAGTGCGATAACATCTAAACGCCACATTCAATTGAGCAAAAAATTTATACACATATTATGGGTCATAGATACTCTGTAGTCATAGATCTGTATAGATTTTGAAGAATCTAGCACTTATAGTTTTTTTTACAGGGACACAAAGAAAAATTATTTATCATTATGGTCTATGGGGCCAAATTTTTAAAAGTGTGATAGCGTCTAAACGCCTTATTAATCTGAGCAAAAAAATTGTACACATGTTATAGGTCACAGTTGCACCAACTGTATAGATTTTTGTGAATCTACCTCTTACAGTTTTTTTACAGGGACACAAAGAAATTTTTTTTATCATTATGGCCTATGGAACCAAATTTTTAAAAGTGCGATAGCATCTAAACGCCTTATTCAATTGAGCTGAAATTTATATGAATATTATAAATCACTGTTGCACTAACTATAAGCATTTTGGTGAATCTAGCATTTATAGGTTTTTACAGGGACTCAACGAAAAATTCTTTATCATTATGATCTATGGGCTCAAAGTTCAGTAGCGTTAAATAAAACATCGTGTAAAATATAGAGAAAAATACTCAAACACTCTATTATGGTTTTCTCTCTTTTGTTTGTTTAACAACCTCTTTCTTTACTTTATTTACAAAAATGTTAATTACTCAATGTTCGGAAAGTCGAGTGGAGTCACTCCAGATTTGTTTTTTTTAAGTTTCCAAAATTCAAACAAATATTTATGATTATTAAAAAAACAAATAATGTAAATTTAAATAGTTAAAACGATGTAATTTATGGAATTTGGTGCCTGAACTAAGATTTTTTTTTTTTTTTTTACAATCTTTATGAAATGGCCACCACTCTAAAGAGCCAGGTTTTTTTTATGAGGTAGCGGGAGGCCCTCTTAGAGAGGTTCCACTGTATATAAATATAATTTAAATGATTTTCTTTGATAGATTTAAATTTATTGATAGAGACCCTGTTGCTTTTGATATGACAATGTATGCTTTTGTAGAATACTAAAAGAAATGTCTCTAAATATTCCCAAAAAATTATCAAAGCCGTTTGTTTCTGTAACGTTTTTTCTGTGCTCAAAAAGCGGGTTATCAAGTGATAACTCATTTCCTTGGAAATAACAACCTAATCGATCGATTTCTAGTTTGAAGATTTTTATTAATATTAAATCCTTCCATCCACTTCAACAAAAATGACATTTTTTTTTTTTTTTTTTTTTTTTTTTTTTAATACAATTTTGACGTAAAATTGTCGTCACTCAGTTTTAAAATTTGGGCTGCATCAGAATTGATTCTTTCCAACACTTAAATAAATAAATAAATAAAATATACATTAATACTATTAATATTATAATAAAAATTGTAATGCGTTTAAATTCTTTTAAGTACATTTGGCTATAGTCTGCTATTAATACATCACACCAGTATACCACATTATTAAACATAGTCGTCAGTGAGGAAGCAAGAATGTTATAGATATCTTTTTTTCTTCCTTTGAGCTATGAAGGGATAAAAAAAAAAGTTTGCCCTGGTTATTCCACTTATGTAATGCCCATTTTCCAATATCTATTTTCCTTTTGTTCCTCTTGGGAGCGAATTGTGTAAAGTTGCTTCTTTGGGTGTCTATGTCATGGAAGAAATGTTTGCACAAATTTTCTATTTTTTTTTTTTTTTTTTTTTTTTAGGGAAGCATTCATGTTTCTTTTATAGTTTCAGGGATTTGATTTGGGCTGAGTGACGATGAATTAGTCACCCACTAGTCAGTCAGGACGTCAGGACAAGCGATTTTTTTTTTTTTTTTAATCTCGTTCTTCAAAAATGAAAGATTCTAATACGAATTTTTTAATAGAAGTTTCATTAAAAATTAGAGGTAAATTAATATTTAATTAAAAATTTGAAAATTCTCATGGCATTTTCGGTTGGTTGGGTTTAACCTTACACTAGTACTGCGCAATGTGTAACTGCGCGACTGTCTGGGACGCATCCCTAAGGATGGTCCGGAGCCATCACAATTTTGATCATTCACGGAAGCGATGGCTCCCTGCTTCTGTGACTCTCAGAGGTATAATTTCGATGGGAGCATGGAGGACATTGCAGCCAGATTTTACGTGCACCAGCCACCATTAGTGTACACGACGGTCTCTGGCCGGCTCGAGTATCGAACTCGCAATCTTCCAATTACGAGCTCGGTACGCTACCGGCCGGGATACCGCGATCCCATGACATTTTCGGATACATAATTAACAAATGTTCATTTCAACTCGTATAGTACCATATTTATAAGAAAAACCCGTCACAAATGATATTAATAACCATTATTATCTTCTGTATATCAAATATCTTTTTCATTTAAAATAATATAATAATCCAACTAACTGACCCATTTCAACCTTCAATGCAGAATATTTATTAAAAATATATTACTACTTCAAAAACTAAAGTTTAAAAAAAAAGTGTGTGTGTGTGTGGGGGGGGGGGGAGTTATGACATTTTTGCACTGTCATGAATAATTGGCGTTTATTTAAATTCATAATTAATAATACTATTATTAGAGGAGTTCCAGCTAAATTCAGACATTCTATTATATTTTTATATGTATAATTAATTGAAGTGACACAAAACAATAAAACATCGCAAGAGCTAGTAGCTATACATCTGTTGTCAATCAACTGGAATGCTGTTGGAGGAAAAGAAGAGAGGAAAAAAAAAAATGAATGAAATAATTAAGCGAAAATTGAAGTGTCAAGCGTGTACGCGCATGATCAGTTAAAGCTTTATGAGAGTCTGCGGCTATCAGGAAACGCTTCTCGTTGCGGGATGTTTATGTTTGTGGGAGTGATAGCTTCGCATGGGTGTAGTATACAAATATCCTTGTAGATCGGGATAAATTTTATATTTATGCAATCAATTGGTTACAATTTGCAGCAGTAGTATAAAATCGTCTTTTGTCATTTATAATAATCAGTTTTTTATATTGAAATTTCCGGTATGATTGATATAAATTCTCTCATAAAAATTGAAGAGAAAGTAAGTACTTTGTGAATTTTAATAATCTTTAAGAGGAATATTTCTTGTGCAATAAATAAACAAAATTCCAATATTCATTTGTAAAAATGTTTTGTGCATCTTTAAAGAGTAAGTTTTAAGCTTTAATAGTGCAAATTTTACATTAAACTATATAAATGCACTTTGTAGTAGGTTTTTATAAAAAAAAATTTCATGATAAAAATCACTATTGTAATGGGAAAACTTAAATAAAATAAATGTTTGAATAGATTTTGCCGATTAATATTTTAATCAGATTTAAATCGATATCAGTTCTTACTTATATAGAAATTTCTTATCTTACCGCACAGGGATTTTTGATAATTTATTCGCTCGGCTTAATTAATTATATCATTTCCCCTTTTAAAAATTATTAATAATATTTTTTAAACTTTCATCATTTTTATTTATTTTTATCATTTTTAATATCTGTAATTTTAAGCTATTTAGCAGATTTTCCATTTAGCTGTGAAAAGTTAATTTTCAATGTAAAAAATTTTAACTTTAAAAAATATAATTTCGAAATATGTATTACTGTATGTTTTCTGTTTAGATATTACAGTGTTTTTTAATGCATTCATTACCAAGTCGATGTGAGCTACATGGCACAAATATTTTTTTTTTTTTTTTTTTTTAAGTACAGTTTTCTTATTATCTATGTATTTTTTATACGTAAACATACGCTATTAGGCTATAAATAATAACTATTAATAAATATTCTTGTGTGTATGTATCTGCCCCTTCAACTTGTAAAAACATACTAATATAATGATGCAAGGCAGCCAGTGGATTTTATTTTTATTTAAATAAGTATTTGTTATTTAATCTAATTAAGTTATGTATTTTCTGTTTCTGCTAATTTATTTTTTAAATATTATTTGTTGGAGGGCATTGCTTAATGGCCATTCATTTGCAATGTAATATATTTGAAGTGCCGAAAATAATTTTAGTAGTGTGGTATCAAATTATTACAAATTTCTGTATAGCTTTATTTTTATGAATTTTTGTTTTGAATTTCAAATTATAAAATTTTATTTATTTATGTTGTATAATAAAATATTTTTATTGCTGTTAAATAACTTTGCGAATCATATATTTGTATAATGTTTATAAGATTTCAGTTAATTAAAAAATTTAGATTAATGTAACTTATGATATTAGAAAAATATTTAAAATAAAGATTCTTTTCTCTTTCATTTTTTTTTCCTTTTCCCTTTTATAACTTATTATTTGTTTATATTTAAAATTAAATTTTCTTTATAGATTGCATTTTATTTCATTATTTTTATTTTCCCATTTTGCTCGAATGCATATATTTAATGTTGGGAATGCTTTTCTTTTATGGCTTTGTTTTGTTACGTTATCTGTTTGATATTTTATTTTATATTTTGTTTTAGTTGCTTTTTATTTATTTTATTCATTTTTTTTAATCATAGAAGTGATGTAATTTGCTGTTAAAAATAATTTTCTCTTATGAATGAAAAGAGAATGGAGGTGAGTATTTTAAAATTTTGTTTTACGCAATTTATTTTCATATTTATTGCTGATTGTTGCAGCTGTTTCTTATTCTCCGTTTAGTGCTTCTTCTTTTTCTTTCTGTTTTATCAGAGTTTCCCTAGGTTTAAAAAGGCATAAGGTGTTGGTAATATAAAAATGACACTTTTGGATTCTTAAGGACACATTTTAAACATTTAAAATCTGACATTTATTTCAATATTTAATTATGTGTATTGTGTAGCCAGATTTTAAAGACTGAATTTGGCACACTATCAAAAAAATATATTTTTGTATTAACAGCATATGCCAGTTATTAATATTGTAGTATCAACAGCATATTATTATACAATGTGAAATATGTGTACAAGTTTATTATAATGTATATAGTAAGTTCTATGTTTATCGTATAAGTTTATAATAAGCATAAGTTCTTCACAGTGGCGATTAACTGCTGTTAATATGAAAGTACCAAAATGGATTGCTTCGGAGAGAAGGATACCTACATTGGAAGGATGAGAAAAGTCACCTTCTCTTCTCACCAAACCAGTAATTAAAGACCTCCTGTCATTACCCTCCTGTCCTATTTTATAGAATAGATTTGTTTTCTCCTCCATCTCTAAATTATGACCTGTCTTTACTTTTGCTTGTTTCATTCATATACATTTGTTAATGTATAAACAAATGTTGGTGGTCATACAGATACACAATAATCTTATTTATATAAATGTAGCATTATTCTTTGGTTTGAAGGTTGTTTTCTCCTTAACTTGTGTAAATATGAATTAGAATCCCATAGAATGGGTGGCTAACCCTAATCAATGGCCTTCGAGGTGCATGCAGCCTGATGTTTAAAGTTTTACTGCCCACAACAAAATTTCTGAAATATTTATTTGATATCTGCTAGTGCATAAAAACTTAATAAATACGTACTGACTTTCCAACTATTCTGTAGTTAATTTATGCTTTAAAATAAATAAACTACAATAGTATTTTGTTTTAAAATTTAATTATTGTATGTATTGTTTAATTTATACTGGAAATTAAACAATAAGTTTTATAAATAATGCTACATTTATATAAATAAGATTATTGTGTATCTGTATGACCACCAACATTTGTTTATACATTAACAAATGATGAATGCAACAATAATTAAATTAAATAATGCACACAATACACTGGAATAAAATACATTTTCAAAGTGACTTGCAATATCTATATCTTTTGGGTTGGTTTGGCCTGTCTGGAAAAAGATTTCACAAAGAGAGAAAATATTTTGACCCATATCCCTCAAATAAATTATAATTAGTCATAACAAGCGTTACTACCACCATTTTTAGTGAGTGCATGCTAAAATTCTTTTATATAGAAATGACTGCTTTGATAATTGATATATCATTAAATAACTTTCCCATATAATATGATATCTTAGCAAAAAATTCTTGCTTGTGAAGAATTTAAAATAGATTACAATGCTAAAAGATTCCTTTAAAAAATGGTTACATTTGGTGAGTAAATAAGAAAGAAACCACCAGACATGCATTCAGGGAGAAATTCTATGATATAAATGGCAATAAGGGTCCTTTTTTTTTGGGGGGGGGGGGGGAAGAACACAATTTTTTTTAAACCAGAGGGCAGGCAGGGCATACTACCCTTCTGTAACTGTCTGGGGAAACTCTGACATTTAATGTTTATATCTTAGCAAATTGAAAACTAAATAAATATGTATATTTAAATATTAATTCATGATTTATTTATTTCAGTCACCTTTCCGGGGTATTAGAAGTAGTAAATTTCGTCATGTGTTTGGATGTGCTGCAAAGAAGGATAAATGTTATGATTGTATTAAAATAACAAAAAATGCTCACGATAGTTCCTTTTGTGCTGTCAATCCTAAATTTATAGCTATTGCTACTGAAACTGCTGGTGGGGGCTCATTCCTAGTAATTCCCATAGAAAAGGTTTGTATTGTGTAATTAATAGGTATATATATTTTTTTAAATTGGCTTTTGTAAAATTGTTCCTTTTCTATTTTTATGTATGAAATTTCAACTTTTCATGTTCTTTATATATATGACAATATTTTTATGTTTTGAAACTTGTAAATTATTCAATTAATTTTAGTGTACCACTTCAGTTTTTTTTTTTTTTTTTTTTTTTTTTTCTTTATGATTTAACTGTGAAAGTGCATTTAAATGTTTGAAACTCAAGCCATTAAAAAATAACAGAATTTCATTGTAATTTTATCATTATAGATGTATATCTTTACTGATAAGTATAAAGGATTTAAGTCCATATTCTTGATTTTTCTGAAGACGAAAAATAATGTTAAACTAGCTAAAAACTAATCAGAAGAATCGATTAGGAAAAAGGAATTTTGTTGACTTATACCCTTTATACCATTCAGTGATTGTCAAGCTTCATTTAATAACGGGAAAAAATTGAATTAAATAGTTTATACCCTAAATGAATGGAAAATTTCTGACTTGAACCTTTTTTTACCAATGGATTTTCTTTAAGACTAAATGACATAGACTTAAATCCTTTATACCAATCGATTGAGAATTTTTTTCTGAGTCTGACTATGTACTTAACTCAAAATCGACATTTTTGGACTTAAATCTTTATACTTATCAGTACAGATATTATAATCCAGATTAGATCATATGTGTAAGATTCTTTTTTTTAATATATGTTTTAATGATTTTTATTTTCTTTCTTTTCTAATGCCAAATTTGGGGAAAAAAATACTGTCCAAATAAGCATATTCAACAATTAGTTAGTTAATACACATTATGAATAAACAATATTATTTTTATCAAAAAATATTTTCATTTATAAGATCTAAATTTTCCTTTTTTTTTTGTTAAATATAAATATTTTTACAAAATTAATTATTTTTAGAGGTTTGGAAATTGAATACCAGTAAAAGCTAAATTGTAACAGATTCACATCAATGTTAGCCCCGTGGCAGAATTTAGGCGACAGAGTGACACTGCCACAGAAAAGAAATTGTCACTTGTAGAAAGATTTGCTCATAAAAATTAAAAATATTCCTAAATTTCAATAGAAAATAGAAACTCATATCTTACATTTAAGAATTCTTTAACAGTCTATTAATAATATCGATATCTTCATAATTATATGTACATATTATTTGTAAATTAGAAAATAATGTCAATATTGTCTTGCAGAAAAGGTTTGCACGAACAAAGCATGTCGCAGAAAGCATAAAAATATTTTGTCACAGGGAATGTTAGCAAAGGAAAACTGTTTTCCCTGCCTAGATTTTAAAAATTTAAATACTATTTTTACGATTGTTGCTTAAAATAATAATAATAATTAATTTTTTTTTTTTTTTTTTTAAGGGAAAAATAGTATTTTACAATCTTTTGTATTTGCATTATGTATGTAGCCTATCAAAACTGAGTGTATGTTCTAATGTTAAAAGATAAAAATAAATGCAAAATAAAAATGCATATTTATTGTTTTTTTTTTTTTACTTTCAGTAATTATATGTTCATTCAAACTATTTCGTTATCATTAGTAATGCTTCATGTCTGTTATCCTCTTCATCATATATATATATATAGATTTTAGTAAGAAGCAGTTTTAAACAAGGATATAATCAGGCATGAGAATTTTCCGCGGATCCGCGATTTTCCGCTTTTTTGCGATTTTCATTAATTCTCCGTTTTTTTATTTTGTTAAAATCAAACTCCAATAACAATCAGTGTTCAAACGCTCCACAAAAAACTTTAGATTCTCAATCTTTTTCCATCCAAAATATAAATGTCAATATTAATTTTAAACGTGCTTTATCAGATTCTATAACATATAAAAGAACAAAATTATTCAATATTTCTCACTCATGTAATTTTTTTTGCCCCCCCCCCCTTTCAGTTTTCATCTCTAACCATAACCGATCAAACATTCTGCGGGAAGCCTTATTTTTTAATATTTATCCATCCACAACAAAAATGTCAATATTAATTTTAAACTCTATGATATTCTAGAACCCACAAAGAAGTAGAATTGTGTTTAATATTTCTCACTCAGGAACTACTCCCCCCCCCCCCTTTCCCATTTTCCACCACCAGTCAATGTTATTAAAAATGTTGATTGCTTGCTAATGTTTTTTTTTTTTTACACATTTTATTGTGTTGATGTGTTATTCTTTTTGTACTTTAAAAATATTTTGTATAGTTTTTTTCTGTGAGCATTACTTTTCATTTGAAATAAATTTTATGAACACATTTGTATAGTTTTCCCCGCACACATTATTTTTCATTTGAAATTAATTTTATGAACATGTGTGTTTCCTCTTTTTTTTAATTTTCTGCGCTCTCATGCCTGTATAATTTAAAAATCAGCAATCACAGTATCTATATATGTATTTAGAGACTGACAAAAGTTCCAATATCTTAGGAGCCAGAGATGCCAACTATTTATGTTACACACAGACGGTAAAACATAGGGAGTCTAGGGACAATATTCCATTATTCTATAATTAATGAAGGTATTCATGTTTTATTTTATATTGAACAAATGAACTATTTAATCAAAAATATTGTAAATATATAAAAAATTCCCAAGTCTGCAATAAGTGGTCGCTTATGGAATACTTTTAGTCATTCAGATGACCTGGCACCTGGGGTTTGTGGGCCTTGTATATATTATTGCATTTCTTTTAGAAAAAGAAACAAACAATGGTATATATAGACAATAAGGAATTTTTTTTTTTACAGACAGGAAGAATTGATGTTACTGCTGGTCGAGTGACTGGTCATCATGGACCTATTCTTGATTTACAGTGGAATCCATTTAATGACAATATTATTGCCTCTAGTTCAGATGACTGCACTGTAAGCTTATTTTTCATTTATAATTTATGTATTTAATGTCAGGTTTGTTTTTTTGGGGATATCTTTATAAAATAATTATCAAGGTATTCAATAATCTCTCTCTCCCTTCCTTTTTAAACTTAAAAATTTTATTTTTAAAATAAAAACCTGTTTAGTTATATTTTGTTCATTTAAATCGAATTATTTTTTCCACCTTAATTATATCGCCCCATCAGTGGCTGAGGAGTTCTGTCAAAACTAGAAGGCAAGAGGTGTTGGGTTTGAACCTAGGCTGTGGTCAACATCCTACACATTCAGAGGTTTCTGTGTTTTCTTCGAAACATGTCTGAATACGAACTAGGATCACTTAGAAAAGAACCCCCCTCACACACACCCTCTTGGAGGGATTCCATCCAAGCCTAGGACCCATAATTTATCAGCTTTAACTACCTACACCATCATGTGAGACAGGTTTCTTTCGTGGCTCTCTTGATAAACTCTAAAGAGAAAATAATCAACCTTAAATTTCCACAACACCCACCTTAATTATATAATTTTTCTTTTCTATATTACTGTATTTGTGTAATTAATACAAAGACATTTGTATATTTTTGAAGAAAAGTAACAACAGTAAGTTTTGAAATAATCCAAAAAATGACTGTTTTTCTCTATATTTAAAATTTATCAAATTTTTATTATGTGATTTTAAATTACAATTATGATTTATGAAGTCAATATTTTTGTCTGTTTCTTAGCTTCTTTGCTCTCTTCTCCTCTTTTTGACTTGGATGTTTTCTTGTATAATATATTTTTCTTATATTTGCATGTTATATACTTTTTATGTTCTTGTCATAAATGTTAAAGTTATTAAGAAATTTTGGTGACAAATATTAAATTTAAATGCAAGAAAAGTCTTCAATATGTAGAATGCCAAAAGGAATAATCAAATTACAAAAAGCTGTTCCAGTAGCATTGAGTGTATCATCATTATTACAACCATGCCCTGATTATGGTACGCTCAATGCTACAAAAACAACTGTTTGCAGTTTGGCTATTCCTTTGAGCATTCTACATGTTGAAGACTTTTCCCAACTATTATATTTATCAAAAGCAAAAACTGTTTTATTTAAGAGACAAAAATTTAAGTTAAAATGCATTTAAAAAACAAAAACTACATGTAAAAACAATTAAAATCTAGATGTTTCGAAACCCGTCTGGGTTTCCTCATCAGTAATTACAACACAATATGCAAACAAGGAATTAAATATATTACACCAGTTAAATCCAGAGAAGGGGTTATGGGGTTAAAGTATTTATCCTCTCTTTTTTTTTTTTTTTTTCTCATCCAATTGTGAGAATCAGTCTGAAGAATTTCATTCAAAGTTGATATTTTTATTCCTATGGCAGTAGGTGATAGTATTTTCCTTGAACATTATTAAAAAATTTAGATTGTTGATAAAATTGAGAATAAATTTCTCAAATAAGTGGAAATTTCACCTATTAACACTGGAAACCGAAAACCATGTTATTCTGTGAGAAGATTTGTTATGCAAATTACTGCTTACCTAATGCATTTTTTTTATATCCTGTTTTCACAACTTTACTTTTCATTGCTAGCAGCCCAAAATTATGTTTCTACAGTAAAATTTGCTATGCAAACTACTCATTACCTATTGTATTTTTTTCATATTCTTCTGTTTTCACATTTAGAAAATTTGCTACCATTTAATTCATTCTAATTTTCCAAAAATTAATTTAATAAATTTTTAGTATTTAATTTTAATAAAACTCTGAAGTGCAAAAAATGTACTAAGTGCATTTTTTGCTTTTTCACAGCTTCATAATGACATAAATTTTCACAACATAATTTAATAATGTTTTAGTATTTTATATGTGAGATTAAATTTACTCTTGTATGTAAGCCATGTTTTATGTGTAAAATTAATAATATTGTTTTTATTAGATTAAAGTGTGGTATATACCTGATGGAGGTCTCAAGAAATCTAACATGAATCAACCTGTAATGGAGCTATCGGGTCATAAAAGGAGAGTGGGTTATATTGTGTGGCATCCAACTGCTGAAAATATTCTCTTTAGTGTTGGATTTGATTATAAGGTATATAATTATTGTTTATATGGTTTATAATCTGATTTTACTGCTGTAATGTATAAATTATAAGTCAATAAATATTTAATTTTTTAATAGATATTAGTTTGGAACATTGGAGAAGGAACATTGGTGAATACCATCAGTTGTCACCCAGACACTATTCATTCGTTATCATTCAATAGAGATGGCAGCTTAATTGCTACTACATGTAAGGATAAAAAGCTTAGAGTTATTGATCCCAGAACCGGAAAGGTTCTTCAGGTAAGTTTTTTGTCCACTGTCAATTTTTTTTTTTTAAATTAAGAAACAGTAAATAAATACAGTAACCGCCGCCTAATAAATTCACTGGTTAATAAAATCAGCAGCTTTATCTAATCAAATTGTCAGGACCGGAATCAAATCAATACAAACCAATTTTAAAACCGCTGTTTAATAAAATCAACATCGCCAGTTAATAAACTAAAAAAAAAAAAAAAATTAGCAGCAAAAATGCTATTTATGCACGCTAAATAATTTTATTTACACTGTGACCTTTTATTTTTTAAATAAAAAAGAAAATTAAATTCAGCAATCTCTCTGTTATCTCTCTTTGTCGAAAAGTTTACATTTAAAACATACTTACAAATTAAACAAGCCCCATCACTTGTTTTAGTAACAATTTCAAGGAATGTATTCTTCAAAGCGCGGTAATAGGTTACAAATTTGATTTGGTTCGCATGTGATATATATATATATTTAATCAGGGCCGAAACTAGGACTTTTTTCACCCGGGGCAAGGAGGGATTTTGGCGCCCCCCCCCCCCCCCCCAACCAGAAATTAACATTTCAAAGGAAATTTTACAAAGTTTTTATGGCCATTTTATTTTCAACTGCATTCATAAGAAGTAAATATTGAATTTAATTCAAATTTTTGATAAATTTACAGATTTTGAAATGTATTATTATTATATTTAATGGATGCGTGTGTGTGTCTGTATAGGACACAAATACTGTAACTAATTTATGAACTGCATGTTCGGAATTCCATGAAACCTAGTGTGCAGTTGAATTCTGACATAAACTGGTGATGTCTAGTTTTTGATATATATCGCTCGACTTGCAGCACTTTTATGCCACGTTTTCTTATAGCTATATCTCAGCATCTCCAGGACGGAATTTAACAAACTTTATACATTATATGCTTGTTATGAAAAACAGAGTTTACAAAACAAAACAGAATCGCAACATGTGTTTCGTGTCGAAAAACTTAGCATGGCACTTCGCCAGGCGTAAAAATGTACAAGCACAAGTACAGCTACAACCAGCCGATCTTTATTACGATTTTTATTTTAACGTATATGTTTTATATCTTTATAACATTTCTTGAAAGAAAAAAAAAAAGATTGAAGTTGTGAATCAAAGCATTATTTAAGGGGGAAAAAAGAAGAAAAGCATATTATAGAGAAAGATTTAAATTAAGCTACAGTTATTATTTTTATTTATTTATTTATTTTTGCTGGTTTAATGATAGTTTCTTTTTTTTTTCCTCTCTCTTAAATTAATGGTATTTATAAATGACAATTCTAAAACAAGTAAATGTAAATTTCATATTCAATTACTTTTAAAACTGAAAATATCATCATTTTGAGAGAATTTAAAATGATATTTTGAATATTATAGTCGTTACATCAACTATACTGCAGAGAAATAAACAGAGAAATATTTAACTTTTTAATATAATTAAGATGCATAAATTAATAGATATGAACAAGTATCTAAAAACTACTCATATCCATCAAGTGCGAGATAACCGTTAGCTGTCTAAATACACTGCGCTGCAAAAAAAAAAAAAAAAAAAAAAAAATTCCGAGCCCTGATACCATTCTTGCTGATTCTCATGTAAAATGATCTTCTGAATCCGAATATGACCCCCCCATTTTGCCCAATCAAACATCGTTTTCTCGGGATGCCACCCATTCTCTTATTGTTTGGTAGTTTTATGGCCATAAATTTGATTTGGAGAATGGAAAAAAGTTATTTTAATACTTTGAAATAAAAAAAAAATATAATTTATAATAAATAATAGTAATAATTGATTAATAAAATATAAAAAATGTAATTTGTAATTTCAGTGGCGAATCCCCCTCCTCCCCCTAAATTTTCCCCTTGCTGCAAATGTTCACGTTTTAGAATTTTTCATTTCTGTAGCCACTCAAAAGACATTTAACAGTTAAAACAATCCCTTCACCCTTTTCAAATCAAATTTATAGCCATAAAAATACCAGAAAATGATAAAAATAGGGGAGCGTCCCCAAATAATGGTAGGTGATAGGGCAAAATGGGCGTCATAATCGTATTCAGGAGTTTATTTTACATAAGAATTTGCAGAAATGGCGTTGGGGCCGATCTTCATGCAGAGCAGTGCCATTTGTAGATAATCTTTTTTTAAATCATTTTCAGGAAATAAAATAGAAAGGCAGATTCTAGTCTATGAATATTATCGGAACCAATCCAAGAAAACTATTATTAGAACCACTAACTTCATGGTAATAGGTTTATATACACCACAAAATAAGAATATCGTTTGTTCAGAAATAATATTCTACAGCTTTTTACAGAATCTTTCATAGGCAAAAGCATAGCTTAGAGTTCAACAGAATTCGCTTCTGAGCAAATAGCCTACATTTGCACTCTTTGACAAACAATTAGCTGCGAGAAACAATGCATAATATATAGAAAAAATTAACACCGATAAAACTGTGAAAGGGCTTGCTGATTTTGGCAATCCTAAACTATTTTCTGCCAAATTTGATCGCTAATCTCGTGATGTCACTAAACTCATCACCAATGTAGATGACAACTGGTCGCAGAGTCAATGCTTTGGCGACAAAATTGGCAACCTGGCATTAATTTTGGTGAAAAATATTGGCTTAATATTGCCGAAATTTGGAAGCTGGCATGATCTACTGTTTTCTTGCTCAGAACTAACTTCATCAAAAGTTCTACAAATCACTAATGAGAATATAAATAGGAAAGAGTCATTACTATAATTATTGTTGACAACAGCCTGTCTACTTCTTTAAGTATTACTTTATACACGGTATTACAGTTAAAATGGAAATAGATGGCAGATTTCTTCACTTCCACGGAAATAGGCATTAGCGGCAAATTTTGCGACTTGGCGAAAGATTTCGCAATTTGGCACCCAATTTTGGCGAATAGTTGTAATTTAGAGTAGCCAAAGTTTAGAAGATCTAACTTCAATAGAAACTGACTTGTAAAATTTTCCAGGTTAATTCAGTAGTTTCTAGAGTAGAACTATCTCGAAAAGTCTATAAATCACTAGTAAGACTGGATGAGTTCAGTTTCTGTTTATACTGCAAGCTGAGCGTACATCTTTTAGTGCACTGGATTGTTTTATAACATTATGGCCTTATTTTGACATACTTATTTTAATATTTTAATAGTCACACTTTTAATAGTCACGACGGTGCCCTGAGAAATTTTTTTTTTTTTTTTTGCTTCCTTATAAATCATAATTTCTAAAGAGCTTTCTGAATTTTAATCAAATATACTACATATTTTCCAACCATTTACTTTTTAAAAACCTTGGCTGAAAGTCAGGAACCACTTGTAAATTACTCTTCTTCGATTGCGAGAATATTTTACCACACTCACACTAACCTTAAAAGAATATTGTTAGTCTTGGAGAACACTCTATCCACCATGCTTCTCCTTGTAAATGAATTCTGTTATCTATTAATCTTCTTTCTACTTTTTTTTTCTTTGTTCAAATTGCCCTGAGTAAAAGAATTTGACTTTTTCTTTCTTTCTTTTCTTCCCTTCTTCCCTTTTTTTTTTTTTTTTTTTAAACTTTGAAATTTTTTTTAAACTTTGATTTTTTTTTTTTTTTATGTGTAAATAAGGCAACAAACCAGCCTTTTTCGGCGCCCTTCTTCATCTGGCGCCCGGGGCAAATGCCCCGCTCGCCCCCCTCTAGTTTCGGCCCTGTATTTAATTATTAAAAGAGAGTTTCTAGTTCTTATTCTGAAATAACTAAAAAGCAAGAGTTTTAAATGGAAAGATTTTAAATTTAAAAGAAAGCATGGACTTTTGGCAAAGTAATGAGGATTTTCCTCAAAGAAAAGCATATGCTTGCAATGTATTTAATTTACTTATTTTGAAGTAGGAATTAATTAATTATCTGACAAATGTTAGTTAATATTGTTTTATACCTATTGAAACTTCTTATCAAATTCAGGGAAGTAATACATTTTTCTTGAGTGCAAGAACTATCGCCGCATATAAAAATCAGCCGCTTTATAAAATCACTTTGGCTCAGAACGAATGTGATTTTAATAAGTGGCGGGCACTGTATTTCATTTTATACTTTTAATTTTTTGATAAATTTATTAAATTTGTGCAATTGCTTGCTTTTCCTTTTAAGTTATACTATACATTCTCTTTGTGTACTGATTGCAATTTTATTGTAATTTATTAAGCTGTTAGGTTTATTACTTAGAATAGAAAGTTTTAATCTATATATCTACTCAATATATAATGAGATAAATATAGGAAAATGCAAGAAAACAGCAATTCAAGTGTCATATATAAGTACACTAGATCCAGATTAAGAGAATTATTAAGCTAAAAAAATTTTAAATATGACAAATATCCCGAAATAGCTGAAATATTTGACACAGTTAATGGAATGACATTTCCAGTTGTAACTTTTCTACTATAAAGCACTGTACATGGTAATATTTCTGTGAAATAATAAAGTAAGAAACTTTTTCTGTTTGATTTTAGCTATGTTGTTGCGTATGGCTTTATTTCAAAATTTAATCCATCAAAAATTTTAGATATTTTATTTATTTAAATATTTTTTATATTTCACACAGATCACTAAAATAATTTTATTAATATAAAAGTTTTCTAATGATTTGTCATTCATTTAAAATTAACTGTATATGTTACAGTGAAATGCCATCTGCAAATTTATTTTATTTTCATATTTTTATAGATTGAAGATATTTGTTCTCTCTCACACTCTTTTTTTTTTTTTAAAACTAGCATATCAAAAGAATATCAGCAAAAAAAAAAAAAAATCTGGTGTGAAACAACCACACGACTTTCATTACCCACTATTACACGTATTATATGCATTTTTTGAAATTTTCCAGTAAGAAAAACTTGATACACGTATAAAGACATAGAAAGCCAAGTTTACATAGCAAGTTAAAAAGTAAGAAAAAAAAATGATAGAGTTATTTTTTTAAACACCAATTTCCAAGATCTAAAACAGAACTATCTAATCAGGATGACCGTTAATATTCCTGTGATAACCACGTAATATATGAGAAAGGGTATCTAAAATGGATTTATGTAACACTTTTCAAGAAAATCATTAGAGCTGTTTTTTAGATACCAACTTTTACTAAAACTTGGTATACTCAATTATTGACCAGAAAACAATAATTACATACAAAAGGATATTTAAAATGGACTCATTATGGCGAGTTTGAAAAAAATCCGTACAGCCGTTTTTAAAGAAACGCACTTGCGAGACCTAAAATTGATCTATTTATACAGGTTACATATCCATTTTCCTGAACTAACCAACTGTATCATTTGAAAGGGCATCTAATAGAGTATTTATGTAGCAACTTTGAAGAAAATCGTTAGAGCCATTTTTGAGATACAGACTTACGGTCCCATTTCCGGTTTCCGATGACCCACTTCCGGTCTTCCAATTTTCACCAAAATTTAAAAACTTCATCTGTACACCAGACCTGTACCAGTTGTGAAGTTTCGTAGCTCTATCTTTATTAGTTTCGGATATATGATTGTCAGAAGATTCCGTACATACATACATACATACATACATACATACACACACACTGACCAATTGCTGAAAACTATTTTTTTTTTTTACTCAGGAGGCCTTAAAACGTTTAAATCAGGTGAAAGCTCGACATCGAATTTTTGGACCGAATACAATACTTCCATTCCTTACGGTAGTAAGGTAATGGAAGTAATAATTTAAGTTATTGATGCTTACATCTGCTATTGCTTGCATAAACATTTATTAAATTATTTAAATTTAAGGACTAAATATATTTAGTATACAAAAATACCTTAAAAATATCCTTAAACATGGAGACAGCATATTAATTTCAACCACCATCGTGGCCATCTTCAGTGCTGAAACACAACCTAAACGTTTCTTCTATTTTCCCGGCGTTGTTTTGTTGTTGTTGCGATATCTTCGCTTCTCTTCATTTTTCCTCATGAGCTGTTGCCATTCTGGTGGAACTAGATAGTGTTCTCGGTCATTAACAGTTAATGGGTTATTGATAATTTCTATGGCCTCCCTTTTTAAGGCGTAATTGTAAGAGTTATACGGAGCTATTTTTTTAATGTTTATGGTATTAGTATTAATTGGGTTATTGTTATGGGTAGTGGAAAAGGCGGTGGAGGATTTACCATATTTTAAATCGGCACGGTGCTCTTTTTCGCGTTCATTAATTCTTCTTTTGGTCATTCCAATATAGTTCGCTTTATTGCCGTTAGTATGTTCGAATTCAATTTTATAAATACCGGCGGTGGAGTTTTGGGGGATAATATCTTTTTCGTTACGGATGTGCTGGAAAATATTTTTGTTGGGTTTAATTGGGATATTGATATTATTGTTTTTGGCCTCATTTCGGATTTTTAGGCTGGCGCCATTACAGAAGGGTATGGAAGTGGTGAAATTGGATTTTGTTTTTTGTGCGTTATTAATTTTGTTTAATGTTTTTAGGCGTTTTTTATAGAGGGTGTTAATAAGGTTTTTGGGGTAGTTAGCTTTTCTAGCAATGTTTTTGATATGTTTTAGTTCTTTATTGAGGAGGTTTTTATTAGAGCAAACGGTAATTGCACGATTTATGTATGAGTGAAGAGCAGCGTATTTATATGAAAGTGGGGTATTACAATTTTTGTTTATTATTTCGGAGCTAGCGGTAGGTTTGCGGTAAACGGTGGTATCTATGGAATTATTTGGGGTTTTTATGGTTGGTTGGTTGGTTGGAGGATTAAGGCCGATTGACTCCTTATGTGTCCTAGGTCTATAGGGGGAATGCCCTCCGTGGGGGTCTTTCTAAGGGGTCCTAGCCCGTATTTACGCGAGTTTCGGAGGAAACCACGGAAAACTCCGAACGGCTAGGTCGATGAGCACGACCTGGGATCGAACCCGGCACCTCCCATCTACCAGCTTTGAGCGCAGTACCGCTCGGCCGCTGGTGGGCTGGGGTTTTTATGATTTTTACGTCAAGAAAATTTAGGGTGTTATTTGTTTCTGTTTCCATGGTAAAATTAATATTATTATCTAGGCTATTAAGTTCAGTTAGGATGTTATCGGGATTAATTGTGTTAGGTATAATAGCAAAAATATCGTCAACGTAACGCGTCCATAGTTTACACTTATTAATGTTGGCTTTTGGCCCACTTTAAATATAGAATTGTACTTGACATCGTTTTTATTTCAAGTCTTTAATATACTTAATCTATTATAAATATAAGTTATTGTCTTTTAAATTCATTAAATCTTTATTAAAGTGTAAAATAATTGCATTACTTACGTTATTAACTTTAATGTGTTATTTTTCCGAAGTACCGCGTTGCAGTTACTTCGGGTTTGTTTACGTCGCCATCTTGGTTTAGTCCGTTGCGGCATTAACCCTTCGCTACTGAACTTTTAGTTTTCACCGTTTGGTGGCGCCTGTCTAAGTTTTAAACGCTCACAATCAATCGTCAACCACCTATTTTCTGATTGGTTAGTTCTGTGGGCATTTCATGTTTACGGTGAACCGCACGGATAGTTTTGGCAGACGATAAGTATAAATATGAAGTAATTTAATAGAATATTGCTCTTTCTCTTTTTTGTTATGTTTTACTGCTGTTGGTAAAGCCTAATTATTGGCCATGATGTTTTTTCGTTTTCTTAAATTGACTTTTGAAATAGTAATAGGGAATGATAGTGTTTTTTTGAAATAGTAAATAGTTTTTGAAAGATTATTCTTTTAAGATAGCCTGGTGTTTGTCCAGAAGATGTGGACGTTTATTTTCTCGGCTCTACTGGTTCACCGGAAGATAAATTAAACGGACGTAACATCAGTTCAGAAAAATAGTCAGTTTCTCTCCACATATATTTATACATTAAATTTAAATAGCAGTTTATTTTTCTCTCATATGTTTAAAGTTTTTTTCTAGTTGAGCATAAAATCTGTGATATATTAATGATGTTACTTTATTTTTACTTGTTATTAATATTTAATAAACGTTAGTTGTTTTATATAAATATCTTGTCTTTATTGCCTCTCACTGTCAACATGTTTTTCACTACCTTAGTTTCCAGTTGGCTTCCATTGCCATTTGCTGCATAATATAAAATGTATTAGTTTAGTTGCTGTAAGGTAGTAAGATTCCTTATTTAATACTGTGGACTGAACAGCAACAACTTTTAGCTAAAATATATTTTAGGCTTACATTTTTGGTTATGGGCCAGTCCCATATTAAATTTAAAGGTTTCTTAATGCTGTGTTATTGGCTAATATAGTTATGCTGACAGTGAAGAAAGTTTTTTTGGCAATATATAAAGTTATTCCAGTAATAATTAAAACTTGAATTTGTTAAGTAAAAGTTAATATAATAAAGAAAAATAAATTTAAATATGGCAGTAAAATTAAAAATTTAAAGTAGAGAAAAATGTTTTTTTAAAGTTTTTTTTGGCACCCTCATTGATTAATGAGTGGGGGGGGCCATAAATTGAGTTTTTCTCTATATGAGATTAAGTTTTTTAATAAAATTTTTGAGTCTTAAATAGACTTTAGTTATGGCTGCTAATGTATTTAGTGTGGAGAGACTGACTGCTACAAATTATGGAAACTGGTCAGCCGATGTCATGTATGTTCTGATGGAGCGTGGATGCTGGGGCATTGTTGATGGTAGTGAAAAGGCACCAGTCGTCGATGTGGAGAAAGGAATTACTTATCGAGACCTCCGTGATTTTAATCAGCGAGCAAGTGCTGCCATCTCGACCATATACCACAACATGTCGCCAGAGTACCGTAAAGTTATTGAAGGACTGACTGATGCAAAGGAGGCTTGGCAGAGACTGAAAACTTTCTTTGAACCTGACAACCGGAGTCGTCACATGCAGCTGGTAACAGAGTTGTTTTCCTGTAAGATACTTCCGAATGAAAGCATCAGCTTGTTTTCAGCAAGGTTAATGAGGATCCAGGAGCAATTAAATGGAATTAAAAGTCCAGTTAAAGAAGTATATGTGTCTTTTCAGCTGTTGCGATACCTCCCGGCACAGTATGATGGGATTGTCCAGAGCATCTTGCGCTGGAGTGATGAGAAGTTTGTATATAAAGATATCCTTGTAGAACTTATTGCTGAAGAGTCTCGTTTACAATTACGTGAGCAAGACAAGCAGCATGAATATGAAGTTGCGGCTCACAGCACACATTATCAACATAAACCTAGAAAGCAAGTAGTCTGTTACAGATGTAAGCAGCGTGGTCATATTCGTCCTCAGTGTCCAGAGTTGTCGCCTGCGTATGCCCTAAAGGAGTCCTCAACTAGTAATCCTAATCCTGCTCAAAGAACTTTGACGTCTACAAGAAGCTCCAGACCACGGACTTTGACTCCCACTAGAAGTTCTAGTCAGAGAGCATCATCAGCTTCGTCAAGAGGTTCCAGTCCAGGTGCCAATAACAGAAATCAAAGGACTCGGTTTTCTAGAAATAATGTTAATAAGAAGAGTTTGTGTAAACCTAATATAGCTGGTACAGGTAAAAATGCTTTTTATATTCAAGCTTGTATGAGTGATGTAAGCGAAGTGTCGAACACTTGGGTCTTCGACACGGCTGCTTCTCATCATTTCAGTGGTAATAAGGAAATTTTTGAAAAATTTACCCCTTTTTCTGATAAAATGTCAGTTGCTATAAAAGATCAGTTTTTTCCCATTGAAGGGAAGGGTCTTCTTAAGCTCAGGTTTGGTCGACGTGATTTTTATTTTGCCGACGTTATGTATTCACCTTCTTTGAAACATAACCTTATTTCTGGTCCAAGGTTAGATAGAAAGGGTATAAAGTTTGAAGGTGGCGGAGGTGAAATAAGGGTCAAGCAGAATTCTAAAATTATTTTTCGTGCTAAATTAAAAGATGGCGTTTATGTTTTAAATCCTACAATGCCTAAAAAGAAAAAATCCAATGCTGGTGCATTAATTACTCAGAAAGTTGATGAATGTTTAATGCATCGTAGACTGGCACATGTAAGTCCAGCTGCAATTGAAGATACAATTCGTAAAAATGGCGTTGTAGGGTTGTCAGGGTTTAAAAAGTTTAAATTAAATTGTGAAGTTTGTAACTTAAATAAGCAAAGACGTGTCTCTTTTAAAGCTACTAATTTTATAAGATCTAAAAATCCTAATGATTTGATCTATATGGACGTCTGGGGTCCTACAAGAGATGTAGGCAGAAACGGGGAAAAATTCTTTTTGTCAATAATTGATGACTTCTCTAGGAAAACATCAGTCTTTCCTATACGTGAGAAGACTGAGGTGTTCAGGATTTTTGAGAACTATGTAGCACGTGCTGAACGTTTTACTGAGTGCAAAGTGAAAAACATTCGGACCGACAACGGTAGCGAATTTGTAAATGATAATTTTAATCGCTTTTGCACAGAGAGAGGTATAAAGCATGAAGTTACGAATACGTACTCTCCTGAGCAAAATGGTGTTGCTGAGAGGTTTAATGAAACTGCTTTGAATGGTACCCGTTGTTTGCTTGCTGATAGTAATCTTGGTAAGGAATTTTGGCCAGACGCACTTTTAACGTTTACATATGTTTGGAATAGAATTTGTCATAAGGGTCAAAGTAAAACACCTTTAGAGTTATATGGTGGTTACAAGCCATCCATAAACCATTTAAAACCTTTTGGTTCCGTAGCCTATGTTGGAGTCCCTCGTCAGTTAAGATCTAAACTTGATCCTAAAGCCCAAAAAGGCATAATGATAGGTTATGCGTTTCGTACAAAAGGGTACAGGATTTTCTTTCCAGATACTGGTAAAATTGTAGAAACAATAAACGTTAATTTTAAAGAAGAACCACTTGATGGACCAACACGCAGTGGAGCAGTGCTGGGTTACGAATCGGAGTCTAGTGGTCACGTCAGTGATACGAGTGTAGAGTCGACACATGATATTTATGTATCCTCCCCGTATTTCGCAGATGATGACTCAGATGATGATTTACGTTTAATCCACGAAGCCCGTGCTAGGAAAGCCAGTGGTTCAACTCAAACTTCCCAACTAAGATCTGTGAAATGGGAACGTAGAACTAAAACCAGAGCTGATGACTCGCGTACGGACGTATATTACTACGAAATGGGCTCAAAAACTAGACTGAGATCTTTAAACGACGTGGAAACATACTGCAAGACTAATAACATAAACTTTGACCCGACACTTTTTGATTTTTCAGGCAAAAATAAGTATCAGGGAATTGTATCAGATCAAACACACGCGGCTTCTACAAGCTTAGCGACCTCATCTGAATGACTAGACATTCAAATCCCAAAGACTTATAATCAAGTTTTAAAATCCCCACAAAAGGACTTATGGCTAAACGCAATGAACGAGGAGATGAGTGTCATTGAACAACGTAAAGTGTGGAGTTTGTGCCCACTTCCTTCAAATCACACACCTGTTGGCTGTAGGTGGGTTTTTGCTTTAAAACGTGACGATAAAGGAGAAATCATAGGATATAAAGCCCGCCTTGTTGCGCAAGGCTTTAAACAAGTCAAAGGCATTTCATATGACGAGACCTTCAGTCCGGTCATAAATTTTGGCCTTATTAGATTTTTCTTTTCCATCCTTGTAGTAAGCAAAAACTGGTCCCACTGCCAATGTGACGTTAAGGGCGCATATTTATATGCCCCTTTATCAAATGAAGTTTATATGACACAGCCTCCGGGTTTTGTTCAAGAGGGTAAAGAAAGTTTAGTATGCAAGTTGAATAAAGCTTTGTACGGCCTCCATCAAAGTGGCCGTGAGTGGTTTTTTGAAATACATGGGGTATTAATAACTTTGGGATTTGTTAAACTAGAATGGTGTAATTGTGCATACACGTATAAGAAAACCCTAGTGCTTTTATTGTATGTTGATGATATGGTCTTGTTTGGTGTTGACAAATCAACCATTAGTAAAGCAATTAAATTATTAGAAAGGCATTTCGATTTAAAAGTTTTGGGTAGAACCCGTAGACTGTTAGGGGTTGAGTTCGAGGAAGGTGAAAATGAAATAACTATCGGCCAACAGCTTTACATTAGTGAAGTTTGTAAACGCTTTGAGGGGTATCATTTTCCCATTTCTTCTCTCCCTATCAGTAAGGGAACTGTTTATTCTAAAACCCAGTGTCCTCAGACTGAGGAAGAAATTCTTGAAATGTCAACCTATCCATACCGTAGTTTAGTAGGTTGTTTGTCTTTTCTAGCCGGTCGAACAAGACCTGATATAAGTTATGCCATCAACTTGTTTAGTCAGTATCAGAGTAATCCTGGTAAAGCACACTGGGAAGGGTTATTAAAGTTGTTAGGGTATGTGCAATATACACATGAATATAAACTAAAATTAAAATGTAATGTTTCACAAATTTTTTCTTTTACTGATGCAGATTTTGCAACCAATAAAGATGATAGAACATCTATGGGGGGTCAAATAATTTTTATAGACAATGCACCAATAGCTTGGAGGTCATTTAAAGAGCGGTGTGTTTCACTTTCCACCATGGAGTCAGAATTTGTGGCATTAACTGAGACAACTAAAGAAACCCTGTGGTTTGATAGAGTTTTAGATGAATGTCATAATAGGGGGATTTTACTTGAAGTTAAACTTAAACCAGTAATATATGTTGATAATATGGCTTGTATCAATTTTGTAAAATCACCAATTGAAAACCATAGGACCAAACACATTGATGTGAAACTTTTTTTTATTAGGGATTTAATTAATAAAGATGTTTTCAATATAGAATATATTAAAAGTAAATTGAATCTTGCAGACCCTTTCACGAAGCCACAGACCAAATATGACCTTAAGCAATTTTGTGATAAAATTTTTGTGACAAATTAAGTTTTTTTGTATTGGTTAAAATTAGTATTACTACCAGTATGTTATATGTGTTTTTGTTAAGTTTTAATTGAATTTTGTTTCCAATATATATATATTGGGAAAAAGTGGTTTTCCTTGCCTATTAGGTACAAGTAAATATAAGAAAGGAAAAGAAATAACTTTTCAGAGTTCATCCTGCAAATATAATTATACACTAATTTAAATAGATTTAAATGTTTTTGCAAATATAATTATATGCTAATTTAAATGGATTTAAATGTTTTTGCAAATATAATTATACACTAATTTAAATAGATTTAAGTGTTTTTGCAAATATAATTATACACTAATTTAAATGGATTTAAATGTTTTTGCAAATATAATTATACACTAATTTGAATAGATTTAAATGTCTTTGCAAGTATAATTATACACAATGTAATTGCATGGTATTTATACATTTATATTTCTAAAAGTTCTTGTGATATTTTTATATAATGTTGGAATTAGTGATTATACATACTTACATACTTTAGAATCTGTGATTATACTTAGTGCAATAATA
The DNA here is from genome assembly GCA_963930645.1 of Salticus scenicus. Lineage (NCBI taxonomy): Eukaryota > Metazoa > Arthropoda > Arachnida > Araneae > Salticidae > Salticus > Salticus scenicus. Next base: position 154,339,274 of record OZ005656.1, read on the forward strand.
TCAGTGCTTATATGTATATCTAAAATTTTCCTGTGATATTTTCTTTACATAAATTTTCAATTATAAATTGTTAATAGCAAATGTGTTTATACAGTAATTAAATTATCCATTGCAAGTATCTGTGTAGTCTATCATTGCATGGGTGCCCATGCCAATTTATCATACATGCATATTAATGCATTTATGAAGTCATTGAATGTTGTGTTAAATGTTTTTCATACATAATCTCATTCTACTCGTCTTTTCAAACATCATTTATGTTTCATATTCAAAATTTAAAATTGATAACTTTGGGGGTGATTAAAATTTTTCATATTTGATATTCATATTTTTCATTGATAATTTCATTGTCATAATTTCATATTTTTCATGATGTTTGTCTGAAATTGTTGATACTTGCGGTGCATAATTAGTAATATATTAAGAAACAAAAATAGATTCTCTTTCAGATCCTGTGAATATGAACTTTTCCTAGAAATTAATGATGAACTTTTTGAACTTTATCCTGAATTGAAATGTATTAGATGGGCAGGCTTTCTTGCATTGAAAGATGTGTTCTTTTTCCTTGTGTGTTATATATTTGAAATTAACCTATTAATTATTGTTATGTATTATCTGGTGAGCCAGTAGTAGTTTAGTTTTTTTTTGATGTCAAGTGGGGGGGCACATGTTGGCTTTTGGCCCACTTTAAATATAGAATTGTACTTGACATCGTTTTTATTTCAAGTCTTTAATATACTTAATCTATTATAAATATAAGTTATTGTCTTTTAAATTCATTAAATCTTTATTAAAGTGTAAAATAATTGCATTACTTACGTTATTAACTTTAATGTGTTATTTTTCCGAAGTACCGCGTTGCAGTTACTTCGGGTTTGTTTACGTCGCCATCTTGGTTTAGTCCGTTGCGGCATTAACCCTTCGCTACTGAACTTTTAGTTTTCACCGTTTGGTGGCGCCTGTCTAAGTTTTAAACGCTCACAATCAATTGTTCAACCACCTATTTTCTGATTGGTTAGTTCTGTGGGCGTTTCATGTTTACGGTGAACCGCACGGATAGTTTTGGCAGACGATAAGTATAAATATGAAGTAATTTAATAGAATATTGCTCTTTCTCTTTTTTGTTATGTTTTACTGCTGGTGGTAAAGCCTAATTATTGGCCATGATGTTTTTTCGTTTTCTTAAATTGACTTTTGAAATAGTAATAGGGAATGATAGTGTTTTTTTGAAATAGTAAATAGTTTTGGAAAGGTTATTCTTTTAAGATAGCCTGGTGTTTGTCCAGAAGATGTGGACGTTTATTTTCTCGGCTCTACTGGTTCACCGGAAGATAAATTAAACGGACGTAACATCAGTTCAGAAAAATAGTCAGTTTCTCTCCACATATATTTATACATTAAATTTAAATAGCAGTTTATTTTTCTCTCATATGTTTAAAGTTTTTTTCTAGTTGAGCATAAAATCTGTGATATATTAATGATGTTACTTTATTTTTACTTGTTATTAATATTTAATAAACGTTAGTTGTTTTATATAAATATCTTGTCTTTATTGCCTCTCACTGTCAACATGTTTTTCACTACCTTAGTTTCCAGTTGGCTTCCATTGCCATTTGCTGCATAATATAAAATGTATTAGTTTAGTTGCTGTAAGGTAGTAAGATTCCTTATTTAATACTGTGGACTGAACAGCAACAACTTTTAGCTAAAATATATTTTAGGCTTACAATTAATTATATTGAAGGCGGAGTTTTCTAGAAGGCGTAGTTTTAGTTCAGCAATGACTCCTGATATAGGGGACCCCATTGGCATCCCTTGTGTTTGACGGTAAGTTTCTTGATTAAATGCGAAAAAAGAATCATTTAAAAGGAGATTGTTGGTTCGGATTAATGTTTCACTGGTTTTATTAGTTCCGTAGGTTTCTATTAGTTTGTTGTTTATGATTTGTGTGATTTCTGGTATATTGATTGAGGGATAGAGATCTTTGATGTCGAAACTTACTAATTTATCATTAAAATTTACATTCGTATTACGGAGTTTTTCGAGGAAATTTTCGTTTGAGTTTATTGAGATATCGGATGGGGGGAGGATGGATTGATAGATGGGTTTCATGTATTTTTCAAGACAGTATGTGGGACCTTCGGACCTATTAACAATTGGACGGAGTGCGGGGGTTTTTTTATGATCTTTGTATTTTGCAAAAATTCGGGGAATGACAGAGGCATGGTTGTTGAATATTGGTGGTTTGTTATCTGGCCATTGTCCGGTTTTTATGATATCCTTTGTTTTTCTTATAATTTTTTCCAGTGGTGATTGGTTAATTTTATTGGCCTTTAATTTATCAATAGTATCTTTCATCATATTGTTGTAATCGGTTCTATTCATAATAGTAATTAGATTAGTTTTGTCGGTCATTAAGAAGGTTAGATCGCGGTTATTTTTAAGGGTTTTGAGGCATTGAATATCTTTTGAGTTTGTGTAGTTTTTATGAGTGTTGGAAAGTGATTTGACGGCTGTATTTCGGATAATTTGTTTCTTTAGTGGGGGGATATGGTCAATAGCGGTTTCTATTTGTGCGATTGAATCTTTTAAGTTAATTTTATCGTTTTTTAGGATATATTTTGCGCCGAGTTTTAACAGTGAGGCTTGATGCGACGTAGGTTTAAAATTCGAGATATTTTTATATGGGTAGGTGGAAGGGGGGAGAGTATTGAGAATTGTTGGGTTTTCTTTTAGAATCCAGTTTTTTAGTTTTTTGTTGTGCTTTTTTTGTATTAAGTTTTGCTCGATTTCAATGAAATGCTTTAATTTATTACTTAGTTCATTAAATTCATTGTCGGAAGTATTTTGTTTTAGTTCAGAATTTAGTTTGTTGTAATGATTTTTAAGTTTGAATATCCATATAGATTTTTGCTTAATTATTTTCTTTAGAATGGAAATTTCGAATTTTTTAGCCAGGTTTTTATAGTTTTTATTTATGAACTGTGATTTAGTTTTGAGAAAATTGGGTGTAACTTTGAAATGTAAACAGTCTTCAAGAAAAATTTTATGATTAGTTTCCCGGGTGAGTTTTTTGGCGGTGTTTCGTAGGTTTTTGAAGAGGGTGGAGAGTGACATAATAAGTAAAGAGGGAGGCCAAGACCGGAGAACGGGAGAAAAATTGATTAAACAGTTATACAAGAAAAATATCAACGAGAGCGGAGCAGCGAAAATGCTCGGAAAACCCTAAAGAAAGCACTCACACAATTACCAAGACGTTTGCCAAGGTAGAAAATTCTTAATATTAAAAAAGTATAAGTGTAAATGTTAAAAATTGTAAATGCTAAAAGGTTAAAAGTGTAAAATATTTAAAGTTAAAAGAATAAAAGTTAATAAAAGACCTTACATACTAAAAATCTTGAGAGCACTTTAGTTGATATTAAGTAGGCGTCGCTGTCTTGAACAGTACCAACAGTTATAAAAGTTCATCTTCAAACGCTAGGAAAACGTAGACATTAATCACGTCGAGTATCTTCATTACGAAGTTTTAGGCCCGGTATCGGCTTTTTCAATTTATTAAATTATTTAAATTTAAGGACTAAATATATTTAGCATACAAAAGTACCTTAAAAATATCCTTAAACATGGAGACAGCATATTAATTTCAACCACCATCGTGGCCATTGGTCAACGACCATATAGACAATGACCATATTCAACCACCATATGGCCACGATGGTGGTTGAAATTAATATGCTGTCTCCATGTTTAAGGATATTTTTAAGGTATTTTTGTATGCTAAATATATTTAGTCCTTAAATTTAAATAATTTAATAAATTGAAAAAGCCGATACCGGGCCTAAAACTTCGTAATGAAGATACTCGACGTGATTAATGTCTACGTTTTCCTAGCGTTTGAAGATGAACTTTTATAACTGTTGGTACTGTTCAAGACAGCGACGCCTACTTAATATCAACTAAAGTGCTCTCAAGATTTTTAGTATGTAAGGTCTTTTATTAACTTTTATTCTTTCAACTTTAAATATTTTACACTTTTAACCTTTTAGCATTTACAATTTTTAACATTTACACTTATACTTTTTTAATATTAAGAATTTTCTACCTTGGCAAACGTCTTGGTAATTGTGTGAGTGCTTTCTTTAGGGTTTTCCGAGCATTTTCGCTGCTCCGCTCTCGTTGATATTTTTCTTGTATAACTGTTTAATCAATTTTTCTCCCGTTCTCCGGTCTTGGCCTCCCTCTTTACTTATTATGTCACTCTCCACCCTCTTCAAAAACCTACGAAACACCGCCAAAAAACTCACCCGGGAAACTAATCATAAAATTTTTCTTGAAGACTGTTTACATTTCAAAGTTACACCCAATTTTCTCAAAACTAAATCACAGTTCATAAATAAAAACTATAAAAACCTGGCTAAAAAATTCGAAATTTCCATTCTAAAGAAAATAATTAAGCAAAAATCTATATGGATATTCAAACTTAAAAATCATTACAACAAACTAAATTCTGAACTAAAACAAAATACTTCCGACAATGAATTTAATGAACTAAGTAATAAATTAAAGCATTTCATTGAAATCGAGCAAAACTTAATACAAAAAAAGCACAACAAAAAACTAAAAAACTGGATTCTAAAAGAAAACCCAACAATTCTCAATACTCTCCCCCCTTCCACCTACCCATATAAAAATATCTCGAATTTTAAACCTACGTCGCATCAAGACTCACTGTTAAAACTCGGCGCAAAATATATCCTAAACGATAAAATTAACTTAAAAGATTCAATCGCACAAATAGAAACCGCTATTGACCATATCCCCCCACTAAAGAAACAAATTATCCGAAATACAGCCGTCAAATCACTTTCCAACACTCATAAAAACTACACAAACTCAAAAGATATTCAATGCCTCAAAACCCTTAAAAATAACCGCGATCTAACCTTCTTAATGACCGACAAAACTAATCTAATTACTATTATGAATAGAACCGATTACAACAATATGATGAAAGATACTATTGATAAATTAAAGGCCAATAAAATTAACCAATCACCACTGGAAAAAATTATAAGAAAAACAAAGGATATCATAAAAACCGGACAATGGCCAGATAACAAACCACCAATATTCAACAACCATGCCTCTGTCATTCCCCGAATTTTTGCAAAATACAAAGATCATAAAAAACCCCCCGCACTCCGTCCAATTGTTAATAGGTCCGAAGGTCCCACATACTGTCTTGAAAAATACATGAAACCCATCTATCAATCCATCCTCCCCCCATCCGATATCTCAATAAACTCAAACGAAAATTTCCTCGAAAAACTCCGTAATACGAATGTAAATTTTAATGATAAATTAGTAAGTTTCGACATCAAAGATCTCTATCCCTCAATCAATATACCAGAAATCACACAAATCATAAACAACAAACTAATAGAAACCTACGGAACTAATAAAACCAGGGAAACATTAATCCGAACCAACAATCTCCTTTTAAATGATTCTTTTTTCGCATTTAATCAAGAAACTTACCGTCAAACACAAGGGATGCCAATGGGGTCCCCTATATCAGGAGTCATTGCTGAACTAAAACTACGCCTTCTAGAAAACTCCGCCTTCAATATAATTAATAAGTGTAAACTATGGACGCGTTACGTTGACGATATTTTTGCTATTATACCTAACACAATTAATCCCGATAACATCCTAACTGAACTTAATAGCCTAGATAATAATATTAATTTTACCATGGAAACAGAAACAAATAACACCCTAAATTTTCTTGACGTAAAAATCATAAAAACCCCAAATAATTCCATAGATACCACCGTTTACCGCAAACCTACCGCTAGCTCCGAAATAATAAACAAAAATTGTAATACCCCACTTTCATATAAATACGCTGCTCTTCACTCATACATAAATCGTGCAATTACCGTTTGCTCTAATAAAAACCTCCTCAATAAAGAACTAAAACATATCAAAAACATTGCTAGAAAAGCTAACTATCCCAAAAACCTTATTAACACCCTCTATAAAAAACGCCTAAAAACATTAAACAAAATTAATAACGCACAAAAAACAAAATCCAATTTCACCACTTCCATACCCTTCTGTAATGGCGCCAGCCTAAAAATCCGAAATGAGGCCAAAAACAATAATATCAATATCCCAATTAAACCCAACAAAAATATTTTCCAGCACATCCGTAACGAAAAAGATATTATCCCCCAAAACTCCACCGCCGGTATTTATAAAATTGAATTCGAACATACTAACGGCAATAAAGCGAACTATATTGGAATGACCAAAAGAAGAATTAATGAACGCGAAAAAGAGCACCGTGCCGATTTAAAATATGGTAAATCCTCCACCGCCTTTTCCACTACCCATAACAATAACCCAATTAATACTAATACCATAAACATTAAAAAAAATAGCTCCGTATAACTCTTACAATTACGCCTTAAAAAGGGAGGCCATAGAAATTATCAATAACCCATTAACTGTTAATGACCGAGAACACTATCTAGTTCCACCAGAATGGCAACAGCTCATGAGGAAAAATGAAGAGAAGCGAAGATATCGCAACAACAACAAAACAACGCCGGGAAAATAGAAGAAACGTTTAGGTTGTGTTTCAGCACTGAAGATGGCCACGATGGTGGTTGAAATTAATATGCTGTCTCCATGTTTAAGGATATTTTTAAGGTATTTTTGTATGCTAAATAAACATTTATATTTATTAGTGGTGGGAATCGATTAAGAGTTTTAACTGGGTTAATCGTAGTTCATTAATTGGTTAATAGGATTTTTAATGGTTTTCATTTTTCTTTATATAATTATATTTCAATGATGAATAAAACTCTCATATTGTGTACGTATATATATGTATATTACTCATAAGTTTGACTGATTTTTTTTTTTTTTCAAAACTTTTTGTCTAACCAATTATATCTGTTTCATAAATGAAATTTAAATCAATTTTCAGAGTAATAATTGGTGACTTTAAGTGTTAATTTTACATAAATACTTATTGAATTTTATTTATTATTATTATTATTATTATTTTTAAATAAATTAATTTTTTGATTCATTTTGAAAGAAACATTAAATGAATTTACACATATTTTAGTTTTATATTTGCAGGCCTTGTCCATCTCGCTTGCCACTATTTTTAAATGAATTCTCAAAATTCCATATCATCATCATAAAAATCTCAAACTCTTACATTTTAGTTCTTTGTCACTTCAGACTAGAATACAGAATGTTATTTTCTGTTTCTACTTCAATAGTTAATATCAGCAATTCTGAACAGACAATAAACGCTTGAAGATACTGTGAAACTCTGTTGACATTTCCCCCATCAAAGGGATAGTGAAAATCTCAATCCCTTCTATTTTTTTTTTTTTTTAAATCTTTAACATTTCTATTTTTTGAAAGCTTCTTGTTTCTGTGAATACTATTAACCTAGCCAACACTGCTGTAGAAGGCTACAGACAGGTGGTGTTGCTCCAGTATGCATATGAAACGGCATTTTGTTTAATAACTGTCCTCCCCCTTTTCTCTATCAACAAAAGTGCAACAACTTCTTTTGAGATGTTTTATTTATTTATTTTATTTTATTTTATGCTTTTTTATTTTTTGATGGATGTTTCTTAGAATGTTTGTTAGCAAAATACGTGAAAAAAATATTTTGTAGGCAGAACAATATTTTTACTTTAATTCGTAGTTTGAAAATTTTAATCAAATTAATCGATCCGATTAACTCGATTAAAAAAATTGATCGGGACTAAGCATTGATCAATTAACTGAACCGATTAATTGCCACAGCTCTAATATTTATATCTAAAATTTCATATTGAATTTGCATTGCTCTCAGTTATAAAATATAAGCAACAACAGAAGTTAATCTTAGTAGAATGAAATTAAATAAAAGAAATAAGCAACTATTACTTAGACAAGTATCTATAATAGCTGTTACTCAACAACTTTTTAATGCAGATATTTTTATGTAATGGATTTTTTTTTTTTTCTCAGATATTTTTCTTTTGGTAATCATGAAGTCTATTTTGAGCCTAATAAATGCATTGTAGTAAGAAAGGTTAAATGGCTGTTTGACATGTTTATTAATTAAAATATTTTTTGTATAACAATTACTTTTTTTTTTTAATATTATTTTTAAAAAAGTGTTTTCATAGTGTGATTTTAATTATTTCAAGGTAATAAAGAAAATTAATTTTTTTTATTTTTGTTACATGAACTCATATTTCTTAGCTATTATTTAGGAGATTTAGATATGTATTTTGAATACTTTATAGTGTTATGAATAGGTTTCATGCCATCATTAAAAATCTAGTGTCCCCCCCCCCTCTAAAAAAATAAATAAATAAATAATAATAATAATAATTTGTTGGTTAAAAAATATAAAATGGAAGACATACATATATAAAATGTTCATTTTTTATACATAATTTTACTGAATATATCAATGTCTTTATGCAAAATTTAATTTTAACTGTTTATGCACAAATTGTACGTGTGTTATTTCATCAGTGCCTATTCCTGTAAGGATAAAAAAGTTTAATTTCAGTAATTTAAACTTATGCAAGGCAGCTTTTTAATAACTCGCAATAAAATGTATAAAAAAAAAATAAATAAAAGCAAAATGTAAGCAAAGTTTATAACTTTCAAAAACACACAACAGTTATTTCAGTTCGAAACAATAATGAAAGATCCTTCATCAAGCAAAAAATGTAGTCACAAGTGTAGTATAAAAGCAACAATACAGCATACCAAACGCAAAGTAGCATTGGTAGAGAACCTTACAGTCAGAAAAAGCTTAAAACAGAATATTGAATTATTTTAATGATATTTTTACCAAATAAATATTAAAAACAATTTGTTTTAAATGTGTGAATATCGATTTCAAAAAGGGTTTTTTTGCTGATGTTTTATAAATATCAAGATATATCTGTTTATATTATTTTTAAATATAAATAGAAAATAGAAACACCTGAGTTAATGAAAATTTTTAATAAATTTATTGTCCATGTCTATAATTTTAGCAACATTTGTTGATGACAGCAACAATTGTCACCTTTTTACCATGCTGGCGTGAATTCTAGTTATGGATATGTGTATATGTGAGATATCTTACCAGGATGTATCCGTAAAGTTCCATCTCAGAAGTAAAGAGTCCAACTGATCATTCCAGCATTAATTAATATGCAATGTCTAATCACAGATACTTAGAAATAATACAGTAGTCAGCTATAATTTTCCTCTTAAAATTGTCCATTTTTTAGACTTTTGCATTATGAAAATGTCTTATAGTGAAACACATTTTACAAGAGAAACTTCAGAATTATTTTCAAGTTATAAATTTTGAATGGGATTTTCTTTAGATTAAATATTAAGTTAAAAATCTTAATTTTTTCTATCCTTTGATGTATGTATGTTATATATGTGTGTTTCTTGTTGTATAGGAGGGCATTTGCCATCAAGGATCGAAAGCATCAAAAGTCGTATTTTTAGGAGATACTGGACGTCTTTTCACTACAGGTTTTTCTCGTTTTAGTGATCGACAATGGGCTGTTTGGTCTCAGGTAATTATACCAAAATATTTATTTTTTGTTAATATCTGTAAAAAAAAAAAGGGATATTTTGTTTTAAACTTATAATTGAATAAATTAAAATAAACTTGTTCTGAATTCTTTTGCTTATTTTTAACTACATAATCATTTACAGATGTATCATATAGTTAAGTTTTGTATTCTAATTACTTTTCCTTACATATCATGGAATTGGAGCATTTTTTGTTAATTTATTTTGTTATCTTATTCTTTGTGATAATCTTTAAACATAAAAACCAATAATAAAAATTATTCCTTCAATAGCAGCTAAACAAATAAATAATTATAAGATAAAAAAAAATTTTATATACCATGTTTTTAAATAGCTTAAACTTCTCTTTAACACGCATTAAAAAGCTCCAATAGGCAGGTAATGGATTTGGCGCCAAATTTGATAACTTTTTGCCCATGGCGACTTTTGGCGAGAAAATTCTTATTATCGATATTCCAAAGATGGACGTTCTAATGCGATTGGTTAAAGAGTTACCGGAAATTTGAATTTTAAAAAAAAGTTGGTTTTAAAAATAAAATATTAATCCTTTCCGAACAACATATATTTGCATCATGAACTACATTAGCACTTTATCATTGTGTAGAAAATCTTTAAAATGATAACGACGTCAATTTTTGCCAAATGCATAATTTAACTTTTAACAATTTTTTAACGCTCACGTTTAATTAAATGTATTTATTTTTAGGTCGAAAGAAAATGAACTCGTAAATTTTTTTTGGCAACAATTAAATTATAGTTAATATTTTAATGGCTATTTTTATTGCTATTAGGAGCTTATCATTTTCACATTTTAATTAATTAAAAGAAAACTATTTGAAAATTCGAAAATCTGACTTCGAAGTATTGTGTTGTCACCGGGTTCTGAGCTACTGTGAAAGTTTCAAATGTCTAGCTAGTCGGGAAGTTAGTTAAAAATCGATTGCAAGATTTGTCCCTGACAAACACACAAGAATCGAAGTTAATAAAAACATGGTAATAAACGTTATTAGATTGAAAGCGTGTTTCAGTAAAATTAAATATTGTAAATTTTATCTATTTTTTCTCATATAGGTAGAGTAAGATGGATCAGCAACTACCAATACTGTAAGTTGTGTAAAATGAAAACCCAAGACATTCTTTAATTTTTAATTTAACCAGATATCAATCAAATTCTATTCACAAATAGAAGTTTTTAAAATCCTTTTAGTTGGCAACTCCCTCTATTGACTAACTGCGAAATTATGCATATAAAACTGTCTTGTACAGGATAAGAGCTGACTTTTTTACAATATTTACTTGCTAAAGTACTGACAATATGGGCTCAGTACCTCCTAACACATTCCTTTCTCACATTGTTTATTTGCCACGAGCTAGTCTTTCAAAACGCTGCATGGCTGGCAATAGATTGTTAAACCTGAATAAAAGTTTTATCACTGAAAAAGCTGCCTCAACCCTGAAATTAAACAATGACTACCCCTTCATACATATGTCATTGTATGTGTATCAGTGACAATTTCTCCAAATGTGCTAAGCTTACAGTATTAGCTTCAATAACTTAATGTTTCATAAAAATACTATGTGTATAATATTAAGAAGATGCTTCGAAAAAGCTATTTGTTCATCTGAGCTTCTTTAGAATCTTTGAGAGCTCTAGTTTGAGAGGTTTAGTGAAAAATATATGCAAGGTATACATGGCTATCTCCAAAACTATTCCTTCATAGAAAAGTTCTCTTCAACAAGCAAGCTAGGCTGTGACTTTACCATGTTTTATATATTTTGAGATTATTGTGTTTGAAATAATAGAAAAGATTTAAAATTAAAATTGCATATCAGCCAGATTCACTCTTTCTTTTGCAAAAATTAAGTTTTTTGAATTCCATTCTTTCAAGATGTCATCTTTTTTTAGTGAACAATAATAATAATAATAATAAAATAAATTTAAATAATTTATTTTGTTAAGTAAACTGAGGGTTATGATTTTCTCGAAAAGAAATATTTAAGTATTTTATTTTATTAAGTAAAACCAATACTCTTATTTTCAATCTTGAAAAATAAATAATCTTCCATTTTTCACAGCTTTCTTTTCTCTTTCTATAAAATGTTTGAAAAGGTTTTTCATATTTATCTATCTATATGTATTTAAATGTTTAAAAAAAAATATAATCTTCCATTTTTCACAGCTTTCTTTTCTCTTTCTATAAAATGTTTGAAAAGGTTTTTCATATCTATCTATCTATATGTATTTAAATGTTTAAAAAAAAATATAATCTTCCATTTTTCACAGCTTTCTTTTCTCTTTCTATAAAATGTTTGAAAAGGTTTTTCATATCTATCTATCTATATGTATTTAAATGTTTAAAAAAAAATATAATCTTCCATTTTTCACAGCTTTCTTTTCTCTTTCTATAAAATGTTTGAAAAGGTTTTTCATATCTATCTATCTATATGTATTTAAATGTTTAAAAAAAATATATAATCTTCCATTTTTCACAGCTTTCTTTTCTCTTTCTATAAAATGTTTGAAAAGGTTTTTCATATCTATCTATCTATATGTATTTAAATGTTAAAAAAAATATATAATCTTCCATTTTTCACAGCTTTCTTTTCTCTTTCTATAAAATGTTTGAAAAGGTTTTTCATATCTATCTATCTATATGTATTTAAATGTTTAAAGAGAGAGTTTGAAAAACTTCATTTTTCGAATGAGATATCCTTATAATATAAAACTACCAAAATCTCATAGAATTATATGGAAAGAGAAAAAGAGCAGAGATGAGATTTTTCAGACTTTTGTAGGATTTTCAGACTTTTCTTAATTTTTTAAAAGCACTTTTCAGACTTTTTGTTTCTAAATATTCTTATTTTGTTTAATTTTTGTTCTTCTGACATATTCTTAAACAACTTATTTTCATATATTTTCCATTTTCATTTATAGAAAGTATGATTTTATGTATCTGTTTCTTCTTTTATTGCAAAAATTAAACTGTCTTGAGTTTTGCACATATTTTCAGACTTTTTCTGAATTTCCTACTCTCATCTCTGAAAAGAGTAAACCTGACCGATGTGCAGCCTTAAATTACTCACTTTATAATGCAATAAAAGTAAATTAGGAATCTTTTTTACAAATCTATAATATTTCCTATACTTTTTAGTTAATAAATTACTTCTTAATTAATTTTTACCTTGATTCTTCTTTCCTAATAATATAACATAAATGCTCAATAAATAAATCAATTTTCCTTCAAATTAATGAAAGTAGCTTATGATGTTTGCATAACAATAATTTACTTTTTAATATTACTGGAATTCATAAATATTTATTGAGTAGCAGTCATGATAATGCTCAGAAAAAGCTAATAAAAGAATACCCAGCAGAAACAACATTAAGTAATTAAAATATTAATTTAGAAAAAGGAGGGGCTAGCCATCTGATAAGTAGCTGTAAAATTACACACGCACAAAAAGACACAAATTTAGGAGAATCTTTAGCTACACTAGTTAGTTGTCTCTGGAACCCTATTCGAATGCAGCCTTTATTCCATATTGAAAAATTCCATGATTCCCAAATTAAACTATGTGATCAATCACGATGTAAACAAAAAATACAAATAAAAGATCCTCAGAAATCTCCTGATCAATTGATCATGTGTCATAATTCATTGTGTGTTTATATGTATATATGTATGTACAAAAATGTATTATAATAAAATGCTTTATTTCCTTTTTACCTCCCCAATTTAATGAATATCTGCTTTCTATTTTTTTTTTTTTTTTTTCCCTATTGTAGCATAACCTAGATTCACCTTTAAAGATAGAAAACATTGACTCTTCTTCTGGAGTTTTATTTCCTTTTTATGACCATGACACTAAAATGGTATATGTGGCTGGAAAGGTAATTTGATATTTATTTTTAATTCTGCACATTTTCTCATAATTTGTTGTTTAGCTTTTCTAATCACTTATATATATATTTTTTCTTATATAATATGATTACCAGTTAACTGTTTTATTCTTATTGAGCATTTTTTTTTTATTGATTTTTAATAAAATATCACACATTGATTATAAAATATAGTGTAATGGGAGAACAGAAGCCCAAAAACTTTGCACAATCAGCACACTTGAATCCAAGTAATCCATATAAAAGAACATTTTAAAGGGAGCTAATATTGTGAGTTTGAAGAAAATCTATAGATTCATTTATAGGTAAACCACTTGCAAGTCCTAAAATTGACATACTACTTATTTTAGACACATCAATTTTTCTGAAGTAACCAAGTAATTCATACAAAAGAGCATCTAAAAGGTAATGATAAAAGAGCACCACAGAGCTGGCGGTTTAAAATAATAAATACAAAACTTTGAGTAAACACCATAAAATGCTATAAACTCGCAATAATTGTGTAGGGTTGAAAGAACACACGACCTTTTGTCAGTTGAACAAAGTAGGCAGAAGTGCTGCAGTCAAAGTGGCAACGCACTTTGCATCTAAAAGGTTCTTTATATAAGGACATTGAAGAAAATTGTTAGATTTAATCTTGGGATTTGGATTTACCGTGTTACTTCTGGCTTTCTATGTTCCACTTCTGGTTTTCCAACTTTCTTTAAAAGTTACCAAATCTGACATATCTCAAGTTTTGCGATTCTTTCTTTTTTTATTTTTGAGATATGGTAGTCTGAAGATTACATACACACATACACTTACCAATTTTCAAAAGACATTTTATTCACTCAGGGGACTTAAAACATGGAAATCAGGTAAAAATTTGATATCAAAATTTTTGATTGAATGCACTATTTCCATTATTTACATAGTGGGTTAATAGAAGTAAAAATATTTAGAGTAAAAATGACTAACAAAAGAATAAAGATTTATATTAAAGGACAAAGATTTTAAAATTAAGCACCATAAATTTCAAAAACATGCCAAGTGTATTAGGTTAAACTAATTAAACATGATCCTTTGAATTCAATTCGAAAACAGCAACACTATGTTTATATTAGAGTTTTCTTGTTGAAAATGTTGGTGAAGAAGTAAACGAACATTAAACATTAGATTTTCCCCTGTCCAAAATAACATTTTGAAGCTATGCTTCTGAAAGTATGACAGTGTCTTAACTTATGACAGAATGATCCCTAATTTTTGTGGAATATTTATTGTTCTTGAGTTTTATTGTATCATAATTTTTAATGTTCATTTCATTTCTTTTCTTTTTTTCTTTTTTTTTTTTTTTTTTAAACTATATAATTACTATTTTTTATTCAAATTGCAACTTTTCTGCTATACATTTTTAATATGTTTTGCATAAAAATATAAGAAATTTCTATTCCATATTTAACTTATATAAAATTATTGATCAATCGAAATCTTTTGTATAAAGTGTTAATCATAAATTTATTTTGTTTTCTTTAAAGAGTATTAGCAGCCCTGTTTCAAATATTAGAGAGAAAATAAGGATTAAAATCTTATTATTTCTCTAAGGGTAGATAAGTTGTCATATTTTACCAATAAATTTGTCTTTCTGAATTTTCAAATACTTTTTCTTTTACAAATTTATTATTTATATTTTTCTAAAAAATATTATCAGTTTTCCTACTTTCTTTCCTGAGGTTTCATAACTTAGGCTATTTCTTGTGTTCTTAAATTAAGTACATCAATAAGTTATTTGATTTAATTTTAAACCTTATGAAGGTTTAAAATTTAATAATTTAAGATCTTTATCAAGATATTTAATTTAATTTTATGAATTTAAATAGGTCTTTAAATGAATAAGTAATATCTTATGTTATTTATTTCATTTATTGAAGTGCAGTCAGATTGCTGATTAATAAATTTAGCATCTAAGTTACAAATTTGTTACTTCTTTTTAATATAAAGCTATTTTATGTATATTTGTGATTAAGTTGTGTTAGTTCCAGGGTTCAACATTAGTGATCATTAGTTAATAATTAAGTTGTTAATTAGTTAGTTAATAATTAAGTTGTATTTTGCACTGAGAAATTTAATTTTGACAACTATAAAACTATACTCAATCATCATTTTTAAAACCTAAATTTTGACCATAGCATTTTTAAAACTTAAAGTGTGACCATATTTGAAAAATTAAATTTTGGCTTAATAAATATTTTCTTTATAATTTATAAAATGCTTTTTTTTTTAATGTAAAAACTATCTAACTTATATCTTACTGTCTTTTATTTCTTCAGGGTGATGGAAATATTCGTTATTATGAAATAGTGAATGAACCTCCATGGTGTCATTATCTAAATCAATTTTTGACTGGATTTCCTCAAAGAGGCTTAGGATTCATGCCTAAACGAGGTTTAGATGTGTCGAAATGTGAAGTCTTTCGATTCTACAAGTTACATGCTGTGAAACCTTTGTGTGAACCAATATCCATGATTGTTCCAAGAAAGGTAATATCTGTCTGAGTTTCTGAAAAATTTATTTTGATCTTTATGTAAACTGATTATTTCTTTAAAAAAAAAAAAAAAAAAAAAAAAAAAAAGGAAAATTTTGTTGTAAAGAACAGATAAATAAATAAATTATCAGTCAATTAGCCAATATAGAAATACATATTCTAAAAGGAAAGTTTTATTTTTTAGATGTTTTAAAAGTATATTATAAATATTTGAGATCCTGAGAATTTCTATGTTACTTGGCAAAATTATAGTTTTAATACATAATTTTAATTACAAAGGATTAAAATTCATTAAAAACAATTAAAATTTACCTTACATTAAATCCTTTTAAAAAGTGAAGAGCTAATATATTTCGGCCCCGACCGGAGCCATCATCAGAGCTCGACGACAACAAAATGCTTGGTGGCTCAATCTTTTATCTCTTTGTCTCCGGCCGTCAATTCTTCACTTCTTTTCTTGAATTTAAAAAACTGTTTCCATTCAGGTGGGATCAGACTGTGTTCAACGTCATTTACTGTGTCACTGGTGGTCAGAATCTCAAGTGCTTCTCTTTTAAGTGTGTATTTATGTGAATTAAAAGGAGCAATTTTACGAAAATTAATTGAGTCAATATTAATGGGCTTAGTGTTATTAGCTCTTCATTTTTAAATTTTAATTGTTTTTAATTATACTTTTATTTTTAACCCCTTCCATGCTAAATTTTTCCTGAGTTTTTATGAGTTGAAAAATGCCATTTTTAATGAGTATGTATTTTCATAGGCGTAGCGTGAACGAAAATTTTGGGGGGGCACACATATATGAAAAACCAATAAAAAGTTTTTAAAAAGTTTCCTCTATGCTATAAGTATGGAAATATTAGATATTTATGAAAATTTTAGATCTCAATTCTTAAACAATTTTTAAGGTATGAGAAATCCAAAAATCATAAATTGATGTGGTGTCAGTGTCTGTGTAGACATCAACTTAGAAATGATTAATCGTGAAAACATCTAATTTTAAGTGACAAATTTTAGTTTTCATGAATTCAGAAATTAGGACAAAAATTTTACAATTCAAATGTTATTTTACGGCATCTAGACCTGAAAAATCCCTGCCATTACTCATTAAATAATACATAATTTTAAATTTTATTTTCACATTCAGAAAATTCATGAATTTTCTAAATTTCGTCAACATTCCAACTTTTGAATTCGAAAAATGTAAGAAGAAACTAGTTGGCATAGGTGGACTCTGCTCAGTTCCCCATCATATTTATGTTCTCATAAATTTCTAGTGGGAGACATATTATAATCATGTTAAAAGAAATGAATTTCACCAAAGCTTGATACAGTGACAGAATGAAATCCCCGCCTATAAGGCTATCCACCGTTCACTTCGATATATTCATCTTATTCTAACGCATTAATTTATTTTATCAGGTTCAATTCCATTGTTTAGTTTCCATGCTAGTATTTCCAATACAATAATCCTCAAAATTCATACTTATATGAAAATTTTAACATTTCGCTATGTTGATAAAATCGTAAATTACGAATAATTTACGAAATTTTCCTATTAGAAAATTTGTATTCAATCATGTTCAAACAAATATCATAAATGTAGTTTTGAAGTTGTCTACTGTATTTATGATCCTCAAAATGGAAGTTTATGCTTAATTTTGCCTTATTCTGATATGTTAAGTAAATCGTAAATTCCAAATAACTTAGGAATTTTTTAAATTGGAAAATTCATAGTCATTAATATTCATGTCAGTGTCCTAAATAATATTTCAAAAGTAGTCTGACATCTTTACGAAGAAAATATCTCTCAAAATTGACGTTTATGTGAAATTTTGCCCTATACTGCCATGTTAAGAAATTCGTAAATTTCCAATAACTTGCGAAATTTTCAAAGTAGCATATTTATAGTTTTTGATGTTCATTCCGGCATCAAAACGGATATTTTAAAACTGGTCTGATATTTTTACAGTAAAACGTTTCCATTTAATGCACGTTTAAGTGGATTTTTGTCCTATTCTCTCATGTTAAGAAAATCGTAAATTTCTAATAACTTACGAAGTTTTTTAATTCGAATGTTGCAAATGAATAGGGTTCTTGCCAATATCGAAAGTAATATTTTAAAACTGATCTGAGCTCTCTGCGATCAATTGTTCGTGAGATATCGTGTAAACAGACTAACAAACTAACACACTAACAGACACCATACAAATTTTGTCATTTTCGGATTCCTCACACCTGAAACGTATAAAAAAGTAAAAAAACCGAGGTCTAAATTTTTCACAATTACCTAAGTTCCCCATACCTATAGTATGATGGGGAACTAAAAACGGCAATGAGAAAAATTTAATTTTTCAGGATATTTCAGACACAGAAAATAATGATAGTAACGATGCAGAATATTTAATATTTTAGTGTTATTTCCCATCAAAACCGAAAAACGATTGGGTAAAGGTGAAAAATTTACAATTTTGAAATAAAAATTTACAATTTCGGAATTAATTTACGTCTTTAAATGCCAAAAAATATTTTGAGTAAAGTAAAAAATCAATGAAATTCTGACTATTATAATATTTTATACGGCTTTGGGATCAGTAGACTCTTATTTTATTTTATTTTATTTCTCTTTCTCTTATTACTTTCCGAACACTATAGTGAGGAAAGTATTGTAATCATGTCAAAAATTCGAATTTGAGATTTTGAGGTCCCCTGAGTCCGTTTTCACTATTTTTACAATGACTTATGTGTGTGAGTGAACATGCTAGCGTCTAAACGCTTTGTTCGAATGAGCTGAAAGTTGGTACGTATATTGTAAGTCACCCTAGTACGAACCCTATTGATTTTGGTGAATCTAGCACTTATAGTTTTTTTACAGGGACACAAAGAAAAATTACGCAATTCAAAAATGCAGTATTTTGAAAAAAAAAAAAAAAAAAATGTAAAGATGACGATAAATCATTGATTAGCCTACAATAATGCTGATACAACTGCCTCTTAGGTCGATAAGTTACGGAATAGAGAAGAGAAGTGACGCTTTTCGTGCACATTGGGGTACTTCATATACATTTTTTTAATTACATAAACTCATAATTGCTATTTCTTTTTTATTTGGGTCTTTTTTTTGTTTGTTTCACGGTGTGTGTAAGACAATTTTTTAATTGTCTTTATCATATATATCCTAGTCTAAAAATTTTTTAGGTTCTGAAAGATTGAGGGGGCACGTGCCCCCTCATGCCCCCCCCGACGCTACGCCTATGTGTATTTTTAAATAAGAAAGCAGCATTGGTAAATAAGTTTTTCTCAAGAAGAAAAAAGAATGTAAAATTTTTCTGAAACTTTACTAAATAAGATTAATGGGATTCATTGACTTTAAAATCGAAACAAGGAAAAATAACCCAGACACAGGGGCAAATACAAGAGAATAATTATAAAAATAAAAAGGCTTTCTTTTAAGAGCTTTAATATTCATGTTTTAATAATCATAATTTACAAATATTTACAAAATGTAAAAAAAGAAAAAAAAAATCTTAGGAACAAAGTTTTTTGAAGAATCTAAAACATTTGTTTGCCATTGCCAAAATATAAAGAGAAAAGCATTTATTTTCTCCTTTTCTTTTGATGATAGTGACACAGCACTGTCTAAGAAGAGTAATTTTTACTACAAAGTATTATAAAATTCCAATTTTAAAATGAAGTTTTTTCATTATATTTATATCCAAACTATAATTTATTATTTTATTATATTTCCTTACGAAATTTATCCATAAATATATAGAAAATATTACTTTATGCATGGTTTCCTTTTCTTTTTTTTTTCTTTCTTCCTTTTCATTTTTCTTTGAGCGGCCTTCTTGAATTTGTGAAATTCCATAATTAACAGACCGAACAAAAAACTTAATTATTGGATTAAAAAGAATAATATTAAACCTTCTACTGAAAATACTTGCCCTTATTTAAACTTATCTGGTGTTAAACTTAATAGCCATCAAGACACTTTATTAAAATTGGGTCACAAATTTATTATAGATCAACCTGTCAACATAAGAGATAGCATTGCCAGAACTGAGTCAGCTTTAAGTAACACTTTGGAAGAAATCCAAATGAATGTGAGAAATATAGCTGTTCAAGAAATCAAAGAAACTGCCTATAACCGTAATATAATCCATGAAGACATGACTGCTCTAAAAAACTTAAGAAAAATAACATTTCACGGGTATGTTAACTGATAAAATCAGAAAAATTGCTATATTAAATCGCAGTGATTATATTAACAAAATGGAGGAAACCATCAAAGAAATAGGTACCATAGAGATTAGCAAACTTATAGAGAAAACCCTTAAAATAATTAAAGGAGGCACTTGGCCCAATGATAAACCTCCCATCTCAATTAATGCTGCTCCCAGTACCCCTCGTATTTTTGGCCATTTTAAAGATCATAAGAAACCCCTAAAATAAGGCCTGTTGTAAGTAAAAGTGAAGGCCCCACATATTACTTGGAAAAATACATGGCAGAAATTTATAAAACTTACTTCTCCCCTCACCAGACTGTGTCAATTCGATCGAAGATTTCATCCGTAAAATTCGGGATATCAATGTTAAAGATAATTATCGTTTTATAAGTTTTGACGTCATCAACCTTTACCCCTCAATAGATATTAAAAAAATTGCTGAATTGGTAAACACTGAAATTAATAAACATTACATTAACCCAGACATAGCCCGAACCTTAAACAGTACCACTAATTTCTTGCTTAGTGAGAATTATTTTAAATTTAATAGCAAGTTTTACCAGCAACTTAAAGGGGTCCCAATGGGATCCCCCATTTCAAGTTTTTTGGACAGATATAAAATTACGTAAAATGGAAAATATAATAGTAGAAAAATTTAAAGTATTTTATTGGTTGAAATATGTGGATGATGTTTTTGCAGTTACTGACTGTAAAGTAAATCCTAATGAAATTTTAAACACTTTAAATGTAATAGATCCAAATATTAAATTTACTATAGAGGGGAAAATGAATAATCAAATTCATTACCTTGACGTAACAATAACACACTATGAGACCCAAATTAGTACTAAAGTTTATAGAAAGCCAGCTAGTAGTAATGAAATCATTCATTATCATAACAAAACCCCCTTTAGATATAAGATTAGTGCCATCCAAGCATATATAAATAGTGCTTTAATTGTTTGCAGTGAACTAGTTGACCGTCTTAATGAATCGTATGACTGTCTAATGAATGAATGACCGTCTTAAGCAGGATATCCAGATAAGTTAATTAATAAACTGTGTTAAAAACGAATAAAGAGTCTTGATAAAATTCCTAACTACCAGAAACCACAATTAAAATTCAGGACGTCTATCCTGTACGACCGCAGTGTATCTTGTAAAATTAAAAATATTGCGGCTAAATACATCGTAAATATTCCTTAAAACCCAGCCCCAATATTTTTCAAATGATTAGGAATGATAAAGACCCAGTCCACCCTTTGGAAACGGCAGGCATTTATAAAATACCGTTTACTGATAATAAAGGTAATCATATGTGTTATATTGGCAAACCCAAAAGGAAAATAAAAACAAGAATTAAGGAACATAGCCATGACATCGCCATGGATAAAATCACCACCACGCTTATGAAATTTAACGAAGAAGAAAATATTAACATTCATTTTAATAGTGTAAAAAAAACTCGCCAATTACCATAACCACAAATATGCGCAAAGTGATTGAAATTATCAGCTTTCAAATTCTTGCAATGGCAACGATGCGGCGGGGCTAGACAGACAGTGACGCCATATGCTCTTAAGAAGTGGCGACCATGCTAAACAACACAGTACCGAACCTTCCAGCACCAGGAGTGCTGTTGAGAAAGCTGGGGGACCCCGGCGAAAATGTTCTAGCCATGCTGTGGAGTTATAAAAGATTGTTTGTTTTTATTTTTATTATGTTTAGTTTGAACTCCATGTTAAAAGAAATGTAAAATTGTATTTTTATAAATACTCTTAAACACATATTAAATTATCCAAATGGTTGTCTGTATATGTCAGTCTATATTTGTATAAATCAGCATAACTCTATTAAAGATTAAAAAAAATGTTAAATTGAAAATTTTGCATTTGATATATGTACTGCCAAAATTTATGAGATTTTTTTTTTTCAAATTCTGAATGATGATTTTTTTTTTTTTTTTTAATGTAAACTTTTTAAAATCATACATTAAGCAAATTATTATGCTTATTTTCAGGAGATAAGCATTTACATAAGTTTGCAATAATATTGATTTTTACTAATTAGTAATATGCTTATTTCTGCCTTTAAACCAAATGGTTTTCTTTCTATCTTATCAGTGGTGGAACAGTACATATTCCATTCTGTTAAAATAATTTATATTTTCAAACATTCTGTTTCCCAGATTAAGGCCTAATTTATGTGCGTTTGATTTAATTGATATTGTTATGAAAATGTTGTTTTACTTGCATAAAGAAAGTTGTTCGTAAAGGAACAAGCAGCTTCTAGTTGATGGATACACTTCATGCAACGAATATTCTCAAAAACAGTTACTTGTACCACAAAAGTCAGTATTCACCAAATATACTCCAAGCAGTCAATAAAACAGTCACTTGTACTGCAAAATCGAGTAATCAGTGTTAAATACACCTGAAGGCATGGATTTCACCTGTTTCAAAACAATGTTAAATTGCATGAGGCACTGCTTTTCAAAAATAACTGCTCTTTTCAAAGTCTAAATACAAATTTAATTCTCCAAAAATGAGTCATCCCGTTTTATACTCTTGGTCACCATTTGGTGAAAATTCTAGCTGATTTTATACAATAATCCAATGGAAAATTCCTGAGCTCAGGTCCTATTGAAGATAGAACTTCAAAACTTTGGCACTCTAAATTTTCAATTCTCGCCAGTTTTGTTGCCAAGGCTAACCTTGGATATCAACATGATATCAACTTACAGGATCTTACTGGATATCAACAGAGCAGTCTTCTTTTTTCTCTTGTCTGTAAAACTATCTTTTTGCAACAGCTGTTTAAAGGCAGGAATAATGTTTAATCTTTTACAGCAATATAAACTTATATTATATGTAGGAGAATTTCTTTTATTTAATATAATATAATCAATTATTATTATTAATAGTTTATTTCTATTAACAGTCTGAACAATTTCAAGAGGATTTGTATCCAGATACTGCTGCACCAACTCCATCACTGACTGCTAAAGAATGGTTAAATGGAAAAAATAGAAATCCTATTCTTATTTCTATGAAGGTAAATTTGCTAACACCATTATTATATATAAGTAAATAGTTTGGTCTTTCTTCTTCTTTTTCAGTTATTTAAAACAATAACTAAACTTTCAAAATTGAATGGCTTTTAGAAATTTGTCATAACTTTAAATATATAGAAATTTTAACTTTATTTATTATTTACTAGTATCATGAGTATGTAAAATTTAATTTCTAACAAAAAAAAAAAAAAAAATGGGAATTCTAATGTTCTTCAACACATATGTTCGTACATCTCTCTCATTTTACAATTGTATTGATGATGTTTGAAAAATTTTACTCCAGTTTTTAAAGTTGTAAATCAAAACTTATAATAATCAACAAGGCATAATCACATTTTTATTTGAAATTTCCAGTTAAACTGATTGTTTTCTTCTTTTGAAACAAACTGGCTTATATTTTACTGTCCACTTTTTTGCTTTTGATATTTCATTTAAATTTATAACTTGAAATTAAGGTTACAGTTTGATGTTCAGTAAAAGATAAAACACAAATTGATTCCTTTATAGTTAATTCTGATTTCTAGTCATTGTGTGAAAAGTGAAAGAGAAAAATCACTAGTCTATAGCTGGGGTAGGTAGATAGAAGAAAAAGGTTGTTTGCTAAATTACTAGGGGTGTGTTCAAAAAGAAAGTTACACTTGAACAATGAATCGTTAAAGACACTTTATTTAGAAGTACACTACAATACAATACAAATACAACACACCATTTATCTCTACAATTTCTGAGTTGCTGCAGGCATTTATTAAAGTGTGGTCACTAATTGTTAGATACCCTGATGATAGAAACTTGCTCCTTGGTTCTTGAACTAACTTAGAACCAAACTGAGCTGAATAACTTGGAATTGTTGACAGACAATAGAAAGAGCAACACTAACAGATATTTCCGAATCCTGTGCAATTTGTTTGATGCTCAACTCTGTGATTGCTGAGAATATAATGCCTTCCATAGTTGCACATTGTCTGACATGTTCAGCGTTGTTAGCCTACCTTGCTTTTTCACATTGGTTAAGTCTGTGCGACTGTCTTCGCACTTGTGGCACCATTTCACTTGGTTAAATGTGATATTCCATAAAACTTATTCACTAACAATATTTCAGGATAAATCTCCATTCTCATGCAACATTTTGCTCACAAGCTGACACACTATTTTTTTCTTGTACTACACAGCAACAGTTACAACTATTCGAATGAAATTGCTACCATTGGTAGCCATGGAACTGAATTATCATCTGTCCAAGCTTTGGTCTTGTTTTGCAATTCTGCCATCTGTAGGGGAACAAGCGTAACTTACTTTTTGAATGCCCTATGTATATATTATAGATGTAGGTGTTTTTCTTAAGAAAATATTAATAAGGATTGTAGGGTAGAGAAAAAAAATATTATTAATCAAGGATTGTGGTTTTTCAGAGATGATACAATAACAATGGTGAGCTTTAGTAAAAGAGTTCCAATGCATTCCATCTAATAATAAAAATTCACTGAAATAAAAGATGTAGGGGAGGTAAGTTCCTGTACATTTCCATGCAGATTAAGCCTTGTTAGTATTATATGAATGAATAAAGTAATGATATTTAAGGAATATAACATTTAATATTTTAAATTAAAATTCCTAATCGAATTCATAGACTTTGTTCTTGTGTTCTGGATTTTTATAAGGTTAAAGACTAAAGTATATCAAAGTTTCAAAATTAATATTACAAGCTATATATGATTTAACTCAATTATGGTTTATAGCTTCATAGAAATTATCCAAAAGAATGCATCAATAGGGATGGCAGTGTTGCCACGCTACCTGGAGAACCTGGAATAGTCAGGGAATTTGAAAATTGGCCATAAAAGTCAGAGAAAAACCAGGAATTTGAATACTTTAGCCAGAATCTGGAAAAGTCAGGGAATTTCATACGGTGATTGCCCCCCAAAAAAACTAATTTTTCCTCCAACATAGAGTCATTTTTCATGTTTTTTTTTTCTTAGCTTCTGCCATTTTTTTAAACAAGACCTCTTAGAAGGACCCACCATGTAGGGCAATCTCTCCTTAAGTCAGAGTAATATAACTTCTGTTTTTTCAAGTGGTACCATAATTATTTTGCCCTTAACACAGCCAATGCACAATATATGGCTAGACTGGGATTTTCTTAGAACACATCTGGAAAACCTGGAAAAGTCAGGGAATTTCATTCTTCTATTTGAGTAGCAACCCTGGGATGGGCTTCTCCTGCAAACTACCAATATAAATTTATGCACCACCAAATCAGGCCTTTTACATCTAAAGGTAATCGGCAAAGTCAACCAAATAAAACTATGGAACACTTGTAACTGAGTAAGTTTTTGTGCTAAAGTAGCTGCAAAATAATCTGTTGCTTTGAGGTTTCCTGGTGTATTTGTAATTAGATTTTCAGGAGACTTTTATGTTGGAAGAATACTATATAAATGAAGGCATGAATTCGCAGCTTCCTCAAATTAGTTATTTTAAATATATTTTATAACAAATAATTCTTACTAATAATTCTTTGTAAAAATAACAGTCATATAATTAAATAAAGTTTGACTTACCTGGGTTGTCACAGGTAATCATATGTTCCATTGGTGAAGAAAAATCTCCTTACTTATCATCAGATCGTACACTTGAAATTAGATGAAGAATACATGGATATATATTTTATAGGACTTCTGTTTTTAAACAATAACTACTTCTTTTCCTATAATGAATGTTGATTAGACTGTGATATTCTTACATAATATGTAGATCAATTACTATTTAGGATAATTCACACATTGCTGCGTAATGAAAGAATGCCTAGATGTTTATCCTTTAAATTTATTCATCTTAGACAAAAGAAAAAAATATTATGATTAAATAGAATAAGAAAATGGAACGTCAGTTCCGAATAACAAAAGTTACATGATTGAAAAAAGTATTACAGTGTACTCGTAGAGAAAACGCGACACATCGTCACGTGATGCGGCAGGTGCACCAAACAATCAGTTGGCGGGAAGCAAAAAACAAAAAGAAAGTCCGGAACAAGAAAAACGAAAGTCAATAAAAGTGTTCTGAGATTAAATATCACAACACCCCTTCTTAAGCTCAGAAATTTTTCAATTGTTCATTAATGCATTTCTATGTCTATTAAAATCAGTTTTTGGCAGAGCTTTTGTTAGGGTATCGGCGGTCATTTCTTTGGTAGGTTTGTATTGAAGCTTGATTAGGCCTTCTTGTATTAGGTTTCGCAGAAGATGATATCTCAGCTGTAAGTGTTTTGTTTTGGACTGGAATTTATCATTTTCAGCAATCTTGATGGTAGATTGGTTGTCCTGGTACAACACTATAGGACATCGTTGCGGCAAATTTAAATCATCCAGTAGTTTGTTGAGCCACTGTATTTCAAGTGCAGCACTCGCAGCTGCGACGTACTCAGCCTCTGCTGAAGACATGGACACACAGGACTGTTTCTTCGAAGTCCAAAATATTGGATTTTTATCCAATATAAATAAATTTCCTGAGATGGACTTTCTATCATTTGGGTCATTGGCCCAATCCGAATCCGAATATGCTCTAAGAACAGGTTCACCAGAGTTACAAAGTTTTAATTTAATATCTTGGGTATTTTTCAAATATCTAATAACCCTTTTAACTGCCTCCCAGTCTTTCGCTCTAGGATTTTCGTTTCTACGGCTTAAGATGCCAACGGCAACACTTATATCAGGTCGCGATACTGTAGAAATGTAAAGTAACGCGCCTATAGCCTGTCTGTACATTGTGTTGTTTGGTAAGAGTTTGTCATTATCAGTTAATTTTATATACCCTGGTTCCATTGGTGTGTCAGAGGGCCGTGCGTTATCTAGCCCAAATTTGGTTACAATGTCTCGTATTTTATTATTTTGATCAAGCGTAATTACCCCTTTACAAGGTCTTTCTATATTTATGCCGAGGTAATATTTGGCTTCCCCAAGGTCGGTTAATGGATATTCTTCCCTAAGTTGATTAATTAGTATGTCAATATTGTGATTTTTACCAGCTATAAGTAGGTCATCAACATACACAAGAATGTAAGTTTCTGTGTTATCTTTGTTACGGATATATAAACACTTGTCATGTTGACTTTGTTTAAATCCTAATTTACACAATGATTCATTAATTTTCAAATTCCACGCTCTAGCAGCTTGTTTCAAGCCATATATCGCTTTCTTTAACTTACATATTTTATTTTCTTCGCCCTGGACAACATAACCCTCGGGTTGATGCATGTATACATCTTCTTGCAAATTTCCATGTAGGAAAGCAGTTTTGATATCTACATGCCTTAGATTCAAATTTTTATATAGTGACATGGTCAAGAAACTTCTTAGAGTGGTATGCGATGCAACTGGTGCAAAAGTTTCGTCATAGTCCACCCCGTATTTTTGAGAAAAACCCTTGGCAACAAGCCTGGCTTTATATTTCTCGACTTGTCCTTGGCTATTGTATTTGGCCTTGAACGCCCACTTACACCCTACTACTTTGGTCCCTGGTTGAGCGTCAACAAATTCCCAAGTATTGTTTTGTCTGAGTGAATTCATTTCGTCGAGTGTGGCATTCAGCCAATTTTCTTTTTCAGCTGGGTTTTGAATTTTTAGTATATCATCAAAACACTTAGGCTCATCAATTCTTTTGTCATTTACTGCAAATGCAAATCTGTCGGGCGGAACACTTTTATTTAATCGTTGTGATCGTCGCGGCAGAGTTTGCGTGTCATCCGGACTATCGTTATCGCCCGCTATATCTATATTTATATCAGTATCTAATATTGGTAATTTGGACACCGGAATTTCATCATTTGAATTTTCATTCTTGATTTGTGATGTTTCATTATTGTGGGATTCTCTATTTTCATCTTCCAAAAATTTTACTGTTCTGCTAATTATTACATTTTTATTATTTGTGCAAATTCTGTAACCTTTGCTACGATTATCATATCCCACAAAAATTCCTTCTTGAGCGGTGCTATCCAGTTTTCCCCTATGTATTTTACGTACATATGCGTATGCGCGACATCCGAATGTTTTTATATTTGATAAATCGGGTTTACGGCCGGTCCATTTTTCGTAAGGAGTTGAGTCGCATGAGGAGGTCGGGAGCCTATTTTGTATGTAATTTGCAGTATTTACGGCTTCCCCCCAAAAGGAATTCGGTAAATTACTGTCTTTAAGCAGACAGCAAGCCATTTCGGTCAGCGTATGATTTTTACGTTCTGCCACGCCGTTCTGAGCACTAGAGTAAGGAACGGTAAACTGGTGCTCAATTCCTTCTTTATTCAAAAATTCATTTACTTCCATACTAGTGTATTCACCCCCATTATCGGAGCGAATTGCTTGCACTTTTCGGCCAAATTTGTTTGCGGTCATAGCCACATATTCCTTTAACTTAGAAAATACCTCAAACTTATTTCTTAGCAAATATATAATAGTATAACGACTATAATCGTCTATAAATGTAAGAAAGTAATATTTTCCACCTACAGTGGGGGTTTTCATGGGGCCACATAAGTCTGTGTGGACCAGTTCGAGTGGTACGGAGGCTCTAAATTGTGCAGCTTTGGGGTAAGGTGAATCAGTTAATTTTGACATTATGCATGTTTTACATTCAGTATTATGTTTGCAATCATTTAATTTTATACCCACAGCCATGTCCTTGTTAACTAAATCTTTAATGTGGTTAGTATTTCTGTGGCCAAGTTTCACATGCCATTTGTTTATGCATTTTTCGTTATCACAAGTTTGTATTACAATGTTCGCTGTGTGTTTGTTTTCAGAATAATTTAATTGACATTCATATAAGTTATTTTTCACATATCCCTCAATGCATGTATTACCCCGATTTACAATTTTACAGGTTTTATCATCAAATACAGCGATACAGCCATTCTCTGTTGCTCTTTTTATAGAAATTAAATTAGTTTCTATTTCAGGGACATAAAGAACATTTTAAAGTGTTATTTTGTTCTGTGTGTTTTCCGAATTTACGGTATACAAATCCACAGTACCGGAACCCAAAGATTTTAGCTGCGTGCCGTTCGCGATAGTGACGTTAGAAACGTTATTTTTAAGTTCGCGAAATTTTAGTTTATCATTGCAGATATGTGAAGACGACCCTGAATCAACCACCCAATTTACAGTTTTATCTCCAACATAAAAAGAATACAATTTATCAGCTTTTGGTTTATTGGTCCCCTCTGCAATTTGAGCGCTATCTGGCTTCTCATTGTTCTGAGAGCATATGTTGGATCTGAAGTTGGGTTTTTTGTTGAAATTTTTACTGTAACTTTTAACAGCAGAATTATTTTTATTTTTTAACTTATAGCAATCTTCTATATTATGAATTGCTTTTCCTGCAGTATTTGCAGAATTTCTCCGATTTGTTATGGTATTGGACTTTTAACGCTGAGTTATGGACAGTTTTGTTTTCTAGCCTTTTGGCATATTCATCAGCCAATTTGTTTCGTATATATTCAGGTGTCAATTGGGCTTCGTCTCTCGATTCGAGACTTGTTATGAGAACGTCATACAAAGGAGGGAGTGAGCATAGCATTAATGCAGCTAGGTGCGATTCATCTATGACTTCCCCTATGGCGGTGAGTCTGTCGCGTGTTTTATATATATCAGCTATATGTTGGTTAACATCACCACCTTCAATTAATTTTATGGAATAAAGTTTCCTAAGTAAGAAAAGCTTACTGGTAAGCGATGATCTTTCGTGGACTTGGCAGAGCATTTCAGCACTCTCGTGCTGTATCTAGATTCATAACGTACACGATTTGTTCATTATCAATAAGTAAATTGATAATAGCTCTGGCTTTTCTATTTTTTGAACGCCACTGATCGGTTATTGGGTTGGGAGGATCGTCAGTAATGACTGTAAAAAGATCCTCTTTTTGCAAGTACATTTCGATACAAAACTTCCACACATTATAATTTGTGGAGTTCAGCGGTTCAATTTGTATATCTTTTGTTGCTGACATACTTAAACAAAATTTTTGTAATAGTTTTGTTAATATTTGTTCAATACGTAAATATTCATTTAATATTTTAAATCAACACAGTTTGGATAAATAGTACTTGAAGAAGAAAATAAAATTAAATAGTTTTCATAAAAATAAGTACTTTTCAATACTTTCGATTTAGTGTCACTTCAGTTTTGAAGAAACAAAAACAAATATTTTCGCTTACATTTTCATTTTTTATTTTATTATTTTAAATGTAGCAATTTCTTCCAATGTGCAATGAAAAAACTTTTGTCAAGAATAAATCTAAATTTTCAATTCAAAATTTCAGAATCATAATCTGTTGGAAGAATACTATATAAATGAAGGCATGAATTCGCAGCTTCCTCAAATTAGTTATTTTAAATATATTTTATAACAAATAATTCTTACTAATAATTCTTTGTAAAAACAACAGTCATATAATTAAATAAAGTTTGACTTACCTGGGTTGTCACAGGTAATCATATGTTCCATTGGTGAAGAAAAATCTCCTTACTTATCATCAGATCGTACACTTGAAATTAGATGAAGAATACATGGATATATATTTTATAGGACTTCTGTTTTTAAACAATAACTACTTCTTTTCCTATAATGAATGTTGATTAGACTGTGATATTCTTACATAATATGTAGATCAATTACTATTTAGGATAATTCACACATTGCTGCGTAATGAAAGAATGCCTAGATGTTTATCCTTTAAATTTATTCATCTTAGACAAAAGAAAAAAATATTATGATTAAATAGAATAAGAAAATGGAACGTCAGTTCCGAATAACAAAAGTTACATGATTGAAAAAAGTATTACAGTGTACTCGTAGAGAAAACGCGACACATCGTCACGTGATGCGGCAGGTGCACCAAACAATCAGTTGGCGGGAAGCAAAAAACAAAAAGAAAGTCCGGAACAAGAAAAACGAAAGTCAATAAAAGTGTTCTGAGATTAAATATCACAACATTTTAAAGCTGGCCATGCTTCATCTTTAAAACTTAAATTAAAATACGTTTGACTAAAAATTTCTCATTATTGTTGTCTTAAAATAGAGATACATAGTGCATTTCACTAATCTATAGCTTTTTTCACCATGCATTTGAAACATGTTTGTACTAAATCTTACATATTAATGCTAATAATTGTCAATAAACTGAAACAGAACTAGATAATACCTTTTGATTTTATTTTGTTTGATAAAATAATTTATGCTATAGAAATTCAGTAATGCATGTGAAAAAATTTTTGTTTGAAGAATTCTTTTATAGTATTAGGCCTGCCAAGTTATTCTGCAATGATGTTAAGACCTATCTTTATTTCATGCCATTTTTCTTAAAAATAAAATACAAATTTCTTTTTTTATTGTAAATACATAAAAGTGGTGTGTTAAGACCAATCTTTATTTCACACCACTTTTCTTTGATATGTATTTTTATTTTTTCATTGTAAGTAAATGTTGGAGAAAATTACTCTGCAAAAAATTGTGGTATGAGTAAAAGGCAGGCTCTAACACTATTATGGAAAGATTAGAATAATTGGCAGGTCTAATTTAGTTTTTGTGCCAAAATTTTATTATACAGATAAAAATGGATGCATGTAGAATTATGTTTATTTATTAATTTTTATTATAGACTGGTGCTGGAGCTAAGACAAACAAACCAGTTTTATATAAATCAGACAGGCAATTTTTGGTCACTGCTGATCGAAACAATGAGCAAAAATTTATTTTTATATCTGAAGGTAATAAAGTAGATTACAGAGAAATTATGAAAATAAATGGAAACAATAATATTTTGAAGGACAGCATTTCTTTGGATAGGTAAGGTGAAACAAAACTGTACTATTTTTAAAATTATTTTTATGTTGTTTTGTACTGTATTAAATTGTAAAATGTTAGTAAATGTTTTTCTTTATTGATTTTAAATAAGTTGATTTTTTTCATGTTTTTGAAACTGCCATACCAAAGTGATTTTTTATTGCATTTTTACAATTTCATTATCTTTTAGACTAGAGGTGCCTAATCTTTTACAAACAAGTGCATTCGTATCAGACTGAAAAATTATTTTCATATTATAATGGGACAAGAAGAACTTTTAACTGTTTTATTTATAAAATTATTGTTATACCATGGGATTATGATGACATTGTAACAATTTTCTTTTTCTCACTGATTCTAAGAACCAGCATTTAACCTCTCTTAAAGTTCACTCCATATTTTCTTTTGAAAATTGCTAAACTAGTTTAAAAAATGGCCATTAGAGACATAGCTGATCTTATGGCCATATCACATGGGAGTATATATACTTAGCACAACATTATGCTCTGCATGTTCACTCAGCGTCGTTCGAAGTTGGGGGAGCTGAATGAATGAGAAAGCCGATCAGCTGTCTGTAGTAGGGTTACCCTGAACTGATAGCGTGAAGTATTCTCTTCTCTAAGAGTATTCCAGGAAAAAATTGTGCCCTTCTCTCCTATTGGTCAATTTTTATGAGCATGCTGAACGCAGTCAACTCTTTCAAAAGGCCGTTTAAAAAAAGTTGATCATCCGAAAATGTGCTGTCCTTGAACAAGATCAGGCTTAGTGTGTTAGCTATAATGTTGTGTTTAGTAAAAAGTTGAGCGAAAATCTCTCATGTGATACAGCCATATAATATACAAGACAAGGGGAAAAAAAAGCATTAATTTTTGAGAAATTTTTGGCTTGAAACATCTATATGTTAACCTGATTAAATTCAAATAATAATTTTGTAAATAAACTTTATAAACTGCAAAAGAAAATGGCAACAGTTGTTGTAGGTCAAAATAATAGTATAGCTCTCTACTAGGTAAAAAAAAAAAAATCTTAAAATTAGAGCATTATTAAATAAACAGTTACGCACTCACATTTAATAAGAAATTTAAAGTGACTTCTATATTTAGCTTTCGCTGAAACATTGTTTATTAAATTTCAAAATAGTTCTGTTATCTGCTGAACAGAGAAGAGCCAAAAGCTGCAGGTAGATTAAAACAAGAGAAAAATATAAAAAAATTCTTGCATAAAAAACATTAAAAGTTTTCTTTTAATAAAAAAATTATGTTAACAACTATTATCTTTGTGAACGTCAATTTAATTTTGTGATGTTCTCCTTGGTTAATAAACATTTTATATATTAAATATTGCTGGTTTTCATACATAAAAATGTCACCCCCCCCCCCCAAATGAAATGCTACTCCTGCTTTTGAAATATACAAATTTTATTTAAACTATAGCGGACCTTATTAACTCTTGGTGTTGTTTTAATTAAGATAATTCAATTCAAAAGAATTTTTCTCTGCTATGAATTAATATTACAACTTTCTTTTTTATGTATAGTGTAAATCAAAATATTATAATGCACTCAAACCAAAAGAAATTCCCCTGGTCTCAGGAGCATTCTCCATCATCGGAAGTTAACCCCAAGTCTGGAATTGTTTCGCATGTTACAATGCCAGTGGCTACTTTTGTAACAATTCAGGATAATGACAGTTCAAGTGACCATGAATATGATTTGTGTGAAAATAAGAATTCTGAAAATGTAAGTTAATTATTTTTTCCCTCTCTTTACTTGTATAATTCATTTTAGTTTTATTTTATATATAATGAAATCAAAATCATAGGAAAATATTTCACATTAATTGTTGCAAAATTTGTTTCTAAAACTGATTTTTTTACTAGACACTTTGAATTTTCATCTTATAAATGTAAATATAATCTGATTGAGTAATAAAGAAGCATTGTTGTTTCTGTATTTAAAAGTGATTTAATGATGATCTGACATGAACCCAACAAAAAAATTGTAATCAACCTGAAAACCAACCCGAATCAGCAGTAGAGAATTTTGACAACCCATACCCGACCCAAACCCAATTTCTTTATACCCGAACCTGATTTCTTTACACCCGAAACCTGAATCTAAATGAAAATTAATAATTTATCTAAAAATCATGCAAAACATTTTTAGTTATAAATTTTCTTTGTCACACAGTTGGTAAATAATTTTAAAAAGAATCAAAAATGTAATTACTAATACACTAAGTTAAAACTTTAAAAATCTGAAAAATGGATTGATAATAATTTTTAACTATTTATGTATGTTGTGTGTACTTGAAGTGTACAAAAAGGAGTTTCAAGTGTAGCCTTTGTAGTTCATTATTTAATTCTCATCATACATACATAAAAACATTAAAATAAGATGCTGACTGAACATCCTTTTTTACTTAAATGTACATTTTAATAACTTTTTAAAAACATTTGCAAGAGAAAAAAATATTAATTATCAGTTTAAGTTCACAGTCTATTTCAAATGGATGCAACTGGATCAACAATATTCAATGGATCAACAATAATCACATATCTGGTTATTGTTGGAGACGGAGCCTGTTTTCCACAGCTTATATTTGAAATAATAATAATAGTAATTTGATGTTTTTTTTTTTTTTTGTTAATTGCTTAAGCCGGATATGATATGTTTCTTTTACTATAATAATTTGAGTAAGCATATAGTCATTTAGGGTATACAGTAAATAAATTTCTGCATACTAAGGTAAATTTTTTTGAAAGACATTCTCAAGTTGACCCAAACTTATACCGACCCACAGTAAAAAAAATCCAGTCAACCCAATCTGCAAGAGAAACAATTTAATTAACCTGGGTCGCGTTCAGGTAAAATTGGATTATCCGACCCGATGCAGGACTCTAGGCTATCATTTTACTATTTTTGTGTGTGTGTGATAAGCATTAAACTACAAATGGAACTTGAAACCTATTTTTGTACACTTGAAGTCAGTGGCGGATTTATACTTCTGTCGCCTAGGGGCTAATGGCAACTTGCTGCCCCTCAGTCTTTCCAATGACTTATTTCCCCACCCCCACCAATCTTCTTTTTAAAGTTATCCTCTAAAAAATAATTCTACTCAATAATAGGCAACTTTCTGACATATTTATGGAGTCTTTAAAATACAAATGCATGAAATTTATTAACATTATTTGAATGTTAAAGAATGAAACTGTCTTTGTATTTTTTCTCTAAATATTATTCTTCTTATCTTATAAATGATCACCCCTCAATAACTTTTCAGAGACAGTCACATCACAAGAAATCACTCTAATGCCAAACAAAAGGGAAGGAATCAATTCAGTTTTGCATATATAAATAAAAATAACTTCGTGAATCTCAGAATTTGGACCAAAATATTGACTTTGTTAATTTTGTCACTTTTTTCTAACAAATGCAACGTCATTATTGAATATTGAAAAAAATATATATATTAAATTTTTTAGAATACAAAAAAAAAAGCCTCTGCCAGTTTCATACATTTGCGAATGAAAATTGGAGAAACACATTATTTATTAACACTTTCAAATGTATGTACTCTACTTGTTTTATTGAATAATCCTCAATGATCTTTGCCTATGCTATCACACAACAAACAGAAGGACAGAAAGGCAGACAGATAGACTAATTGAATTCATAATTATTGTTAAACATTGTTGGAAAGTATTAAAAACGGCAATGCAGCTGTTAATTTCCAATTGCAGCCCTTAATGTATCTGAATATTTCAGTAAATCTGAAGGATAAACATATCACATTCTATACAAAACATTATTTTAGTGTATTAACAATAAATGTCAATTTCTTTATGATTTTTGCAATAGAAAGTTATTTAAATGTGATTTATAAAAATGTCTGTCCTAAAATGAAATGCATTTGCATTCTTGGAGATATCCCTGTACACAAACCAGTCGTACTAGATCTATTAATGCCATTTTTAATAGGGAACATTCCATAGTATAACACATATCACTTTTAAGAAATTCTGAAAATATTTACATACGCTGGAGGCGGGCAGACGGATAGATAAACAGACGGACAGACAGATACACTTCAGGAGGATTTTACTTCTGACAGCAAGATAAAAAGTTTTACAAAGGTAAAATTTTACTTAAATATGCATTTTTGGGCGAAATAGTAGGAAAATTGGAGGCTTCCTTTTTATTTAAAAAAAAAAAAAAAAAAGGGTAAAAACTGTGGGGAAAATTATAGGTGGAAGAGGACCGAATGTGCATCAGGTCCTAAGCCCAGTTTTGGCTTGATCGAGCTGTGATAGTAAAATATTATCTTTCATTTATTTTTTTACCCCCTCCCTCATAGGCATTCAGTGATTTCTATATAAGGTTATTAAAAAGTATGTCATATTGTAAATATGACATTTTTTTAATATACCCCGCCAAAATAATTCAATAATTAAATTGTCCGTTTAGAGTTTAAATTTATTTAAAAATTATACTTTCCCCCTTTTTAAATTAACAGTCATATCCCCTAAATAAATAAATAAAGTATTATTTCATTACGTTTTTAGTTATTCAAACTTTAAATTAAATAGCTCCAATTTTATAATTAACTTATAACAATATTAATATTTATATAAATATACTTTTAATAACGGAATAGTCTTTTTACCTCAGCGATCAGTAAACATAGTTATGATCGCCGATAATTTAATAAACAAAATATTAAATATTTCAAATTGCAATATCTAACCTTTAAACCTTAACTAAAAGATGACGTATGTATCGACCTCCAACGTTAAATATTACGCAAGTTATCTAAATTTATAATTCTCATTATTTTTCCTTTAAAAAATAAAGATTCCAGCCGACGTCCATGTTTTTGACGACCATAGCATAAGTTTGAATTCAAAATAGAACACCTTTTGAAAGGAGCGCCGTGATTGGCCAGAAGTCCGCAGAGCGTCTCATTCCCACCCAAGCTGCCGGCGAGAACGGTCGTAAGAAAAACATCGCTCGAGCGATGTATATATTTTGGCATTCGCCTCCTCGATTCCCTAACCTTAATTTAACTAAAACAAATAAAATGACTAATTAATTTTATATTCAAGCGGCTCCTACAATTAAAGTGAAATCTTCCCCTTCTATTTTCTTAAAAAGGAATTAAAGTGTTCGTTAGTATTTATTCCGTTGTATGATTGACTCAATTAGCCAAGAAGGCATTTTTTTCAGGACAAGTGTCATGATTGTGAAGGTAAAATAAAAAAATGCACCAACTACACAAGGAAAAACTGTAAGTAGAAAATTTATTAATTATCACCTTCGGCCATTACGTCTGCTATTAGGAGCGAGTATATTTAACCAACAGCCTTATAAAAATACAACCATGAAGTGTAGTGAAGATGATTGTTTTAATTGTCTAATCTGATTGTTCTCCCATACTTTTATCACGAACAATGTGATATTTATGGTGCCGAAATCTCTCTCGCAGGCAGATGTAATGAATAAGATGTATTTTTTGTGTTTGTTTTGAAAAAAAAAACCGTTACGATCTGTACGGTGAAATAGAATACTTTCAATATCAGAGTAATCACAATAATTGAGAAAATGCTTATGTTCTGAAACATTTAAGTGTAGAAACGTATATATATTTATTCTTATAGTAATAGTTTGAGATATATTTTGTAATTAGTTATAATTTAACATGCATAGTAATAGAAATAGGGGGCGAAAAGCCCGTAATGCCGTAGTAGCGGCAAACACTGCTATGCCGATATTACAACCGGCGATTGCCGCACCTGTTACTTTAGATAATACAGTAACTAATAATAATCAATCAAATAACTTGGCTGTTAATATACAAAACTTCGATGGAGATGCAAATAAATTAAATTTCTTTATTTCTCAAATCAAAGAAAATGCAACTTTGTGCAATTGGACTGATAGATATACATTGCTCTTTACTAAATCCAAATTAATTGGAAAGGCACTTGACCTAGTCATACAAACACAAGAGGTCGAAAATTTTAATACCTCTGAAGAATTATAGATACTGTGTGGCAATGAAAATTTTATCTTAAAAATATTTTGCATGATTTTTAGATGAATTATTAATTTTAACTTAGATTTAGGTTTCAGGATGGGTTCAGGTGAAAAGAAGTCAGTTTTGGTTTGGGTAAGTGTTGTCAAAATTCTCTATTACATGTTCGGCTTGATTTTCAGGTCAATTAAAATTTACCCGGCCCATGCAGGACTCTAGTTGAGAGGACCTTTAATAGATACATCTATCGTGTGTACCACTACAAGGTTGAATGTTTATAAATGACAACAGATAATATGAAATTTATATATTCTTATACTATAATTAAATAATATGATAACTGGTAATAATTCTTAAGTTGTGTTATAGATAGACATGACTTATTTCCCTTTTTTTTTTAAATAGCTTACTGAAACATGTAAAAAATTAACATCTGAAGTAAAGGAATTGAAATGTAAGCTTCAAGAAAAAGATGGCAAGATTAAAGAATTGGAGGAAAAATTACGATATTACCAGAATAAATTTTAATCTTATTTATTTGATACTTTTTTGTTATTAAGTTTTTGTGTTTTCATTATTTTTTTTCATCTTATTTGTTAATTTTATTTATGTATCATCGATTGCATTTATTTTATAGCAGCTTAGGACATATTTATTTTTATATATCAATTATGCTTTTATTTAATGTAAAAATCATTTTTATGCTTCATGTTATTTAATGTATTCATCATCATTGTTAGTGATATTTTTTATGTTGAACTTAATGTTTGATGTTAAATATGATCAGTTCTGTAATGCAGTTATTTTTCAGGACAAATGTTAGAATTAAATTAATTTTCATTGATTTGTTGATTGAGTCTAAAAAATATTGATACTATCAATCTTTTATTAATTGTTAATTTTTTAACTTGGTTAATTCTAAATCTGTTCATCAAAAAATTATCATAAAAAAAGAAAAAGTTATTTTATAAATATCATCATCATTATGTAAATGAAACATATAATTTTCTGATGTATTCTCTCTGTGTTAATGTTTTTATTTCAAATCTCTTCATATACATAAAACATGTTTGTATTTGAAATTATTATCATGAGTATTTTTTGTTGTTCCAAGTTGAATTTTAAGAATGTTTAATTAATGGTTTTGCTCGTAATTAGATTAATTAATTAAATGTATATTCAGTTGTACTTTGTAACAGTTTTTGTAGACAATTTATTTTTCCTTTGAAAACTTTTTGTAAATTTTAGAATAAAGTATACTTTTCTATTGTCAAGATGAGATTCATTGCCAAGTGTTTTGCTAAACTTGCCAAGACATTTATGTGAAGTTTCAAATGTTTTTAGACATTTTAAGTGATAATGCAATTCCATGGCTTGCTATACTAGTATTAGTTCATAGCTGACATATGAGAAGTGCTGGGTCATCAATCCCAGGCCATGCTTGTGGACCGCGGAGTTTTTCATTTTTTTTCGAGAAATTCACCTAAATACAGGCTAGGACCCCTTAGAAAGACACTTATAGCAGGCATACCATCCAAGTTTGGACTTTCATGTTGTTAATCAGCCTTAATTCTTACACCCAGAAGTATTAATTTGTTTATTGTATGTTATTAATTTGAATAACACACTTTCTCTCTCTCTCCTTTTATTTATTTTTTGGCAATTCCATTAAAAATTTCTTTTTTAAATACTGTTATGTTTTCTCCCTTGGGTTTTTTGTCAATATAACTTTATCAGTCATATTTTGATGATTACACAGGTCTGCAAAATAAATAAAAATAAAAAAACTGCGTAAGAATTTTTACTGTGTCTTACAGATTTATTACTCACTAAAACCCGAAAAAGTAGTAGAAGAATTCCATTGTACCTCTTGTTTTGCTGAACTCATATTCTTACTTCAGAAAATTTATTTAAATACTTTTTAAGTTCTCTTGCTCTAAATCTTGTTGGTCAGGCACCTAACCATATTCAGGAACTTTCATTCTCTGACTACCAGCTCTGTTGTTGATTCCCATTATGTAGTGGCATCATTGGTCTCTAAGTGCTGATTGATTTATGTCATTACAATAGCACTTATTTGCCAGGATTTCTATTGTCTCATGCATTAAGGCATAGTTATGGTTACTGTGGTTCGATACTTTTAAAATTGATGTCAATTACTGAGTTACTGTTACTTACTTTTAGTTAAGACAGTAGTGATTTTTCCATATTTTATGTCATTTTGATGTTCTTTAATTCTGCTATTAATTTTTCAATTGGTCATTCCCATGTAGTAACCTGTTTGATTTTCGCTATTTTATAACATATTTTGTATATTCCTGCATTATGCATTTAAATACTGTTTGGTTTTATTGGGATATTGACATTAAAGTTGGGCTGCTGTTGTTTTTATTTTAGTAGATGAACCTTTGTTGTAGGGGATTGAAGTTATATATTTTGTTTTTGTTTTGTGTGCTTTATCAGTATGGTTTAACATTTCTATTCTGTTTCTATATAACTAAATTTTAGGTTTTTTACGTTATCAGGCTTTTTGTACGATTTCTAAAATTTTATTTATTTATTATTATTATTATTTTTTTTTATAGAACATAATTAGACTCACTCTTTTAAGAGATTGATTAAATTCATACTTTTAGTTTAATTATGTATAAAAATAAGAAACCTGGCATCTTATTGTTTATTATAAAAATAAGATTTCATAATTATTTCTTATTAAACACACACACACACACACACACATATATATATTTCTAAGAGTGAATATAAAATATGATCTAAAATGGGAAAGTAGAAGGATGAAAGCAAAAGTGTGTTCAAAGGGGCATCTAAAAGAAGGGGGGAGGGGAAGTTTCACAGTCAAAAAAATGAAAACTATATACTAAATATATTATGAAAGAATTGTTTATTTAATGAGAAAGAATATGTTTAGTTTAATATAATGAAATTAGTGATATTTTTTTTTGTAAACGGCTATTTAAAAAAAAAAAAAAAAAAAAAAAGAAAAGTAAACGATGATTAGTAATTGATGATCTGGCAATATCTGAATCTTACCTCGATAATAGAAAAGTACCCCAAAAGAAAAAAAAAAAATCTGATTTACATTTTTTTCTGCTAGTTAATGGAATTTTTTACTGCTTGAAATTAAGCAGTTTTTCAAAATTTGGGCAAAACCATTTAGTTATGTTTGGAAAGATTTCTTTTATTTATACCAGTTATTTCATACTGTATGATATGGCACAATTTTGAATCATGTTGATGTTTGCTTAATGTGTCTTGTCATAAGGTAGCTAAATTTTGATGATAAAAAGAATGCTGATGGTATTTAAAAAAGTGTTCTTGTTGGAGACGCAATAATACAATTACCTGAACAAAGAAAAGGTGTGTATTTTTGAATAATGTATTTTTAAGCTTGCATAAGAAAATTAAAAGTTTTGTCAAAGGGTGTGCCAAGCATGAATAGTATTAAAAATAATATTTTGTGATTATTTTTTGAAAAATACATAATTTTAATGACTTTGAAAAACTGATTTAATAAAAAATAAAAAAATCAGTTTTTGTATCAGTGCACTTATACATTAGAGTATAAAATAACATAATTCCATTTAGTTAGACTTATAGAATAATTAAAACAAAATAATTTTTAAACTTTTGATTTATATATATATATATTTATTTATATTAGTATTTGCAAAAGTATTATTTCTTATCATGTGCACTGTATATTTTGTATATTATATATATATATATATATAGTGTCTGAATCACATGTCCTTACTTGGGAGAGACAGCTATACTTAAAAGTAAAAAAGCATAAGAAAAATGTGTAATTAGTTAGGATTCACAAAATTTTCAGGAAAAAATCAGTGCAGTTCTACAGAGGCTTCCTTAAAGTCCCGAGGATATCTATTCTGTTCATATAGTCTACTTCCAGCCTCATTTGCTGTAGCATTTTCTTGGCCACAATAGCAATAGCCGCATTTTTTGAGGCTTGAAGGTATTTAACATTACAGGCCCCCCCCCCCCCTTGCAAAAAAAAAAAAAAAAAAAAACCAGTGGAATGACATTTGGATATCTTGGTGGTCAGGAAATTAGGCCTCCATGTCCAATCCATCAGTAAGGAAAAGTTGTATCTAAAAATACTCAAATCCATGCCCCCCCCCCCCCCAGCTTGTTGGAAAATTTAAGAATTTGCAGCCAGTTTTACTTTATACCGTCAATGTGTTACTAATATATATATATTTTTTTTAACTGGTTGTTGAGATTAGGGACATTTGATTTAGATACTTAGTATTTTGAAAATTGGTTAAACATAAATTATGTTTATTACTAATTGCATTAAAATAAAATTATAGTGATTGAATCAAATATAATTATACTAAACTTTTTAGATGTTAAAAATTTTCTGCTGTTGCTAGCAGAGTAGATAATAAGATAGTAGTTTGCATTATAACTAGCTAAAAGTTATCTGGACTGTGAAAAAAATATGAATGTCGTAATTTGATTTTATTAAAATAAAATTTATAGTCGGTGTTAGACTTTGCTACCAAAGATTGAACAAAGCAGCCTTACACTGCCTTGCTTTACAGTCTAACAAGCACAAAGGTCCACTGTAAGTTTTAACATTTTCATAAAAGGTGGTAGCTAGTTTAAATGTGGTTTATATTCCAAAGATATGGGTTGTTTTCCACCTGGAAAATATTTACTTTAGAAATGTGTTAATTGTAGTGATATTTATACTTGAAATTATTGTGTAAATGTTTTGAAAGTTTATTTAAAATTTTTAATGATGCATTAGTGCCTTGTATCTTTAAAAAGAAATTAGTGAACAGTGTTTTGTTAATCTGTTTCAGTTTATCATTTTTCTATGTTTTTCCTTTCCTATTAGATTTGTTTTGTATAGATAAAATTTACTAATGTTTTAGCATTTAGATGTCTACCAGACAGTTTTGCACGCAACAAATGTTGTACTGTAATATAAAATGTTCATGTATAACTTTTTTTAAAATTATGTATCCAGTTTATAATAAGCTTAAGTGTTCATGTTTGTAAGGAAGTTGGAGTTATTTCCTTCATCATAGCTTTTATCAAATTG
This sequence comes from Salticus scenicus, assembly GCA_963930645.1. Classification (NCBI taxonomy): domain Eukaryota; kingdom Metazoa; phylum Arthropoda; class Arachnida; order Araneae; family Salticidae; genus Salticus; species Salticus scenicus. The sequence continues at coordinate 154,382,585 of OZ005656.1, forward strand.
TTTTGCTTTTATTTTTTTTATGTAATGTTAAAAACACCTTTTAAAGATCACAAAAGCACAAATTTGATATCAAATGCTCAGACTTTAGTTAAATGTGTTTGGAAATGTTAAAATTGATTGGACATTAAAACAGATTTCCCTTGGATTGTGTGGAATTTTGGAAAGCAGCCAATAAAGGTTAATCCGCAGTAATTGATTTAGTATGGATGAAAAGACAGTGGAGGGATTTATTTATTTCGTGTACATTTAATTTATTCTTATTCTCCCTGCACTTTGCTTTATAGGGATTTTATATATTTTTAATATTTATATATTGATTTATTTCAATATTAATCTTATGGAATGAAAATTTCTTATTAGTTTTCCATATGCTTTTTCATCTGCAAACTTAATGTAATGAGTTGGCATTAAGAAAATGGAATTGCTATTGTTCTAATCGTCAATTTTTATTGTCGTAATATTTATTATTTTGTTTAATAAGTTTCATTGAATCGGATTTATCCATAAGCTTTAATCATACAAAGCAGTTTCTGAAAATTAGTTATTTTTTAAACATATTTAACTCATATCTGAGTTTTGTGTGCTCCTTCTTTCCAAAAATCTCGATTCTTTGTTATTTAATGGACTCGTCTGTTTTCATCTCTAAATTGAACCTTTGTACATAATATGTGGTTGATTTGTATTTGGGCTATTTTAATATCTATCATTTTCATGGATTTCATTCAGTGTAAGAAAGTCTTTAACGTTTGTACAGTAAAATCTCAGTTACTCAATGCCCTAGGGACACACAAAAGCATGTTAATTATGCCTAGTTACTGAGTTCATAATTTCTTATTACATGTCACATATAATTTTTATTGTTTTCAAATCCAATGATTAAAGCACGTACAAAGTGAGCAGCGCAAATGTACGAGTAATATTGTCCACCAGATTGTCGGGAATTTAGAGCAGACAACGTTATAATTATTTTATTACCAGAAATATTTTAAAATGCACGTGCACTATTATTACTTTGTGTTGTTAAGAGAATGCATATATTTTTGTACTTTGAGGTTTCTCTAACCTGTCTCACAGTGTAAATGTATTTGGCTAAATATTTTGTCTATTTGTAATCCTTTGCCATCGGTTATATTTCTCTGCCCAGTCACATTTAGCACTGCTGTAGATGGACATTCTTTTAGAATTACATCATGCTGCTTATCTTGTACTCACTTTGCATTGATAAAATTTTAAGCTTACATGACATCAATGATTGTAAATCAATTACTATGGTTTTACTTTTTCAACTGTAATTGCAAAAAGTGTTATTTTTATTTTTTTGTACAGAAGAGTAAATCTGTATAAGGCTGTCTTCCTTATTATTATATTGATTTGAGAATATTATTTTCAAAGTTTGATAATTGTAAATAAGAATGTTTAATTTATCATGTAAGTTACTTAAGTTTTCTGCCACAGAAGTTAACATTATGATAACCATGTGATTAATAATTATTAGATTTTTACTCAATCGTTTACCAATTTGATAAATCAAACTGCTTACTCTAAATTCAAAATTATATCTACTTTACATGTATATTGTTGTATCTAATGAATAAGTTTATAAATTTATTGGTTTTTAAAATGTGGTTTTAGTTTCTTTTAAGGAGTAAAATTTATTAACAATGTCAACACAAATTAAAAAGTTTCTTCACTGGCTTTATTTTATGTGTGAATATTATATTGGGTTGGCAAGAAAGTTCTTTCAGTTTTCAAAAAGAGGTAGCATTGTGTTTGCTTTGTTATTTTTCTGTCAATGTTGTAATTTATGTGTGCAAGAGTTTATGAAAAAGGTTAAACATAATAGATAAAAAGGTTGTTAAGGTGGAATTAAGTATACATCTTTATTTTCAAAATGAAGAAGTTGGTATTATCTCTTTTTGAAAACCAAAAGAACTTTCTTGACAACCCAATATATTAACAACTGATTTTGATATATATATATTTTATTTAATGATAAGTCTATTAATTTATAAAATATAAAATTTGACGACATATATTGATTTTTCATCTGGCTGACAAAAGGTAGATAAATTTATTAATGACTCAAAAATGTATTCATTATTTTTTTTTTCCAATAAAATAAAGCAATCGTTAAAAAATAAATAAATAAAATTGAAAAGTATGCTTTCCTCTTTTTAAATTCAATGTCTAAGATGTACATTAATTTATTTAGAGTATATACCTTTTTAAATGGCTTATCTTTTCGAAAAGTCATTGATTTGTGATTCCAGTGTATACTTACTATTAATAATTTGGAATTTTCTTGAATTTAAAATCTCTCTCATAAATTTGTTTACAACTAATTAGAGTATACATGTGTTTCTTTAATGTATTAAAGTACAACAGACTCTTGATTATCCACGGCATTGATTTATATATTTTCTAAATATTTTACCTTCAATTTTTATTTTAGATAAAATTTAATTGTATGTATACATAACTGTATAAATTATTATTAATTTAATAGGAAAAAAAAAAAAAAAAAAAAAAATAGAAATTACTGGTAATCTACTCAGGGATAATCAAGAGTTTACTTCGTCAAAGAGAACTAATACAGTATTTTTTTTTTTTTATATAATCATCAATGCATTATAATGAAATTACTAACCTTATTTATTTTTTAATTGTGTTAAAGTGGCAATAGATAAGTAATCAGGGTTAGGTTTTGATTATCTAAAACTGGTTTAGGACAGGACAAGTGGTTTTCTCACCTAAAATATGATTAAAAAAAAAAAAAAAAAAACACTTTTTGCCTCTATGCTTTCTGATATACATACCTTGATATCTTTCTCTTAAGGGGAGAATAAAAGGGTAGAGGAAATTTCAGCATGAGATTAAATGGTATTTATTTTCATTATTACTACATTGTAAAATTTTTAATAAAGATTCAAAAGTTTCTAAACTTTGACATTGTTTTAATAAAAAACAATTTTTCTGAGTGTTCCGATAAACACCATTGTTTTTATTACTGTGTTCCAAGTCTGACCAACCCTGTAAGTGATAGTGAATAGAATAAGACAGTGAAGGATTTTGTTTAATAACCCTTTCAGGGCCGGTGATATCCAGTCTAATTTTAATTCCTAACCACTAAAACTCATCCTGGGTATTTTTTATACAGAGAAAAAATTTCATCTGTTTCTTTTGTTTTAAACTTGTTCATAAATTTTGGTGGTAGTTTATTTTAAATGAGTGAAATTTCCTTGCCCCTGAAAGGGTTAATTATGAAATATTTCTGTGTTTTGATTTTATATTTATTTATTAAAATCAAACTGAAATTTCGAGCACATATTTCAAGATTATTATATTATGTTAATGCCATTGAAATATTTTTATTTACAAAATATATCTCATGAACAATGGATATAAGGAAAAAATATGCTTTCTACTTTTAGATCTAGATAAATTTTGCATTATATTTATTTAATTAAATATTTTTCTAATTTACTCATTCTTTCAGAATCTTTTAAATTGATTTATATGTAAAATTCCATTTATTGTTGTTAATTCTTATTAAGAGCTTTTGTTTGAAATGCTCTGAAAAAAAAAAATTCTTACATTTTACAAATGTTAGAAACCCCCAAACAGAAGCCTTTACTCATTCACTTTGTTTCCTAGAAAATACGATATTCATTAACCCTTTCCGGACTGAGTGTGCACTACTTTGTTTTATCCTAGAGAACAAGACATTTTCACTTCTGGCATGGCCCAAAAGACTTAATGACATAGCCTTTTAGCAGCTAAGCCTAACATAAAAAAAAATAATAATAATAATAAAATAATAATTAGAAATAGTTTTACCAGTAAATTGTTTAAAATGATTTTTTTTTTTTTAACACTAAAATAAATGAGTAATTTTAGCTTAATTAAAAAAAATATATATATATAAAATTGTTCAAAATTAATGACATTTTGAGTAGTCTATTTTTCATAGTCATTAAAAAATAAATTTTGCATATTCTTTTACAATTAGCATTTCAAAGACAATAAATAGTTACATACAAGTGTATTAGTCAAATAGAATAGCTATTACACATACTCAGAAAATGTCATGAATAATTAGAAGATAAAAAAATTTTTATATACCATGTTTTTAAATTTTCTGTCGAATCATAGCTATAGAACTACATTAGCACTTTATCAGTGCATATAAAATTTTTAAAGTGATAATGACGTTAATTTTTGTGAGATACATAATTTAACTTTTTACAATTTTTTAATTAAATGTATTTATTTTTATGTCGAAAGAAAATGCACTCGTAATTTTTAGCTAATTTTTTAATGGCTATTTGGAAGTTATTATTTTCATATTTTAATTATTTAAAAGAAAACTAGTCAAAAATTCGAAAATCGGGCTTCGAAGTATTGTGTTGTCATCGGGTTCTGAGATACTCTGAAAGTTTCAAATGCTTAGCTAGTAGGGAAGTTAGTTAAAAATCGATTGCAAGATTTGTACCGGACAAACAAACAAGAATCAAAGTGAATAAAAACATGGTAAAATACTCTCCACAATCCTACATTAACAAAACTTAAGATCATTACCACTTTTCTAGATATATTCCCTTTTCGCCATCCTCCTTTCCACCCTAAAAAAAAGAAATAAATTTCATGTATAGCAGAATCAAATGCTGATGGACTGAAATTCTGCTACCACACATGCAAGTGAAAGTCAACACGTAACATCTTTCAGTGTACTCGAAATGCTGTCTATCAATATTTAAAACGTAACATTCTACTTCACTGCTACAAAAACATGGCATTCGTCTTGGGACAGTACCTGCCATGTCTTAGCAGAGCTTGTCCTGAAAGGGTTAGGTTCAAAATGAAAAATATGATTAATGCATAACAAATGTTGCTAAATATACTGTAATACTTTATAATTCTAAGCACATTGAAATCTTTTCGAAAATCAGATATTTTACTCCCCCCCCCCCCCATTCATCAAAATAACAAAAATATTACTTTTTACTACTTTAGAGAAATGAAATTAGTTTTTGCCTACACTTTTGGATAAATTGATTTTAGTTAGAAGGTGTTAAATTTTGTATGCCTCTATATCATAATGCAAATGAATAAAATTATAATCTATGAGCTGAAATGTAATTTTGCTAAATCCATATGATGAAAATATGTTACTGCCTAAATACATTCCATATGTAATCATCGCTGGTGTGTGTGTGATGTTTTCTTCATCCTAGTCTACTGAAATGCCAAAGCATTATAGCATTTTTTCTCAATAAAATTTCCTGTAATACTTTACTTGTGATTTTCTATTTTTTTTTCCCTTTACTATTTCTTCAAAAAATATAATAAAAACCCTTACTATGGTATCTATTAAAATGACTGATAGATATTCACTTCTATTTTAAGGGTACCCAGACCAGTTTAGGCTTCATCTCAGTTCTAGTTAACTTTTGTCATGTATTCTAGTTAGAAAAGACTGTCATTTTCATTGTGTTTTAAAATTTTTGTTAAGCATGTCTTTCTTTATATTGGTACCAAGGTTCAAAAAAAAAAAAAAAAAAAAAAAAAAAAACAAGCAATGAAAAAGACTGAGTAGCTTAACGTCCCTCTTCACTCACCGTCGCCGGATGCCCGAGCCAATGTTATTCTATGGGAAAATTTTCTTTACAAATAACTTATTACATATTTTTAAATTCCGTTTTCACATTCAGAAAATTCCCAACTGTTAAATTGATGGACCTTTTTTAAAAAAGTATTTTTTTTATTTTTTAATATTTTATTTTGAAATTGCAAAATGAAAAAATTTCACATATTGAAAATTTGTATTTTGCAGCTTAAAAATATATATATATAAATAAATAAAAAAATAAATAAAAATAAATACTTTTTTAAAAAAGGTCCGTCAATTTAACAGCTGGGAATATTCAGAATGTGAAAACAGAATTTAAAAATATGTATTAGTTAATAAGTTATTTGTAAAGAAAAATTTCCCATTGAATAACATTAGCTTCGGCTTCCGGCGGCGGTGAGTGAAGGGCCCTTAAGCATATTACATGACAAAAGTTAACTGCAACCGTGGTACCCAAAAGGGGGGTATCCAAGGTAAAGGTACCCAAAGGGGTAGGGGCAGCAACAATTAAGGGTACCTAAACCAGTTTGGGTACCCTTAATTGTCGCTGAATCATTGTAATAGACATTACATAATTCCACATTCAAACTACAGACAATAATAATGACAACATTTTTGGTAAATTTTAATAAGCTCTGTCAGGTAAGTATTTCTTTTTCTGGTTTTATTTAATTAAATGACTATAATTCTCAAAAGGGATAATTTAGTGATTTAAATCAAACTGGTGCAAATATTCATGATTTGTAACTCTTTTTTCATATGTAACCAATAAAAAACCATATTTAACTGTTAACAAAGAACAAATATATTAATGCTTAGAAAAATAAATACAGCGGTAATTTCATTAATGGTCAATTTTCTAAAGTATTGTATACTGAGTACAGTTAATTTTTATTTATTAATAATGTATAGATGATTAACTCGTTTCATTGGGTCTGTTCTGAGGATATAAAACAGCATCTTTAAGAAAAGCATAGTTCCAGTAATTATTTCTAGGATAAGGTAAGCCCAGTAGTGAATACTTTAAGGTTGCAGTGTGTACCCACCATATTGAATATTCAACTTTTTGAAAAAAATAATTTAAATATTTTATTTCATTAAGTAAATTTAGGACTCTAAACGAAATATTTAAATTTATTTTATCAAAAAGTTGCTCACTGAGCTAAAAGGCAACATATTTAAAGAGTAATATTCCAAAAAGATATCCTTAGAAAATTAAACAACAAAAATCCCATTGGATAACATGGGAAGAAAGAGGGAATCTGACTGATGTACAGCCTTAAACTAATGGCTTGGAATATTTGTAATTTTAGGCATTAATAGTAGAAAAATATGTAATAAATCTGAATGCAGCTCAAAAAATGCAAAAAATAGAAATCTTGTTTAATGTGTCCACATTTGATACATTTTTATGTCTTTTAAGTAAGAAAAACATATTTTTTCTTATTACAATTAAAAACTTTTTAAAAATTAATCTTTAACTATATTACTAAATTAATTTATACACAAATATATTTCGAGCACAGCATGCTCATCCTCAGTGCAGAGTGACTGTAATCTTCAACGTTGATCTTTTCATGTTTTCTTTGATCTCTTCTCTTCACTTCTTTGTTCAATAGTCTGTTGCCACACAGTGGGAATTACGTTATGCTCTTGGTCATTAACTGAGTCGGGGTTAGTAATAATTTCGATGGCCTCCTGTTTTAAAGCATAATGGTGGTTATTGTAAGGGGTTATTTTACTAATAATTAATGGAATTTAGATTAATGGGATTAGAGTTGTGGGTGGTGGATAAAGCAGTAGTTAGTTTATTGTATTTTAAATCTGTGCAGTGTTCTTTATCCCAATCTTTTATTTTGCATTTTGTCATTCCGATGTAACAAGCCCTATTACTATTTTCGTGTTCAAAGTTTGTTTTATAAACACCCACGGTTGATTTTGATGTTTTTCTTTGGCTTGATAGCTATATTGATGTTTAATTTTTTAGCTTCATTTTTTATTTTGATACTGGTACCGTTACAAAAAGGAATAGAGGTTGTGAAAGTGGGTTTACATAAATATACCTATCAAACCCTAAAAAATAAACCCACTTTAGAGGTTGTGAAAGTGGTTTTACATCAATAAATAAACCCACTTTCACAACCTCTATTTCTTTTTGTAATGGCGCCAGTATCAAAATAAAAAACAAAGTTAAAAAATTAAATATCAATATACCTATCAAACCAAATAAAAACATCTTTTAACATATCCACAATGAAAAAGCTATACATCAACCGTAAGCGTTTATAAAATAAACTTTGAACATGAAAATGGTAATAGGGCTTGTTACAAAACGCAAAATAAAAGATTGGGAAAAAGAACATCGCGCAGATTTAAAATACAATAAACTAACCACTGCTTTATCCACCACCCACAACTCTAATCCCATTAATATTAGTAAAATAGCCCCTTACAATAATAACCACCATTATGCTTTAAAACGGGAGGCCATCAAAATTATTACTAACTCCAAATAAGTTAATGACCAAGAGTATAGCGTAATTCCCGCTGTGTGGCAACAGACTATTAAACAAAGAAATGAAGCAAAGAGATCAAAGAATATAACCACACTGAAGATTACAGTCACTCTGCACTGAGGATGAGCACTCGATGTGCTTGAAATATATTTGTGTGCAAATTAAAAGGATGACATGTAAGGTATAAATTAATTTAGTAATATATATATATATATATATATATATATATATATATATTATTTTAAAAAACCTAAAAACCTTCAAATACTTTTTATCCTATATGAATAGACATTTTTTACTTTTATGGAAAGATCTGAAAACTTTCAAATGTTGCATCATGTAAGGTTCTCTTTAATGATGTGGGGTTGGAAAAATTTCCAGAATTTTTTAAATGTCATATTTAAACTTTCGTTTTATTAGTCACAGTACAGTTAATAGTTACAGTATGAAAAACAAAAGTTTTTGATTAAAGATGTCATTAAGAAAGCTACCAGATATGTTTTGAGCAATTTGCTCAAAAAGGAGAAAGTTAATAGATTACAAGTGATCTATGGTTGCTAATTAGAATTTTGAATGTCCCTTCAACAACAACTTTATGTGGAAATAATAATAGAGCGTTTGGTAACATAAAAAAAGAGGAATATATTGATAAATTAATGCACTGCTGTGGTTGTATCTTTTTTTTTTGTTATTATTATTCATTTGATGATATGACAATGCTTTTCAAACTCAGGCAGCAATTCTGATTATATAATGGTCTCTGGTTCTGAGAGAAACTCAGAAAGTTTTAACAGTCATACCTTGGTTAAGTATTCAATAAAAAAAAAAATCAGAACAAAACGTTTTTTAAAAAAATTGTCTTAATCACAAAATAGGCATTATTGAGAATTACCTTATATAAAAATACAACTTTTTTTTTTTAAATCACTTTTAAAAACTAATTTCTAAAATTAGGGGGAGGGGGAAAGCATGTGCTTTTTTTTATGCAAACAGCAGGAAATGCGATTGTCTAAATAAATAAAAAGCTTGAATTTGAATACAATTTAGATAAGTTTAATAGTTAAAGTGAATGATATAACTTTTTAACCATATCTGGAGTTCCGCTTCAAAGAATTCAATACAGTAGAACTTTGATAATTCGAAGTTGAAGTGGGCCAGAGAAAAATTCGAAATATCCAAAAATTCAAATTACATATACAGTGGAACCTCTCTAAAGTGACCACCCTAGGGACCGGCTAAAATGGTCACTATACGCAGGTGGTCACTTTATAAAGGGTCTTTAAAATTGGAAAAGGGTCGCTTTAGTCAAGAAAATGGTCACTTTAGTCAGGTGGTCACTTTACCAAGGTGGTCACTTTTACAGGTTCCACTGTACTATTCTGTCAAAGAAGAGATAAATTAAATCTTTGATCATAGAGTTTTATATTTTTAACACATAAACTTTATATCTAAGAGTACTGCATCATTAACCTCCTCCCATTAAATCAATGCTTTTTTACGATCTTAATTATTCAACACTTTTTTAAATAATCAGATATTTTTGATTGCTTCTTTAAGTACAATCTTTGTGTCATAGCATATGACTTCAAACCATCAATTGATACAAAAACAGAATCTTCTACATTAGACATGACTTTAGAATTAAAAAAGACCTCGAAGTTCATGTATATGGACCATATCTTCTGATCACTGCACTATAAAAATTATGCTCTATTTGCTGCCAGAAATTCTCTGTAATTTGAGAAAATATGTTCTGACAACGTAACTTTTTCGTAAATTACGCGTATTTTCTCAAATTACAGAGAATTTATGGCAGTAAATAGGACATATTTTTTACAGTGTAGGTAGGAAATACTCTTGTATTTCCTTATCCTTCTTTTGAAAGACTGTTAAAAAAACATAATGCACTTTAGCTGAGAAAAATCTCGGGAACAATATTTTAAAGGTAATCGTATGAAAATTTCGAATTATCCATGAATTTTTTAACATTATTTTAATACAAAATTCAAGGTACTGACTAAAAAATTCGAATTATCCAGAATTTCGAATTAAACAAGTTCAAATTATTAAAGTTTCACTGTATTTTTTTTTTTTTTTTTTCTTAAAATACCTAAAATTGAATAGTACTTGAAAACACTCATAATGGTTGTCACATTTACATATTTTAAATTATTATTATTTGTTTTATTTATAGAGGATTACATCCATTACCCAAAACTACCAATTATTAAATAAATATATATATATATATATTAATGTGAATTTGTGTATGCAAGTTATGCCTAAAAATAGAACAAATAAAAAGAATTTTGATGAAATGTACCTTAAAATGGTTTGAGCCATACCTTGCTATTTACCTTATATGATTTTTTTGTCACTGGCAACCAAACCTTATGTTATTTCATGGAGAAATTTGTTATGATACTTGCTCTTTTTTTTTTTTTTTTTTTTTTTTCTTTTAATTATTTGCCTACGTTCAGAAAATTCACAACCATTAAATTTGTTTTTTAAAAACTTTTCTTTTCTTTTCAATGAAAGTTATAAAATTCAGAAAGTTATTTTCTTTAAATTTTTTTCACTTTATAACTTCAAAATGTAATATTAAAAATTAAACAAATTTTGGGAAAAACAGAAACAAATTCAATTATTCTGGATTTATTTATTTTTTATTATGAAAACAGAATTAAAAAACTAACAAATAAAAAATCATTCAGTAATTCTCATAACAATTTTCCCTATATAATAGAATAACATTCGGCTGCTGGCAATGATATGTAGAGAGTCTCCTAGAACTACAAAATGCACACAGACAGCTTATTTATATAGATTACTCAACAATTACACATGTATTACAGTCATTAAAAAAATATAGCTTTCTAGCTTTATACATGTTTAAAAACCATTAAATCATAATTTCGATGTTTTGTTTATTAATTTAATTTCTTTTTTATTTGAATAATTATTTATATTTTGCTTACTTGTGCTCTTTAATGTTTTATTTCATAATAATAATTTTATTTTATAAAACCTTCATAATTTAGAGAGTTTGACAATTTTTTTGGAAAACCCACAACCTTAGTTCTCTTGCTTAATATACAATGTGTAATGAAAATGACTATCCAAAAAGAACTTTTTTTTTTTTTTTTTTTTTTTAACATACTTAGGACCATAGCAGCTGTTTAGTATTTTGCTTTCAATCCTTCTTAATTTATATTCTCAGTTAACAGACTTTCATAGTCTGTAAAACATCAAACTAAATGCTCTTGGCAACAATACCTTTTCTTAATTATCAAGACATTAAAAAAAAACAAATGCATAAACTTTTTTTTATTCAATTTTAAATATCTAAAAATAGTTCATGAGTATTTAAAAAATATCAAGGCACATTTACATTTGTCAAAATCATTGAAAACATTAATAAAAACTGACAACAATTCATTCAATATTTATAATAAATATAAATAAAAACAAGTGTTTGATTTCCTCTTGAGCACAGTTACTCTGGATTATCGTGACGTATTAAAATGAAGTAAGCTCTTGGTTAAAATAAAGGATGTGCTATCCCCAATCTTAAAAGAAAAAATTCTCATCCATCCATATAACTACAAATATAACAATTATTGATAATTAAAAAATGGAATGTATTGGGGAAACAGTTTAATGTAATGTCTTTTAAGGTTCTGATTTTCCTTCCATAATGTACTTGAAAGAAAATGGGAGAAATGCATAACCTTGTCCTTCATAGAATTTGCTTTGAAATTCCACCCTATAAAAAAAGAAAAGAAAAAAAGTCTCAGAAAAGGTAACTATTACAATAATGAACTAGTTCACATAGACTGCTCAAATTTGTATCATATATTTATAATAAATTTCTACTGTATGCCATACTATATTCATGATTAGAGCAATGAATACAACTGATCACCCAGCATATTCCAAGTCTGAAATGCTCTAAAACTAGACTACCTCCCCCCTGCTTCAATGTATTTTACTAATCTTATATATATTATAAATGTGAATGTCTGTGAATTTATTTGACTGAGTTTCACGCCAAAACTGCTCGACGGATTTCGATGAAATTTGTAATGGAGATAGCTTATACCTTAACTTACAAAGTTGGCTGCCTTTTATTCCGAAAAAAAAAAAACTTTTTTTTGTTATTATTATGCATAAAATAGCAATTTTGTAAGCTAATAATAGCAAAAAATTAGCCATTTAAATTTTATCCATAATTTAATTGTTGCCAAAACAATACGAGTTTATTGTTTTTTCCAACAGGAAAATAAATACATTTATCTAAACGTGAACAATAAAAAATAAAATAAATAAATAAATTATGCATCTCACAAAAATTGACGTCATTTTTAATTTAAAATTTCTTTTACACATTGATAAAGTGCTAATATAGTTTACGATGCTGATATATGTTGTACTAAAATCAGTTTTATTTATACATCCTCCTGGGTGATTTTTTAAATTGTTGCATTGAAGTACACCGAACATTTTTCACCAAGAGGTTTAATTTTGTAACAGCGATTTTAATCTAGGTAGTTCAAGAAAAATATAAAAGAGGTTTAATTTAGCAACAGCGATTTTAATCTAGGTAGTTCAAGAAAAATGTAAAATTTATAAAATATTGCAAAACGAAAAAAATAAACTGAAATAGTAGTCACATAAATGATCTATTTTTATCTGAGTAGATAATTTTATAGAAAAAAAAGTGCAGTTTTAAAAATAGAAAATTTATTTCATCAAGCACTATTTTAAACCTAAAAGCCATTAATAAAACTAGTATGTTGTGGCCACCACAAGACTTTCTTCTATATTTTCCTATACAAATTCACGCAGTAACAATATTAAAAAAAAAAAAAAAAAAGATTTTTTTCATTTTTTTTTTTTTTTCGTTAAAAGTAAAAAAAAATCGATAACTTTGTTTTAAATTACCACATATTTATAGTTCAACCATTCGTTTTAAAGGTATTGACGAGACCTTTCGAAAGATACCGATCTTGAAAATTTACACCCCCCCAAGGGGGGGGATGTTAAAAATTTAGAAAAAATACGATCACAGCGCCACCTGTTGAGCGATTGATCCCCAAATATAATCAGCCTCAGTTTATGTCAGGGGCCAACTAAATACCAAGTCTGGTTAAATTTTGTTTAAAAAAAAAAAAAAAAAAAACGATTTTTTTCTAAGTTTTTTTTTTGTTAAAAGTAAAAAAAATCAATAACTTTGTTTTAAATTATCACAGATTTATAGTTCAACCATTCGTTTTAAAGGTATTGACGAGACCTTTCGAAAGATACCCATCTTGAAAATTTACTCCCCTCGAGGGGGGACTTCCCCCCCACGGGGTGTGGCGAGGTTCCTACGCATTCAAAATTTTTTTCCCAGTTGACTATCTCTATTTTAAATAATTCTTGTAAATTTCACAATGATTACTAAAAAATAATTCTCTTTATGCACATTTATACAAAATTTTGTCCGATATCACCATGTTAAAAATTTAGAAAAAGCGGGATGGCAACGCAACCTGTAAGACAATTTTTACCAAAAGTTGATAGGCACTAATTTATGTCAAGGTACAACTACATACCAATTTGTATGAAATTCTGTGCAGTAGTTCTTGAGATACAGTTGCCACAAAATTTTGTCACACACACACACACACACACACGCACACACACACAGACAGACAGACAGACAGACATTTTCTAAAAATGGTGAAATCGTGTTCTACAGCTCTCAAAACGTGTAAATTCATCAAAAACCCGAGGTCGAAAATTTTTACGAATCCAATACTTTCTCTATATTACATATAGAAGAAAGTAATAAACAGAATATGAAGGGTTCTTATATGTTAACGAAAAGGTGTCCGATAAAACGCTTTCTATTTTTATGCAAGAAATTATACAAAAAAAAAAAAAAAAAAAAAAAAAATCGCTAATATGGTGAAAAAAATTCAAAAGCCGCCAAGGGAGAGATATAATAAAGTTGTGTAACACGATAATGTTTAGTTATTTATTTATTTTTTTATATACCAATCACTACGCTAATTTAACATACAAATAAATGAGCTGCTGTGTGTGACTGCACTTGCACGCTGTCGGGCAGAAATATTTGATTAATTCAAATTAATATTTAAATAACTAAATAAAGATATGTTTAATAGAAAGTATAGTTAGAGACAAACCTGGCGAGTGGGCCACCAAATTTGGTGAAAAATGATAGTTTAGGGTTCCTGATGTTTCGAAGCTCTCCGACACACGGGAACATAGACCTTGAGCTTACCAAGGGATTCTCGATGGAGTCTTCTCCAAGCCCCATCGCCAAAAGTTATAAGTAGGTGTGAGTTGATTTTTGCGAAAGAGTATGTAGTCACTACGATCCAAAGTTATTCAGAGACCTATTCTGAGTCATTGCACTTTAGGGATTGAGTTCTAAGCAACTGGACATTTTTTGTGAGTGAGCGAAAATTTTTACTCTGGTGCAGTTGATGTTATTTGCTTTACTCCTGTGGAACAAGTGACTATTTTTTGGACTGTCCCAGAACATTCATCGAATAATGACTTATACTGTACGAGTAGCAGCTTCAACTGTTTCCAGAATATTCGAAGAATTAACACCAGCTATTGGACTGTTTTCGAAAATATTTGTTTTAATAATAGTTTTGTTGTACAGATTCGAGAAGTTCAAAAAATGTTTGATATTGCCAAGGAGGTCCCATACTAAAGCTGTGACGAAAATAATCGCCAATCGAAATATATTCAGTTACAAAGAAATCATTTAAATATAGTGTCCAGCGAAGTGGGCAAAGCCTGCTAGTTTTCTATATAATTACATTATTGTTAAATTTATAATTTAGTTTTCATAAAATTCCATGTTATTTTTTATGGAATAATCCCCATAAACCAAATTTATGTGAAATATTGTCCTATTCTGGCCACTATGATAACTAGATCTCTCAACAATCGAGAAGGTTTAAACTTTGCTGAACATTTTTTATCATTATCAGACAGTGCCAATCTAACTCACCAATTGGAAAGTTTAAGGCAAGTAATTTCTCACGAGAACAGCCAACTCTATGAGCAAATATCTAGTAGGATAAAAATTTCCATTAGAGTTGGAGGAAGCCAACACACTAATACTTTTTAGTTCCCCATCATACTATATACAGTGAACTCTCGTTAAGATGGCCCCGTTTAAGATGGATTTTTCGTTATTACGTACAAAAACTGAATCAAGGCCTATAGGAATTGCATGTAATAAATATCACTTTATACATACAATTCATTCATTAAGATGGACATTTTTTTTCCCCTCAAAGCTTACTTTCTTCGAAAAAGAGTCAGTTCCCAAAATCTTTTCAAATTCAGTATTTTTTTTTTTTTAACATGAAAAGGTTCAATAATAAAAGGGTTAATCTCTTTCACTCTGTGCTATTACACTGTGGGAGGTAAATAGTACTGATTGACAGTGGAGGTCAAAAATTTGCACCTGTCTCCACTTCTATTGTGGAGACATAACAAAGGATTTTGTTATCAAGTTGTACTATATGAAGAAAAGAAGTTTTGAAAGTAAGTATCGGTTTTCATGCTTTTATATTTTTTAGTGAATAAAAGGGTTTGAGGAAACAAATTTTCATTTGTGTTATACTGTGTATGTGTACATAATAGTGATTTTAGAGTTCATATAGAACTTCAGTTTATGAACTCCTGTTATAATGGACTCTCGTTAATATAGACAAAAACTGCTGGCCTTTGATTGTCCGTTTTAATGAGAGTTCATTGTATAGATAAGGGAAACTTTTTGGCCTTAGTTTTTTTTTTTTTTTTTTTACTTTTTTACAGATTTTGAGCTATGAGGGATCTAAAAATAAAAAAACTGATGTGATGTCTGTTAGTTTGATAGTACATTATTAGTCAGTAAATTAGTCTGTGTACCCAATATCTCAAGAACAAATAAACATAGAAAAGTCTAACAAATTTCAAAATATTGCTTACAATGCTACCAAGAAGCCTATTGATTGGGAACATTCTAATTTGAAAACTTCATAAGTTGTTTGAAATTTACAATTATCTTAACATGGCAGAGTAGAGCAAAATTTTGCTTAAACATGCATTAAAAGGAAAATTTTTGTTGTAAAGATGTCAGACCAGCTTTATATCAGTTGTGATCTGTTCTGAACACCATTAGCTATGAACTTTCTGTTTTGAGAACTTTGTTAGTTATTAAAAATTTACAAATTTTTTAACAAGACAGAATAAGGCAGAATTTTGCATAAATGCCAATTTTCAGGGATATTTTTATCATAAATATGTCAGACCACTTTTGAAATATGGTTTAGGATATTGGCATGAGCATCATTAACTATGAAAATTCTACTTTGAAAATTTCATAAGTTACTTGTAATTTACAAATTTCTTAACATGGCAGAATAGGGCAAAATTGTAAAATGCAAAAACAACCATTATGAGGAATATTTTCATCGTAAAGACGTCAGACCACTTTTAAAATATCATTTATCTGCTTTGACCATCATTCACTATAAATGTTCTAATTAATACAACTTCTTAAGTTATTCAACATTTAAAATTTTCTTAGCATGGCAGAACGAAGCATTATGGAGTTTGTTCTACTGGGAATAGTACAGGACTACATGAAAACTAAAAATACGAAACTAAGCTTAGTAAATTTATCAGCAAATTAGACATCAATATATATTACTACTATTGATTTATTATCTGGATTTTAGGTGACTGATATTAGCCAAGTTTTATACACCAAGTTTCCATAAATAACCAGATAATTTTGATTTTATGTGATTTGTCAAATATCTCATAAAGTACTTGGCACATAATCTTGAAACTTTAGGAGGATAAAGAACATGTTATACTTCATATAGTTCAGTGAAAACTCTGCCCATAAACAAAAAAGTAGACCAACAAAAAAAGAAAGAAAATGATAAGTGGTTTTATTAATATTTATTTACATCAAACTAACATAACATCAAATTAAATAAAAAAAGCACCACAAAACTGGCGTTGTAAAAAATATATTACTGACAAACTTTGAATAAACACCATAAAATGCAATAAACTCGCAACAATTGTTTCGGGTCAAAAAAACACACGACCCTTCATCAGGCGAATAAAGTAAGCACAAGTGCTGCAGTCAAAGCGGCAACTGCAGCATCCGTGCTTACTTTATTCGCCTGATGAAGGGTCGTGTGTTTTTTCGACCCGAAACAATTGTTGCAAGTTTATTGCATTTTATGGTGTTTATTCAAAGTTTGTAAGTAATATAACATAACATCACCCTTTTCAGAATAAAAATAAAAATTTGGTAAAAATCCTTACAGTTTTGCTTATTTTTTGAGATGAACTGAAATTCAGCTCAAAAACTTTTTGAATTTTCTTAAAAGTAGTTCAATATAATTGGCTAATTATGCAAATGAAATATTAACATTTACACATGCACATTTAAAAATTATTTAGCAAAAAGGCTCACTTTTCATTAGATCATTAATATTTTTATATTTACATAGCCATTTGTAATGTAGTATGTCACATGTCCTAAAAATGGCTTTGCATTTGCTGTATATTATAAGACGAACACACTACAATAATATAAAAAAAAAATGTAATTTTTTAAAGAAACCTTAATATTTCCATGAATATATGTGGTAATCTCATACATAAGAAATATAGATGATAATAATAAGAAGCCTAGTTATCACATCTACATCCAAAATGCACTTTAAGTATTGCTTTTTACTGGGTGATCACAAATATTCTGTTTTTTCTTCAATTTGTTATTGGTCGCCTTTGGGACATAACATTTAGTAAAATATTTGATGTACTTTACATGTCCTTCAAAATTTTCTCTAGATATTTGACAAAACATTTGAAATTGGAAGTATCCGATCATTTATGGAAAACTAGTGTACAACATAAATGTAGATGGCTACTTCAATGATAAAAAGGGGAAATATATATATATTAATTGTTTGGTAAAACAATTTTCTTTGTACATTTCTTCTTGGGAATAGCTTTCTACTATTTTATAAATTTACAGAGCCTGAATCAAAAAATATTTTGATGAGAAATGTCACATATGTTAACAGTTTAACTGCCCATTTATTTCATAGTTTCTGCAAATAAAATTTATTTAGTACTTACAAATTCTTTGTTTTTAATAAGATGTCAATTATATAGAATTTTTATAGCTCTTTTTTAAATAAACCAAATAATTTTGGAACAATATATAGTTACTGTTTATTGATACACTTTTATGTGTTTTAAATGCTTAAAAAAAAAAAAAAAAAAAAAAAAAACATTTATTTAGTAAGAAATAATTAGATGAATTGAAAAGTTTTAAGAGTTACATTTCAACTGACATATTTAAATTATTTTTTCTCATTTATATAAGAATATATAAAACAGTAGTAAAAAAACAAAAATGATTATTCTGATCTAAAAAAAACTCATCTCTATTTTTTATATACATAAAAAATATGTAATTAAAAAAGTATTTATATGAATTTGAAGCATTATTTTTTATCACAATCAGCATATTTTTTGTTTATCTTGTAACTGAATTCTTTTTTGCCTTGAAGATGTACAAAACTTTTAATGTAATATGAGGTATAGCATGTTCTTCTTACTGCTGAAGTTCTGAGAAAATCAACTACTTCTTTATATATTTGACAGAAATATCTAAATTTGAAACTTTTGTCTGTGACTTAATTTCTACTTATGGAATTTTACCTTAAACGGTAGAACATTGTAAAGCTTATGTCGAAATGATAATCTTAATAAACAATAATGTATATATTTCTTTAAATTATGTTGCAAGATGTTTTAGATTGCTGTGTAGAAATTATTGATTTACTTTCAGTAAATACTAGTAACCTTTTATGACAATATTCAATGTTTTTTAACATATATATTGTGCGTAACATCTTGAGTTTTATTTAGGGTGGGGAAATCAGGGTTGTCCAGGTTGGACCCAACTGGAGACTTGTATATTCAGATTTTAATAGTTTAGATAAAAAGTCGTTACTTTTATTTTATTCTGATCTTAAATACAGTAAACATTTTCTAAATACTTACCAATGAAGACGTAAAGCATGTAGAAAGGCAGATAATCCTTCCATTACTAAAAGAATACTTATTGTTAAAATAGCCCAGAAAGCAAAAACCAAATAGATGGCAGCTGCTCCAGTATAATCAGTAAATTTAAATAATCCAATATGCATAACCATGGACCACAAGACTTCAGATAATTCTACAATAAAATATTTAATATTCATCATACAGAAATGTCAGAATTACAAGTAATATTATGTGTAAAATTTAAATTTTCTCAAAAGCAAAATTCATGTTTCAAAGTTCCCACTCTATTTAGAAGAAAAAAGAAGAAAAATCCCCGACTTTTTCAGGTTTTCCAAGGTTATTTTTATAAAATTCTAGGTCACAACATTGAATTTATGACACAAAATATAGTGAGTGCAGTAAGTGTAATTAAATTGTGTTTTCAATTAATGTTTTTAATTATTACAATTTTATTTTTCTTAAGTATTTTGAGTACTGGCAATAAGTACTGAAAAATGAACTGAAATTATTATTTTTTAAATGCCAATGAACTATTTATTTTTCATTAAAATGTAAAAAAAAAAAAAAAAAGTAAAGACACAGAGCTCACAGTAAGAGAGGTTTTTTTTTTTTTTAACATTTCTGGTAACCGAATCAACACATTAAAAACTTTCTTTTCTCTTTCTTTCTTTAAAAAAAAAATGGTGTTTGAAAAAAAAAAAAAAAAATTCCATTTTAAGAAATATTGTTGATTGGACATTAAAAAACTTATTACTCATTGTTACCAAAGTTGAAAACACAAAAACTTACAACTGCCAACATGAATACTCCATTCTTGATTTACACAAGTGTGTTTAAATCATTACATATGATCAGTATTTAGACTATTTAAATCAATCTTTACAATAGTTTTATTATATTCAGTTAAACTTATATGCCTTTTCACAAGCATTAGAAACATGCATCATTCTTCATTCTGATTCGTCTGAATTATGTAAGAGACAGGCACAGCGAAAATTAAGAATGCACTTCACAAGGTTCGTTTTAAATTACATGCTCAGAAAGCATTTTACAGATTTACAACACTGTTTTTTCAGATTTTTGGCCAATTCTTGCAGTTTCCCTTGACTTTTTTCACTAAGTTCAAATACTCTGACTTATACATATTTTTTCAGGTTTTGCATGACCAGTGAGAACCATGATCTTTAGCACTAAATATTAACTGAATAAATTGAACAATCTAACATATTATGTTGAATAAATAAAGTAAGAAGATAATTACGAGCATGAGCAAGACTTAGAGCCCAAAGTCGAAGGTAAGATGCAGTATGAGATATAGATCCTAAACAATATTCTATAGTGTGGATGGCTTGATGAATGAAAAGATCTCCAAAACCTTCTTCTTCATGATCATCTGTTTGAGTTACTTGGTAACGCTAAAAAAAAAAAAAAAAAAAAAATATGTATATATATATATAGTAAAAAAAAATACATACATAGATGTATGAAAGAGATAAAAATAGACAAATTTAAATGATTAAAAATCCAATTTAAAATTGTGAGAATCACTAGCCAAAATTATAAATCACAAATAATTTGAAATTGCCCATTTAAAGTTTGTTTCACTGCCAAAGATTTTATCACTCAGAAATCAGAAAATGAACAAAATTGTAAGTCAAATTCTGCTGATGCAAATGCAATTGGTAACTTTCACAGCATCCATCATGCATAATAAGCCCAGGAATTCTTTTAGAAACCCTAGGCAACCGATGGTTCAATGAGGAGCTCAGAAATCACATATAAAAAGCTGAATTATAAACAGCAGGAGGACTTTTGCACCAGTTTTCAACTGTTAAACAATTCACGTTGCCCTCCTGTCGGAAATTATGCAGGCGCCCCTATGGTGTGTTGCCGCGGCATGTGCTGACAGCACCACCCAATTATTGACGAACCCTCGTCCAAGCCTCCATTGCCTACAATGAAGGCCCGATCTGCTATTTTGGTAAAATAATGTTTTCCTGAAAGAATCCATAGTGTGTGCTAGCGACTGTCACCCTCCACAGACATGACAAATAATATATAATTCTTTTACATATATGCATGTGCACACATATGTATAAATTATCTAAACTTATTAAGCATATACAATATAAATAATTTTGATTATACCTATGATTTTATCGTATTATACACTTTTTTTCTTTTTAATGATAAAGCCAAATATATTTCAGCAACCAGGATACAAACTTAGATTTTTTGCCACAACATAACAGAATGCATTGGAAATCAGAAATCTTTTCTGAGTTCCTGGAGACAAATCAGTTGCACTACTTATACCATTTTCTAAAGAGAACATGCCATAGTGAACTGAAAGAACAAATTAATTTTAAGACATTCTATAAATATTAATAGAAATCAAAGCAAGGACAGACAGATGAATAGATGATTAATTGAAGTCATAATCATATTTAAAAAATTATTAAGTGTTAAAAATGCTTAACACAAATGAAAATGCAATTCTCGTGATTTCTAATTACAACCCTTGATATATCTGAATATTTTTGTGTGGCCCAGTAAACCTTAATGCTAATCATACTATATTCTATTGAATAGTTATTTTAAATGCATATGAAGTAACAATTGTGAATTTCATTATGATCTATGCTAAACAGAAACATGTAAATATGGTTTATAAAAAATGCCTCTCATAGAATGCTGTGCACTGGAATTCTTTTGGGTGTCCCTTTATTAAAAAAAAAAAAAAAAAAAAGCAGTCGTGTTATTTATACCATTTTCAATAGTGAACTTGAATAACATATCAGTTTGAAGAATTTCTGAAAATATCTACAGAAGAAAGAATGGGGATATACAGATAGACAAACTAAACTCAATCACTTCTCAAGTTCGTCGAAAAATATAAAAAAAATTAATAGAAGCACCTATACTTAAGTTAAATAACTTTAAAATGTAGGTAAATTAAGAAATAAAATAAATAAGATTTCCTTGCTAAAAAAAAAAAGAAAAAAATCTTCAGTATTTACAATTGAACTTTAACAAATAAAAAAAACACAAATTAAATGATTGTAAACATTTTATTCATATAATTTTAAATCATCATTGCCAAAAATTAGATGCACGTTAAAATTAGAGATGGAAAATGTTAAGCCAACTTAAAGATACAAAATACACTAAAAAATCATAGCAAAATATTATAGTTTCAGATTCTAGAATTACTTTAAAGAAACAAAATTTCAAAAGTATTAATAATTTAAACTAATTGATTAATTTTTTTATTTCCTAATACAAAAACTGATTTATGAAATGGATTTTGTATAGAGCTCAAAAACATAGAATATTGTAAATTTATATTAGCAACGGACATAATATCTTGTTCTACACCTTCAACTTTGGTCTTGACATGAACTCTTATTTTTAAAGATATTTACAATTTTGCACGATTTTTCATGACATCTGTATGTACACATGCGTGTGTGTATCTCGCATAACTTAAAAATGGTCTGACATAGAGCGTTAAAAATCTGTATGTAGGTTCATTATAACATCTGCTTGTACATCTCTCTTTTTGGTCTTTCTGTGACTTTCCGTTTTGGAGATATTTATGAAAATTGCATTCATAATGACCAAATTACAAAAATTTTGACCATTATATATGACATACCATAACAGAGATTTCACCAGAAGCTAATGATAGAGCCTGTAATAATCTTATATTATTAAATATTTATTACAAAAGTTAACTTTTTTTAACTACACAAAAATCTTGATATAAAAATTCCACTATTTAAATATTACACACATCTTTTAGTTATTTTGGAAAAGAAACTAATAAATAATCATTTCAACAAAAATAAATAGTACCCAAATTATTAGTCCATTTTTCCCTATAACTGAAATTAATGTAAATACGAGACTCCTCAGAGGGCACTCCCACAAGCCGAGGACCCATGTATTCAGTTGGCCTTAATCCCGACATCACCAACAATACACCACCTTCCCTAATTAAAAAAAAAAAAAAAAAAAAAAAGAGTGATTTTAACCAAAAATTTATTTTAAAAATAACATACCCTTTTGGACATATGTTTTATAATTGGTTTAGGAATAAGCATCCATGGGACACATATAAGAGCAAATACTACCAATGTCGTTTGAACTTGTTGCTAAAATAAAAGAAAATTAAAAAAAATTCCATTATTCAAATAAATAAATCAAAAGGCAGAAGAATAAACTGTTGCATAGAGTACTGCAATGTAAACAATATTCTGTTCACTTAAAAATTGTTAATAGAAATACTTTATTTTAATACAAACAAGAAAAAAAAATATGCAGTTTACATAGATTAGACATAGACTTTCTAATTGCACTTACCTTTTGCATTGTTTAAGTTATATATTAATTCTGTAATAAGATCTTGAAATAAGTTTTGTTCTTTAATATGAAAGAGAAAACTTTCAAAAAATATCTTTATAGCTTTACTTTCACAGAAAAACTATACAACTGATTGCTTTTGTGTAATTCTGTATCTGTCCAAAAACAGCAAGGCTACAAAAATATATTTGTTTTTCATGGACCAAAATGCATCTGAAATATTTTGAGAGTCGCCGTGTGCAAACCAATTGTGATATTTATACCATTTTAATAGTGAACTTGCCATAGAGAACTTAAAATGTATTTATTTCGAGGCATTCTATATAAGTGGAAATTAGAACACAGAAAGTTAGTCAGATGGAGAAACATAGACTAACAGACGACATAATCAGGCTGAGGCAGACATATGGATGGACATTAGACAAACGGAAGTTATAAATCACTCGTAAACAATGTTGTAAAGTGTTAAAAATGTAACTCTAGCAATTTCCAATTATAAACTATAGTGTATTTTAATATTTTGGTGTGGCCCTGTAAACCTGAGTACTAATCATACCATATTGCACAGAAAACATGTTTTTGAGCAAATGAATAAGAAATGTCAATTTTATTATGTTTTCTGCAGTACAATAGTATTAAAATATGCTTTATAGAAATACCTCTCATAGAACATAATACATTAGAATCTTTTAATGTCCCTGTACATAAACTATTGGTATTCAAACACAGACAGAAACAAACCAAGTCATAAAAACTTCTCAAATTAGTTGGAAAATATTAAAAAGAGGTAATAAATCAAAACTGTTCAGTCCAAATAATACAATACTACTGCTTTTGTGTTTATATATTTTTACTGTCTTCAAACAAAAAGAAAATATTAGATTCGCAAAAATTTTTCAATTCTAGCTTTCAACACAATTAAATATTTTGAAATGTTGGAAAGTGTTAAAAAAGAGGATAATAAACCAAAACTGTTCAGTCTAAATAATACAATACTGCTGCTCTCAAGTCTACATTTTTACTTTCTTCTAATAAGAAGAAAATATTGGATTTGTAAAAAATTTCATTTTCAGTTTTCTACATATTTACATGTTTCGAAATGTCTTGATCTTGATCTGACTATTTTTAGAAAATGTCTGTCTGTATGTGTGTGGCAGCTCTATGCTTTAAATCAAGAATTAACATTTTTTCATATGAGAAAGAAAAAAGTAAACATTATTATCCTTCCATAATATTGTACGCTGGTGATAATTGTATGCCTAGAAATTCGTCAAAAATCATCACTTATCATTACGTATAAACAAAATTATGTTAATACATTGTTTTCTCATAAAAGTTCATAAATGTTTAAGCTCAATGAAAAATGCAAAGAGATGTAATGGGGTGGCCTCCTCATTTACTTTTAACTAAATAGAAGTTTTATAAAGGCATGAAAGTTCCTGGTAAGAATGCAATATGATATCTTCAACAACATATCTAAGAAGTCAATTTTTCAGCTTACCACAATGTCCATTTTGGGCTCACGAGAACTCCCACAAAGTATGAAACAGGCACAACATCTTTTCAGAGCAACCATGTGGGCAGGTTTTGTTGGGTGAATCTTAATTAGGCTATACCTTTTAACATCCAGCATGACTGCCACAAAGTATCTCATCTTTCTAAAGTAGGTTTTACCAGTCTCAATTTACAATGTTCCAGTAAATGTGGGATGCAGCATGTGTTTCCTTTATGATAGTGCATTTCCCATTATGGAATGGCTGTTCGTGCACCTCTGAACTGGTCTTTTCCGCATCAATGGATTGGTGGTGCTGTGCCAGTTCCCTGGTTTCCACGTTCATCTCATTTATTGAGCCTTGATTTCTTTCTGTGGGTTGCCCTCAAAGCTAATATGTATCATTTGTGTAGCTGCTACAAAGAAATCCTTGGTGCGTTTAACCATATCTAGCAACCAATGCCTTGTCCGTTTCATACATGCTTTGTGTTTGATGGTAGAAACTTCATTCAAGCATCTGCTATAATATTATTATGAATTCTATTCATCTACTAAGCCAAATCAGTAGGCATTTGAAATTTAGAATAAATGATTATCAATGGAATGTTCATAATGAAGAGATTGTTAACTCTTTAAGTGCTAAGCCTGTCTTTTTCCATCATGCAAAGTCAAAATAAAAGGCTGATGTGACTAAATTTTAAAATAAGTGTTGCTTTTTTCAGGAAAATATAATTAATAAATACCTGTAAGTATACAGTACCAAATTCTTATATTTATACTGTGCATGATATTAATTTTATGAATCATTAAACAAATGTACTGAAAAACAGCTAACACTGAAAAGGTTAAATCACCTATTGCTTCCCACTGCTGGTTTTATGGTCACTGTCCTGATTATTCTAAAGCTAACAGTTTTTTCCCATTATCTTCTCTTTCTATTTGGATTTCCATGAATAGTTCAGGCAAACAAATTAAAAATATCATGAACATGGACAAAATTGCAACAAAAGCTTTTTAAATTGATATTTAATCAGTGATAATTACTGGTCAACATATCTAAAATTAGATAAAATCCACCTATGGGCCCTGAAAAATAAAATCAAAATAAATTACGTAAGATTTTTACATTTTCAAAAACTCAAAAAATCTTGTTAATTAACATATTTTTTCAATGCCATTTATGTCTGATGCCTTGAAATTGCTCACATAACTTTTTCTTGTTCATTGCTCACTGCTCTTCCCCCCTCCCCTCCCTATTACTTGCTCCCATTTATTTATACTGTTTCATTTTTTCTTTTGTAATTCTGACTGCACCAGTTTTTATATCGTTTCTAGGTTTTATTTATTTTAGCTCATCAGTCAACTCTGTTTTGTGTGTTGACACTTTGTTGTCTACTTGTAGACGCTTTGTAGTTTTATTTCAACCCAAAACAATTATTCAAGTTTCTTTTGCAGTTTATAGTTTCATGCAAAGTTTATTTATTCTAAAATTGACTAACCTCTAATGAAGATGTCTATGAAATTTCCTGTAGTAACCAATATAGAAAAGAGCATCTAAAAAAAAGGCTTATATACAGCAAATTTAAAGAAAATCATTAGAGTTATTTTTGAGATATCGATTCTTAGTCCACCGTCTGATTTTCACCAAAATTTGGCAGATAGAAAATTAATTTAATTTTTTAAAATACTGTTTCAAGTAAAATATTTTACAAAAACTTTTATTTAACTGCTTAACAACCTTGCACTTGTTAGTACAGTCGAACCTTGTTAACGTGAATTACTTTTAACATGAACTGTTTTCACAATCTCCGTTAAAATGAAGATTATTTTAGTTATAAGAGGATTAGTTTCTGATAGCATGAACACTTTTTTTTATCCCCCTTGAGATTCACGTTAACACGGTTGGACTGTATTTACTTTTCAAAGAAACAAGACTTTTTCACTTTTATGTAAAGTATTATAACGAGAAGTACTTACTTGGCCATTATACATCTGAGCTAAATAACAAGGTTTATCAGTATATTTCATAAGAAACATATTGATCAAAGATATTAACAGGCTAGGAGCACAACCAGCATCATTTACATCATATTTGATCCACTTAATGAAAATCATAATAACTAAATAACCAAACAGAGATGACAGAAAAATAACTTGAGGAATGAACTCACAAATGATGTTCAGAGGTCGTCTAAAATAACTAAAATGAAAAACAGAAAATATCTTTAATGGCAATTATTGAAACATCAAAAAAAAAAAATTCAGTAATAAACAGCAGGATAAACATTAACATTAAAAATGTCATTATAAAATAAAAACTAAAGCCTCTAAATTAAATATAAATATCACAATCAAACCAAACAAAAAATATTTTCCAGCGAATCAGAAAGGATAAAGACCATTCAATTGCTCAAAAACTGCAAGAATCTATAAAAATTAAATACAATAGTAAAGATAAACATACAAGTTTCTATGTAGGTATGGCTAAAAGAAAATACCTTACACGAATCAAAAAACATATAGCCGATATTAAATTTATTTTAGTGAGGGCATTGGTTAAATGATTAAACAATGAAAAAGATATAGTAACTCAGAAAGGTCTCAGAAAAGTCAGAAAGGTGAAAAAAATTCTTCAGGGGAGACTTTTTTCACCTTTGAGCACCAATGTACGATTTCGTTCACTAGTGGCTATAATAGCAAATCACTAGTGGGCGGGCCCCCTATCGTACGTGAAATTAATTGAAGTGAAATTAAAAATTTAATAGACTATTAAATACAAATTAACAAAGAATCTAACAGAAAACAACCTTAATAAACAAAACATAATAAACAGACAATACTCACAAAATGATACATTTGGAGTCACATGGATTAAAAAAAGCATATTAATTCATATATATGTTCATATGTTAGGTTATTTTAATATTGAAGTAGGGCATTTCTGTTATAAAAATTTTTGGAATTAAAAATTATTTATTGCAACCTTATCTTATTTTGCTAAGATATACTTCAACTGATTGTGGTGTGCACTATGAAACTATTTTTTGATTTTGACATGTTTTTAAATTTTTTTCCCCTAAGCATATGCAGTTAGTGTCTATATTACTTTCACTTTTTTAAGTTCACCTGTCTCAAAAAGTGTGTGAAATAATTCTCTGAAACTTTTGCAGATCACAGACAAAAATATTTTACTTAATTAAAAACATATTTTGCGAAATACTTCAGTTAGGTGATTATATATATATATATATATATATATATATATAATAAAGATGATCTATTAAGCATATTAGAAGCCAAGCAACAGATACAAGATCACTGAAACACCAATGACCAATAAGATAAAAAAAAAAAAAAAAAAAAAAAAAATCATCAGTGGATGAAATACATTAATGTAAAGAAACCAGATCTATTAATTAACAGTCTGCAAAAACAAACGAATCAATAAAGTAAAAAAAAAAACAAATCTTAACTTAAAACCATAAACTTATCAAAATTAATGAAAAAACAACCCAAGAAACACAAGATAGGAAGAAGGAGGCAGGCGGCAAGACTTGTGACTTGCCTGTGGGGTTACACTAGTTTTACGCCGGCAACACTCCCCCAGCCTGCCACAACCAGAACAGGAACCATATGGATTTAAAAATGCAAAATTTCAAAGCAGATGAACAACAATGAAGCCACGAAGCCACAATGAAATTCACCGATTGATCACATTGTGTTTAACAGTATAATTAGAACATTAAATATAGTTGACAACTCAAAAAGGAAAAATCTGAAATTTTATTGGAAAATGAAAGTTTGCATAGTAATACAAAGCAAATGCAACAAGCCTTCTACTTTTTTTTTTTTTTTTTTTTTTTTTTTTTTTTTTAATTTAATTTCACAAACCCACCCAACCATCCAGCCTTACAACACCACCCCACCTCCGTAATCAAACATCTGCCCACCCAACCGCCACCTTTTTTATTGTCTTTTATTATTTTATAATTTTTTTGTTGATATACACAAGAGTGTACACAGCTTTTTTTTTTTTTTTTTTTTTTGTACTGACAGAGACATGGTTAAGGATATAAAATAGAAAATACAAAGTTTTTAGGAAAACCCATTTTAGCAGTGGCTGTGATCAGTTTATTAATATTCTTGTTTTTAAACTTTGCAGAGCATAAATTATTAATTCGAAATAAATGGTTAATGATGATGTTTCTAAATACCGAAAGATGCAGATATGAATTAAAATGTGTAAATAAGTTGACATTAAAACAAAAATCTTGCCGTTTGTCATAGATATCTGTGTAAAGTTTATTACCATCGATGATTATTTTGAGATCTAAAAAGTTAATTGATTGATTAGTCAGAGTATTTTGAGTTAGCTTTAAATTAGGTGGATAATTGAAGGAAAAGCCATTTTGTGAGTTCTTGTTGAGATAAAATACAATAATATCATCGATGTAACGATAAAATCGAACATCATCATTGCAAATTTGCTTTTCATAATAATAAAGATAGAGATCTGCCAAAATACTGGAGCTACAACCTCCTTGTGGGATGCCTAATTGTTGCAAATAGATAGCGTTGTTGTGGAAGATATAATTATTATGGATAACAAAGTTAAGAAGAGTTTTAAATTTTTCTGCTTTAAAATTGTAAGGAAGATTAATTTGAGCTTTATATTCTTGAAAAAGACTGTAAATGATATTACTAAGATCTGATAACTCAATATTATTGAAAAGATCTTGAAAGTCAAAAGTCATAATATTGTCTATTGAATCGAGCGATTTTATGTAATGAATTAATTGAAAGCTATTTTTAAGACAGTGTAAATTATCAACTTTGCAAGTACATTTGTAAATTTGTTTTAGAATATCCAGTAGAGCTTTATTAGCATTGTTGTTATAAGTGTTACACCCAACAGTGACAGTGCGAAATTTAATTGGAGATTTGTGAAACTTAGGTATGAGAACTATATAAGGATAATTAAAGTTATTGAAGGGAAGTTGAAGTAGTTTATAGTAATTATGTATTTTTCGGTTATTAATAATAAGGTTATTATTAGTTAAACTGAAGATGTTACTATTATTGATTGATGAGTTTAAAATAGAGAGATAGTAGGATTTACAAATAATGGCATAATTATTAGGTGATTTGTCAACATAAGTGATCACAAAGTCATCCTGTAGTGATTTGATTGAGTTAAGAAGTACAGATTTTTTAAATAACACCAGATTTGAAGAATTGATAAATAATGCATTTTTGATT
The DNA here is from genome assembly GCA_963930645.1 of Salticus scenicus. Lineage (NCBI taxonomy): Eukaryota > Metazoa > Arthropoda > Arachnida > Araneae > Salticidae > Salticus > Salticus scenicus. Next base: position 154,412,964 of record OZ005656.1, read on the forward strand.
TTTTGTAACACTAAAACTTTCCATTGAGTGAAGTAGGCAATAGGTTTATTATGAGTAATAGATATTTTATAAATAAATAAATCTAGGTCATAAGAAAACTGTTGAAAGATTTGTGAAATGCTAGTTTTAACTGGAAGTCTAAATTTGGTGCCAAATTTCATGAATTTTTTTAATTGATAATTATCAATAATATTGAGATTACCCGTGATAATGTGTCCATGGTCTCTGTCAATAAATTTTGAGAAAGAAGGATCATTGCATTTACAGGTTACAGTGTTAGTAAAAGAGGTAGACTTAGATACAGAATTATAATTGAATATCTTTCTGCCAAGAGGAAGAGGATATTTGAAGGTACAAGATAGATTTAAATCTTTAATCGGAAACAAACATTCTTTGTCATTAATGATAGACGTAATGTTAATACTGTTCAATATTTGATTTGTAAAATTCACAATTAATTGAGTATTTGTTTTAAATTTGTTGGGCTTTTTATTAAGTTTTAAATTAAATTGTTTGATTTTGTACATTATAATATCATAAAAAATGTCTGAAAAATGTTTATTATAGGATTGGCTTTGAAAGACATTCAGAAAGTTTACTAAGTATTTCTTTTTAATTGCAAAAATAAATTTTCGTATAATGAACCAGTTATAGTTAGATAAGTAATTAGTCTGTAGATCTGAAATGAGTTTAATAATGGCACTTTTAGAAAAGATTAAATCTGTTTTTTTACTACCTCGTTTAGTTCTAGAAGTTTTATTGTTAATTTTGTGATTAAGTTGTGCATAAATAGTCGAATAATCATGTAGAGGGTTGATTTTTACTTAACTGAATTACTTTTTTAAATGTAGGAGAATTTTTTATTCTTCATTCCCCAACCTTATCAAACAGGGAGAAAATGTAATCTGTTCTTCCAAGTCAAGAGCTGTCAAAATAGAAATTGATGATGTCGGTAAGAAAGGGCGAGATAGTTGAACAAGGATGATGATCCTTATAGTTTATGAAAGCATTAGCTATATGTCTCGATTAGTAAAGCATAATTTCTGTTCCTGATATTATTCACATGGACATAACTGCTATTCAATATACAAGGGGAAAACTTTAATGTTATTTGCATCATAAACCTATTATTACAGTAAACAGAAAATGGCAATCTTTTTGTGTGGCAAAGATCATTCATAAAAATAGTCACGTGACAATTATAAGTTATAATAGCTCCGTGACTCTTTTACACACTGTAGTAAGCCAAACTAGTCTACATTCAATTTTTCTCACCAAGCTATAAATTCTGTGTTCTCTTACGCAGACAATATCTTTCTTTATTTTTCAAAGTTCTTTTTTAAAATTACATTTCCCTTTAAATGTTAGATTGTTCTGATATTAAAACATATTTTTTCGCAAGTAATGGTGATTAGTGCCATGATGCATGACATCGTTTTTATTCAATCTTAATCGTTTTTCATTAACTTTAGCAAAATCAATCTAATATTTACCATTTAATTAAAATTTCTTAGGTTTCATTACATTCCCGTTTCATCCCGTACGTTTGCTTTCCAACAACGTGTCAAATTCGCTCTTCGGTTCTTCATTTCAGGTCCCCACTTTCTAGCGGTACTGTAAGCGATCGCCCTCTCCCTTCATGAGCGTTTGCTCCTGATTGGCTGATCAGCACTGTGACGTTTTGGAGGCTCATCAGCTTGCGCATCGCATGAATTTATCACACTCACTTGTTGACCAACTGAAGAGTACGCATCATGAGTGGCCGCGCTCTTCAGCGTGTGCCGTGTGTGCTTCACGGAATCTCCGCTTATTAATATCTGTTAAAAGAGTGAGCAATGTCTAACTTCAAAATTGATTTAATTTCGGAAAATAATTTAATATCCCAAGTCACCATACCTTAGTGAAACATATTTTATAGTGTATTTAGTATTATCAGACATCACCTCCCGGATTCATTTGAATTACACTGCATCGTCCTTCTAATCTAAGCCACGTGAGCAGCCGAGACAAGAGATGGTGCGGAACGTAACCATGATGCAAGTCCCATTCCAATTGATGAAGGCCTTCGAATAAAAATATGATTATAACTTCAATCCTGTCTGTTCCCTGTTTATTTCCTCTCCCAAAACATGGTAAGCGTTCTTATTTCTTTTTATTTTGCATCACAACGTGGTTCATCATTTAGAGAGCTGAATATCTAGGACCTGGTGACTGTTTCTAAAATAATATAACTCCACTTATTGACTTAATACGATCGTAAATGTTATGTTCTATCCATTTTAAGTAGTCAAAATCAGAACTTTCGCTACCAATTTATATGCCAATATTTTAACTTCAGGCTCTTCTTAAAATAGACTATTCCAACCATTTTAGAAGCAATTCAAACTGCTTTACCATAGTTAGACATTCCACAGTTAAGATTTTTTTGTATTTTATTATTTCATACTTTTTAAGTAATTATTTTTATAAAATTCTTATAACTGCTATATTTAGTTCTTTAAATTAAAAAGTAACAATTGCATGTGCCGTCTGAAAAAAACAAAAAAAAAAAAAAAACAATGCAACTTTATTTTTATAATATTTATAGGAATTATACTTTTCTCTAAATAATTGTGTTAAATTGGGGGGAAAAAAAAGGCTGAAAATGTAATGTTTCAGACAAATCTTACTTGTTTCATCATTTAAAAAAACAATCAAAACACGATAATTGCGAAAAAGCAATTTTCCCAGCAATCAGGCAACACATTTTTGCCAAACTTTCTTACACTCCCGTAATAAAGCCCTCTGACCACTGTCATAATAGGTCTATGATATGCATATACAGTAACACTTTAGTCATTAAAAAATTGAAATAATTGTAGACAAAGAGAAAAAAGTGTAAATTTTTCATGGCTATTTTTATTTATAGATATCTAGAGTAAACGGGTGAAAGCTTAATAATAAAATTGAAATGCAAATCATTCATCAATTCATATACATTTTATCAATATTATCAATTATGCTGGTTTGAAGTGAAATATAATAAAGTTCTGAACTTACGTATGATTCCACAAGCTTAAAATAACGCCAAACATCATTTGGCTGACACCAAATATAATTGAAATTTTCATCTTATAAGAATTCAAAAACATGATCTTGTTTTTAGCAGTCTGCCATATCTGAAATAAACAAATCCAGAATTAATATTTTATTATTATTATTATTTTGTATCACAAGAAGAATTTACAATAATTTGAATATTTTTCATTATTTGTAGATAATTGATGTAGCAAAATATTTATTATCTCAGGAAATACATTTAATATGTCTACATCTATCTGCATTTTTTATACATTGAATATATTAATAATTGAGTAGATAGAAAAGCGACAATGTTTTTTCTTATACAAAAATTGGAGTTTCAATGTTTAAATTTTATCAGTATAATATAATTAGCAATTTTTCTTTTCAGGTATTGATATTGTTGGAGGTAGCAAGCGATCCATTTAAAAACAAGTGCTCCTAGTTAACTATGCATGTGCGTGAGAGAGCGTCTCCAGCACGCTCCACTGCAAATGGCAGAAGAGAAGAGAAAAAAAAGTAGCTGTGTGCACGGTGGCCTGTGTGGTTCGCAAACAAGATATACAGGATTCATATTATTTTAATTTACTTATGATTTTCTTAATTCGAGTATGTTTTGTCATGTTTCATCCCAAATAAACATTGTTAATACGTATTCAAGTATTTAATGGACCTCTGGAAAACCTCTGAAAGTGATGATGGCTCCTTCTGTGATGTTAAAAACATCACTTCTTTTTAAATTTTAAATAAGATCGTTTTTCTGCACTTAAATGCATTGTTTCTCTCAGCTGGCTCAACTCACCCTGTTGTGTTTGCTTTACTGCAATACACACACAGGAGAAAAATTGGTTCTTCTTTCCTAGTGGTGATGTCATCTCACACCATTCTGAGAACCAATTGGGTGATGGTTCTGACCCCACCTTCTGTTATCCCGGCAATTTTAAATTCAGTTTTGTTTGAGCATCACTCAAGAGAGCAGCATGGGTAAGAATGGGTTTTATGTTCTGTTTTTAAAGGACTTTGTCCAGATTATGATTTGGAGAGAGAGTGCCTACTTATTAAATATATATATATGTTATCAGCTGGGATGGATGGATATTCAAATTTTAAGAGCAGTCTATTTTTGTATCCTGCTTGTTTTGGATTTGCTGGTATTGATTGGAAAATAAAAGAAAGGAATGTTGATGCAATGATTTGATTTTTCTTACAAATAGTATTATGTTCTGCATTTTTCCTTTTACAGCATTCTAGCAATGAAGTGAGTTTATTCCTTTTTTTTTTCTCTTATGTAAATAAAAGTATTTAGATATATATAGACATTCTGACCAAAAGAACAAAAGGGTTAGCGGTCAAAATGTAGTGTAACGATCATGTACGCCATGAGGTCTTTGATCCTCACTAAGTAACTTCTGTTGCTAATTAAAATTAAAAATATTAATAAAATTAATTTAAAATATGAAAACACAAAAGGTAAATGAATTATTTACACCACACCTTCCCCTTCTTCTCAGGTGACTACCTTTTGTGATACTCTTGGCTTATCTGATCTTGCACTGGATTTGGGTCAGAGGGCAATTTGCAAACTGACTCGCCTCTTTCTTTGTGTGGAATTGATAAGGCTTTGGAGCTGTTGCAGAAGGACTCTTCGCCTGAGTCAGGCCATAATGGGTAATTTCCACCTGGTTGTTGCTACTCTGTTTCTCTGTTAATGGATGAGATTAGAGTTGGTCAGTTGAATCTCCATCACAGCAAGGCTGCTTTGACTCTTCTCTTCAAGAGGCTGGTTGATAGAGATTTTGACATTGTTCTTATTCAAGAGCCTTGGACCCGTGACGGTAAAATCATCGGCCTTACAAGGGAAGTATGAATGAGTAAAATTCCAATTTAAACAAAACCGAGCTTAAATTAAAGAGCATGGTCGAAAACATAGTAGCGTACAAATTTGCTGTAACAACCCCCCATGGAGCGAGAAAATGACCCTAAAAGTTTTAGTTGTTTTTGTAAAAACCTACGAAAGAGACTCCGTTGGCAAGATGGTGTGGGACAATGGTTATAGTATTCAATTCCAGTGCGAAAGGTCGTGAGATCGAACCCAGGCGACTGCTCGTATTTTTTTTTTTATTATTATTATTAATATATATAAATGAAATAAAACAAAATATTAAAATAAATGAATAATTTTAGAGAAAATAATTATGAAATCTAATTATGAAATTAAAAATAAATATACTCTATACAAAGGTATTATTAAGGAATATAGGGTAAAATTATCTCTTTACGGAATATATATATATATATGCTTAAATTTACAAATTTAGTGTCAAGTTAATAATGACTATGATTAGAAATAAAAAAATGATCAAAACATAAGCATTTTTCAATTTATAAGCGCAACGTATAAACGAAAATTTATCACAATAATGACTATACAAGTAAAAGTTCTTTCTTTTTCTGCATGAAAAATAATTCAATTAAAAGCAGACGATCAGCTTTTGGAGGCACTTTATGCTTTAGCAGCGTTGGCAAAAATATTTTTCTTTGAATTATTCATTTATTTAATTTAGAAAGAAAAATTAAAAGCATTTTTTTGCTTGAAATAAAATGTTTTAATAATTTAATAGAAATACTATTTATTTTTATGTACGAAGAATAACAAAATTAAAAGCAGACGATCATCATTTGCTACTAGCGGCTTTGACGTAAAATATTGATAAAAAAATTAACTGAAACTTTAGGAAAGAGAAAAAATGTGTAAATAAAATTTATTTTCTCTTAAACTCGTCATTTATATAAATTACAAAGAAAAATTAACATTTTTTTTTTTTCAGTTGAAAAAAAAAAAAATGTTTTAATAATTTAATTAAACATTTAAATATATTATTTAATTAAATTTAATAATTATCTTCCTTAATTTTTTGCCTTTATTTTATTTTTAAAAAAGTATATTTGGGAAAGAAAAAGAAAAAAAAGGTAAGTGTTCCGCCAGGGCTCTTTTTTTTCCGCCGGGACTCTTGCACTTCCTTGTCCAAATGAAACAAATGTCTATGAATGTCTTTCTTCAGATCATCAAATTATGTAAGTCACAAGGGAAAAGATCTGAATGAAGGATGTTAAACATTTCCCAGAGAAATCTCTGAAGCACATTTTCACCAGATTGGCAGTATGGGAAAGAGGGTTATCATGTACAAGAATGATAACTTCCAACAGTATAATAAGGCATTTTGACTTAGTGGCAGGTTGCAGTTTCTGCAACATGTCTGCACAGCACTCAAAATTGATAGTGATTCCACACTTCAGGAAGTGAACAAGCAAAGGGCCCCTGCAATCTAAGAAGACGCTCATCATGACCTTACCAAAACTTGTATAGACAGCGTTGGATTTCTCTAGAAAGAGGGAATCAACTTGTTTCCACTGCTGGTTTTGTCATTTGGTCTTGGGCTTAAAATGGTGGCATCAAATTTCGTCTCCTGTGATGATATGTGATAAAAACACATACGCCGGTTTCATTTGGACAAGGAAGTGAAAGAATGGGCGAAACTGTGGATCTGGCAGTGACCTCCCTCTTTCTACAAAACTGAAATTGATCGTCGCATTTCCCAATCGGATAAATGTTTTAAAACATGTCAGAATTACTTTTGAATAAAACAAACTATTGTCACTTTGAAATGGGGGTTCATGTTCAGTTTTTATTTGATTGCTTCTTATATATATATATATATATATATATATATATATATATATCAAAGTCAATGATACTTTTAAAATTAATTAAAATATATTAAAATTAATATATATTCCCTTTCTTAAAATTATTTTGGAATTAAGTATTATTCTGCTTTATATTTAATAAAATAAATTTCCATTATAATGGCATTAAAAATAGAGAAAAAGCATAGGAGAAAAAAAATGCACATAACAATCATTCTCCGATAAAATTAATTCTGTTAAATTTTGAGTGACTAGCTCAGTCTTAAAAAAAAAAAAAATTAATTAGTTGAGAAAGTAAGTGTCTGCATGTGCAGGCATACAACAAATTCGATGACAGCAAGTAATATCTGTAAAACGTCTATAGACTACTTATCATAGAATCAATAGATTGGTATATTAATCATAATAAATAAATAAACTAAACTAAAGGTAAAATAAATTGACGGCTGGAAAAAAAAAATTAAATAAGAATATATAGATTTAAAATGACTTATAATATTTCAGGTGGGACTTTAAAATTAATGAACAACATCTGTTTGATTACATACAATTAAAAAGTTCTATATCTTAAAAATTATGCCAAAGTTAATTATTTAAATTTCACAAGATTTAATTTCTTTAATTAAAGAAAGTTTACACTTACAGGATCAACACCAAATTTATAAGGAGTATTCAAAGAAGGGAAGGTTTGTTTAGGATCCAAAGTAATCACACCTGCCTTATCTACAATAGTAAAGCTGAAAATAAAATAATTAAAGATTAAAACTATTTCAAATATGGAAAAAAACAAAACTTTTTGATGGAAATCACAACAGAAATGTATAGAATAATAAAAATCATATGTAAATGAACTTTATATTATAGTAAAGTATTTCATTTTATTTATAGATTTTGATTGAATTAATTTGCTTATGTTAAATGGATATTTATTATTAGAAAGCATAAAGTGTTAAAGCAACCAAGGCAGAACTTGTGGAAGGGGGAGAAGCAATTTTTAAATTTCTAAAATAGCATAAAATGAAGGGAAAAAAAAAAAAAAAAAAACACAAGACTATTTTTTTTTTTTTTTTTTTTTTACAACTGTAAACCAATAAAATGCACAAAAAATTTTGTAAATCTAAAAAAAAAAAAATTGCAAATTTTAAAATGTATTTTTGAATTTCCATTATACAATAGCTTTCTGTTAACAGTCACTGAAGAATTAAAAAGAAAAAAAAAAAAACCTTGAAATCAGGAAGGAACTCTGCATACAATCACTCTGAAGTATAAATCATTATTCATTTAAATGAGAGGGGGGAGGTAAATAAAAGCAGAGAATGCTAATGCAAAATTGCTTTAAATTAAAGAATATTATTTATATATAAATTAAGAAGTAATTCACAAATCAAATTATTCTATAATATTTTCTTCTATTTAAAAAAAAAAAAAAAAAAAAAAAAAAAACCTATTTTATTACTATTATTTCCCACCACAGAAAATGCTAATGAAAACTTGATTTAAAATATTTTATTATAAATTAAGAATTAATTCAGTAATCAAATTATTATGTTTTATTTTATTCTATTAAAAAACTATTTTTCCTTAAAAAAAAAAAAAAAAAAAAAAAAAAAAAAAACATAGAATGATAATAATACAAACAAACTTACTTTTGAGGAATTGTCCAACCAGTACCAAATATATTTAATGATTTAGAAAATGCATCATTATATATCAAACCAGTATACATGGAAAAAAGACCCATGAGAAAAATGATATATCGTCCCCCAAACATAGTGTTCCATATCTAAAACATACAAAATAAATAAACATAAGATATTCAGAACTAGAGTACGTAAAACATGTACAAAGATAACTTATACATTTAATACAAACACTTAAATATCAAATTTCAGCAGGAGCCCTTGACTTTCACATAATTTGCTATTTGACACAGTTAATAAATTAAATTTTAAGGATTTTTTTGTTGATATACAATGCATAAAACTAGATTTAGTCGTGTATTAGGACATATATCAATGCACCATGTGTTTTGGCAATTTAATTTGTTTGTATTAAAGTATTTCATCATAAATTTATAAACATGAGTAAAAAAATGGAGAAACTACTGTGTTGATATGAACAAAAATTAATTAAGAACACATTAACTTCATGCAATTGAGACAAAGATAAAATAATTACATCTTCCCAAAAGGGTGAATTTTTTGCTTTAATCATCTATTTATACAAAGTAAACAGATCTAGAAAATGTTCAGTTTTGAAAAACAATACAATTAAGGAATCAAGTACTTAGGCAATCATAAAAAACACAGTATGTTATTTTCTTTCTCCCCCCCCCCCTCCTTTTTTTTTTTTTTTTTTTTTTTTTAAAGAAATGAGGGAAAGAAAAGGAGTAATATTCAAATAACTTTTGAAACGTTTAACAATGATAAACGCTTGTGAACGTTGAGGGCCACCAATAAACTAATTTTCATAAGATTTTTTTTTTTTTTTTTTTTTTTTTTAAAGGAAAAAAAACTGAAATTCTCTGAGCCTCTTATGGGCATTTCTCCTAATACTTTCAGGACTTTTACTTTCAAACTCATTAATAAACAGCATGATAGGCAACAACACTATTCTATTGGTCAAAGACTAGCAAAGGAGTTGAATTGCGGCTGTAATTGCCAGAATCACAAGGAGCTTTTAAAATGACAGAAATAGATTGGGGAAAGAAACTTGCTTTTTTATGGGTCACTCACTATACTCTTAAGAGGCATCTGAAAATTACAGATAACAGTTTTGATCCCATTTCCTGCGTTTGTAGTCTGGAGACTGCTCGGCACATTTTGTGTGGGTGAGGCTCTTGCTGCTCTTAGGTTTGACCATCTTGGTTGTCATTTTATTGAGACTTAAAAGCAGTGGGATACTTCTGTCAGATGTCTGCTGAATTTTGCTTCAGCAACAAGAGTTTTCTCTTAAGAATGTTTTTTTTTGGTTTGGGTACAATAGGTCAATAAGCTGCTTAGTGCAATCCTCTTTTTAAGCCATAAGTCATAACATGTTGAATTATTCAGCTTTATAAAATTAATTCTCCAATGTACTAAATTCTTTATATATATATATATATATATACTAACATTTTGTAGAGGCAAAAATATACCATATAAAAAAATCTTAAATTTGTTACCCAAAAAAAAAAACAAGATATCACTTGCAATTATTTTTTAAATTAAGAAACAAAATTATTAAAAAACATCTTCCAGCCCAGGTATAAAAGTAGATTTGATTTCTTTGTTCTTAAGTGGTTGCTATTTTGTAACAACATGGAGGATCAATAAAAGACTAATAAATCTGGTTGAGACCTAGATACCAGCTTATAAACATACTGAGTTTCACACTGACTTCTTTCAAAATCAGTTTATAAATACTTTCTTTTTAATCTGAGTTTGAAATTTTCAAGTGGCCTGCCACTTGATATAAGATGACATTATATAAAGTTTATTAATAATTTTAGTTGAGATTTTGATATGACCTATGTATCTATTACCTTAAAAAAAAAAAAAAAAAAAAAAAAAAAAAATTATACAAATATGTTTTTTATGTAAATTTGAAATTTCATGCAGCTGCCACTTAGAAACAAAATGGCAAATCAAGTTGGCTAACAAACTAATCTATATAAATAAAGAGAAGTGTCTGTGTGTGTGTCTGCACTCTGGTGTTCACACTACTAATAGCTGAGCTACAAAATTTGGCTAACAGGTACCTGGGACCCTGTAGGTGTGCACCTCATTGAGATTATTTCGAATTTGAACTCTTTTAATTAATTTTTTTTTTCAATTTTAAATATTGGCTTTTATGTTTCATTTTTCATGAATTTATTTTTCCATTGTAATCGTCTGGGTATCTTAACAATGGTTATTACAGAATTTATTTTTTGTTTAATACATTCATTTGAAGGAGAATTTTTTTCCCTCCCTGTTTGAATTTATTATATTTATTGAAAATCAAATGGTAATGCAATAGAAATAAATTAAATATATTAAATTTAAAACCTTACTTATAACAGTCATGGTTATATATAATTTTTAAAGTATAACACCTTTTTATTTTTCCTTTTAAATTAATTCCTCTAAAATAAAAATTCTTTATTTTTAATTTATAATATTTATTGGGAAAAAATGGTAGTATATAGTAGAAAGGATTAATCTGATTTTTTTTTTTTTTTTTTTTTCATGTATTTAATTCCTTTTAAAAGAAAATCTACTTTTTATTTTATTATACTGGTCGGAATCAAATCGTAATATAATGTAAATAACGAAGGCTAAAACACATGGTTCAAAAACTAAAATATATAATAGATGCTGAGATACAGTCATCTTTAAAATTGTAGTTCTTAAGTAACAGAAGATCCACATGTTGTCGATAAATACCTAGATTGAAGTGCCCGGGAAAGACCTTTCTGCAGACTGTGGGAACCTGGACTCGATGAGGAATATAAAACTAAATATTTCTTTACATTTTCTTAAGATCTTAACATCACCGTTGACCTCTGTGTACCAATGGTACACTAAAGTACCACCTCACCGAATTCTTATTAATTGCTATGATGGGGTGATATGCATAATTTTTGTTTCATATATCTTTAAAAGATACTATTATGTAACTAAAAATCTATGTTTCAAATACTTTATTTTGTCTGCTTCATAATGTGGTAGATAAAGGATTAAGATATTTCTAAGATAAGTTTACTGTTGAAATGTGGCTCAAATTGTTTAAGTATTTCAGAAGTTATTGTAATGATAAATTTTCCCTTATATATAGACAGATAAATTAAGTGATTGCAATAGCAATTTCTAAAAAAAAATTAACCTGAAAGGAAGAAAGGGAACTGGAAGAAACGGAAGAAAGACGAAATAACTTTCAAATAAATTTTGGTTTATTTACTCACTTCATTATCGCTCTTTGAAGCAAGGAGTTGTTTCTCCTTCAAGATCATCCAAAATGCAAAAAGTGCCATTAATAAGCCATGGCCACAATCCCCAAACATTACAGCAAACAGGAATGGAAAAGTTATTATTGTATAAGGAGCTAAATAAATAAATAAATACTGATATTAACTTTGAAATAAAAAACCAAAACATACAATAAAATTATATAAGCACGCATAATAAAATGAAAAAAAAAAAAAATGTTTCCCCACCCACAAGACAAAATCAATGAAATCAATTATTACACTATGCATCTTAAGCAAAATTTTAAAAGAATGCAACTTTCATAACTAAAGGTACATTACAATAATCTGGACACAAAATATAATAGGAAAAAGTACTACATGACAGAAAGTATGTGGATAAACTTGTATGTGCTTAGTGACAAGGAGATGGTCAGGTGTAAATGTCTCATTTTCCTTTTAGAAGGACGAGGACAATATGCACCATGAAGTTTGATTTTTTTTAAAATTCAGTCTGCTGTGGCATCATATCCAGCTATTGTTCTGTCTTTAATCTTTAACTTTGAAGCTCTATCTTTTCATCTATTACCTGTCTTATACTTACACATAGTTATAACAGCATAAAAAATAAATTTATATATATATAAGTTTAATTATCTTTATATAGTTCTTATACCTAAGTTTCACAAATCTCCAATTAAATTCCGCACTGTCTTTGTTGGATGTAAGACTTATAACAACAATGCTAATAAAACTCTACTGGATATTCTTAAACAAATTTACAATCATACTTGCAAAGTTGATAATTTATACTGCTTTAAAAATAGCTTTCAATTTATTCGCTTGATATAATCTACAATATCATGAATTTTGACTTTCAAGATCTTTTCAATAATATTGAGCTATCAGATCTTAGTAACATCATTTACATTCGTCTTTTTAACGAATATAAAACTCAAATTAATCTTTCTCGCAATTTTAAAACAGAAAAATTCAAAACACTTCTTCACTTTGTTATCCATAATAATTATATCTTCCACAACAACGTTTATTTGCAACAAGTAGGAATCCCACTGGGGGGAAGTAGCTCCAGTATTTTGGCAGATCTATATCTTTATTATTATGAAAAGCAATTTTGTTACAATGATGTCTGGCTTTATCGTTACATAGATGATATTATTGTATTTTATCTTAACAAGAAATCACAAAATAACTTTTCCTCTAATTATTTAATCTAACCTAAAGCTAACTCAAAATACTCTAAATAATGAATAAACTTTTTAGATCTAAAAATAATCTTTAATGATAATAAAATTTTTACACAGACACCTATGACAAACGGCAAGATTTTAGTTTCAAAGAAAACTTTACACATTTTAATTCCTGTTTGCATCTTTCGGTATTTAGAAACATCATCATTAACCATTTATTTTGAATTAATAATTTATACTCCCTGAAGTATAAAAAGAAAAATATTAATAAACTGATCACAGCCACTGCTAAAATAGGTTTTCCTAAAAACTTTCTATTTTATATCCATAACTATGTGTCTCTGTTGGTACATTTATTAAAAAAAAAAAAAAAAAAAAAAAAAGAGAGTGCACTTTTGTGTATCTTAACAAAAAAAATTATAAAACAATAAAACCCAATAAAAAAGTGGCGGTTGGGTGGGCAGATGTTTGATTACGGAGGGTGGGTGATATTGTTTGGCTGGATGGTTGGGTGGGAATGTGAAATTATATATATATATATAAAGCAGAAGGCATGTTTGCATTTACCTTGTATTAATATGTATTCTTCCTTTTTCCTTTAAATATTCAATTTCTTCATTGCTAAGTTGTCAACTATTCTTAAAAATGTAATCATATTCTTACACACATAATAATCAATAAATATCCCCGTTGCTGTATAGTTTCATTATTCTTTATCAGCTATGAACCAATAAAACTTGAACTTTGGTTGTTTTACTCTATGAACAACTAAATTCCTGAATTATTTTGCTTTTTTTAATCCATGTGACTCCTAATGTATCATCCTGCAAGTATTGTTTGTTTCTTATGGCTGTTCTTTGTTAGATTCTCTGTTATTTTGTACTTAATTGATTATTCCACTTTAAATTTAACTTCAATTATTTTCATGTATGATAGGGAGCCCACCAGTGAGTTGCTATTATAGCCGCTAGTGAACGAAATCATACATTGGTACTCAAGGGTGAAAAAGGTCTCCCCTGATGAATATTTTTCACCTTTCTGAGCTTCTCCTACTTGAAAAATATTCATTCTTATTGGTCTATGTAGTTTCAGTGATCTTGTATCTGTTGCTTGGCATTTACTATGTTTAATAATTCTTTATTATAAATATATATATATATAACAACAAAATTACAAATTATTTCCATAATCATTCTTATTCAAAGAAGTATATGTTAACCCTTTTTTAATGTGCGGTGGTATAAGTGTGAAACCACCTCCCAGCTGCAAAAACTCATCCCAGAAATTTTTTAGCAAAAATTTACGTTTATAATGTAGCAGAAAAGGCCGTTTTTTTTAAACTTATAATTTAAAATTTCTTTTAATTTAATTTTGTTTGTGAATTCCGGTGGCAGTATAATTTAAATGATCCGAATTACCTTGCGCCACAAAGGGTTAAAAAAACTTTTGGTTAAATTTGAATAACGTTATGGTTATATAATCAAAATATTAAATCAATATACAGATAAATCAGTGAAATAAATTAGCATGCAAAAGAGTTAAAGCATATCAGTCTTTTTATTTAAAAAAAAAAAAAAAACTACAGTAGTAAAAGTTAATAAAACAAAAATTTACCAGGATTAACTTCTCGATAAGTAGCTACACCATATGCATCAACTATGTTTTGAAATCCTATAGTAAATTTATTTGTAATATTATAAGTTGGTGGTGGTTCTTTACTTTGCATTATATTTACAATTGATGGGATACTACTGCCACTTTCTTCCTACATTAAAACAATAAATAAAAATTAATACATAAATTAATACCTTAGACACACATTTTATAAAATATTGAAATTATACAAGTTTATTAGTGTGTATTAAAAAAAAAAAAAAAAAAAAAAAAACACAAAACAATAAGCTACACATAATAAAATATGCTAGAAGAATAAAATATTACTGTAGCTTCACGTAAAGCTTGTTGAACATTGGATAAATCTTTAGCAGCACACCAGCATTCTGCAATTAAACACTCCTTAGCCACATCCTGATTGAACAGATTCATTGTATGGTAAATGGCTTTCACTTTGCGTACTTTAATTAACCACATTTGTATATTTCTAGCAGCATCTACAAGAAGTCTACGTCGATGATCTTGAGTTTGATTTAAAACCTATATAGTTAAAAATAGAAAAAGAATAATCTGAAGTTAAAATTTTCAAATTATAATTAATAGATCTAAAAGAACATTAGTTTTATATTCTTGAATATTTATGTGCTCTTGCTAAAGCCATTTCCCCAAACATGTTCCTTAACAAATTTTCCAATAATTTGAATATTTTTACACATGTCATTTTTCATTTCATTTATTTATTTATTTTTTTTTAAGCAAAATAATTAGATAGAATTTAAAGCAGTTTATTAAAATTTTTTAAAACTGATTATTTAATAATAAAATATAAGTCTGCTGCATACTATAAAAAACTATCAGCAAAAAAATAAACATGATTTAATTAAAAAAATTCTTGCATTTTGAATGAATTCATGCCACGAACAAGGTTTACTGAAAACACTGGAAAAAAAACGTCCTCTTACAATTGATACCACTCACTCTAGTCAGGAACAAAAATGTACATAAAAATTTTATCAATTAATTTAGCAACAATGAATATTCATTTTAGATAAACTGGAGTGTAAGGTTGATTTTTTTTTATACCAACCATGTGAAAAATGCCATAGCCAGGAATCGAACCTGGGCACTTCGCTTAATGAGCATTTGTACATTAATCGAAGTGTCCAGGTTCGATACCTGGTTCTGGCATTTTTCACATAGTTGGTATAAAAAAATCAACCTTACACTACCTAAAAGAGCATTTACACTTAAGCAAAATGCTCAGGTTTGATTCCCAGCTCTGGCAATTTTTACATAGTTGGTATAAAAAAATCAACCTTACACTTCTATTTATCTAAGTTGAATATTCATGGTTGATGAATTAATGAATAAAATTTCTAAGTACAAAATTTGTGGTCTATCAAGCTATGCCACGATTAATGTTCTCACCTGTTATATCTGTATTTGCAGTATTTGTTACTTTGCCAACGGATAGTGTGCGAGATATGCTGAGCTGGTTATCAGCCAGGATGGCTCACAAGAGAAGTATGAATCAGTAAAATTGCTATTGAAACCAAACCAAGTTTAAATTAAAGAGCATGGTCAAAAAAATAGGGTGGAGTGCAAATCTGCTGCAACAATACTCATGGGAGTGAGATATGACCCCCTAATAGTTTTAGTTATTTCTATAAAAAACCAACAAAACATGCGTCCTTGCAAGAACGGGTGGTGCAGTGGTAGTGTGCTTGACTTGTGAGATGGAGGTCCTCAGATCGAGTCCCCGCAAGGGCGTTTCATATTTTTTATTTTTACATTTTAAATTAAATTATAATTATTAATTTAAAAGAAAATATTTATTTATATTGATTTTTTTTTTTTTTTTTTGCATTCCAATTAATAAAGTATTGGCCATGAATTTAAGAAATATATATTTTTATTTATTTATTTATAAAAGAGAAAATCATGTTTAAAGCTACGAATATAGTTTCTAATTTATAACAATTATGATTAAGAGTAGAAAAATCATGAAACCATAAGTATTTTTCACAATAAAAGGAAGAAATGTAAGAAGATTATCACAATTATTTGAATTACAATTTTGTTCACCCTCAATTATTGTTCATCACGAACATTGTGTTTAATATTCAGCTTTTCGTTGAGATTACTAGATTTGTAAAATTCATATTTACCCAGATTTTGAACTTTTTGAGATGTAAACTAATTATAAATTTGTGAAATCATTTTGAGAAAATTTGTCATTGTGTTCAATTTTATTGTCAGTTCTTCCAACACACCAAATTTGACAGTTGTTTAATGAAATTTTTGAAATAAAAGTTAAATGCAATGTCAAATAGTTAAGCAACAGCTGTGTTTATTCAGGATTTTTCATGCAAAAAATTGCATGAATAATAATACAATTGACAGAAGACTCTTGCTATTATTGACGTCGATAAAAAATAGCAATTAAAATTTTAAATAAAAAACTAGCACAAATCATTAACAAAATTTCATCTAAATTTAATATATAAGTATTTCCTGTTAAATTATTAATTTCTTTTAATTTAATAAATAAATAAACTGATTAAAAATTAAAAAATTATTAAATTGTCTGTGCTGAAAAAAACCCTTTTTTATTATATAATTAATATTTTCTCTTAAAATAATAATTTAATTAAACATGTAAAAAATAAATAAATATTTCAGTTGAAATAAAAAAATTAAATACAAAACGCCCTTGCGGGGACTCGATCTCAGGACCTCCGTATCGCAAGACAAGCACAGTACCACTGCACCACTCGTCCTTACTATGATGTGGGTTTTGTTGGTTTTTATAGAAATAACTAAAACTATTAGGAGGACATATCTCACCCCCATGAGGGTTATTGCAACAAATTTGTGCTCTACCCTATGCTTTCGACCATGCTCTTTAATTTAAGCTTGGTTTGGTTTCAACAGCAATTTTACTGATTCATACTTCCCTTGTCAGTGGTAGAGCATTCTCCGTTAAACGAATTAGATTCCTGACACTAGCATTTTTTACATAGTTGGTATAGTAATAATAATAAAAACTTACACTTCAGTTTATCTAAAAATATACATGCTTAAATTTGTGCAAATTTGAATGACAAATTAGACTTGTCATCTGTAACTTAGGCAAAACACGTGCATGATGAGTTTCATTCATCAAATGTACCAAAGGTGTTAAAGAAAATTAAGAAAATAAAAATGTTTGTATTCATTTTTACAGGATTTTTGAAATTGAGTTTTGCAAGTTCTTCTGCTTTACAGGCAGTATAGCAAGAGAAAAAGAGAACAGAAATGAATTTATACATCAGACTTCTAATAAATAATTTTATTTTCCCTCTAAACATATCAATATTAAAATTAATTATAATCTACAAAGAAAAAAAAAAAAAAAAAAAAAAGACATAACTTCAAAATACCTGAGTTATATCTTCAATGCGAGTTTTCACTTGTGTGAGAGTTTGCTCTCTTTCTTCATAAGTCTCAGGACAGGGGTACAAAGTAGCATGAAATCTATCAGAATTAAAAGTTACATATTCACAAAATAAGAATATACCAATGTTTAATGAGTACAAATATTTAGAGACTGTTATAACTGAATTTATACTTACCCATCACATATTTTTCTAACACGACTTTTTAGTTGGTCGCCTTGGAAAAATAACATAAAAACAACTTTGTTTAATTTTGCTCCCTAATTAAAGATAAAATCAAAAATTAGATTTCTAACAGACTTATTAATAAAAATGTTTATACAGGACCAAAAAATATATATATATATATATGTAATGTTAAAAATATAAGTTCTGGTTTACGGATGGTGTACGATCATCTTATAACAGAAAGAGGGAGTCCATTTGAGAAACGAATATCCCTTATTTAGTTCTAAAGGTGCAGTCACAATAGAGATGACGCAGTCATGGGCCAGTTGTTCGGACATCCTGAGCGGTATATGCGGTCTTAGTTCCGGCAACCGAGAAACTACGGTGCCGATGGCTGGCACTTCGGCGAACACCTAAGGGTGCCGCGAGTTTAGGTAGTAAGATTATTACATGATGGAGTCTTAATTAAACGTGAGATTACTTAGCAAGTGATTATCCTAAAAAGCCACGATTTCTCGTGTGCTCCCACTTAAATACTGCATATTTTGGCGGGAACCGAAACTATTCTTATGAATTCTTATTGGGTAATTTGCTAATCTAAAACCCGCCTACCTTTTATTATTGGTTGACCCGGACATCTGGGGTTAAATATTTTGCAATGTTTTGCCGCTTACTTTAGACGATTGCATAATTTTGATTCTAAAACTTATTCTGAAATCAGATTCCCGCGCTATGAAGTTCTGTTGGAAAACCAACTTTACCTGGGCACTCAAATAGAATTCTCATAAAATTGTTCTTAAAATTAAGATTTATTCTGAGACATTAATATTAAGTTATCACTTAATATTAATTTAAATACTAATTTAGAATCTTGCTTATTTTACCCTTTCATATATATATAATGCAAGAATTATAAACTGAACAATCATAATAAGCTCAACTGAAAATAGTATGTTGTGCCAATCACAAAACTTTCTACGTAGAAGAAAATGTTTATATTTATAGTATGCTATTTTTCTGTATAATAAATCATTCCATATAAAATGCTACTTATTGGTTAAATTGCATAAAAATTTAATTAACATAACTTATCACAATAAAGATATTATATAAAGTTTGGAACAATGATAACCAATAGATGGTGAGATGATAAATCATAGGAATTACCATATGAAAAATGACAGAAGGTGAGTAATAGCAGTACCACTTGTCGTGCTGACTGATATACACCTAAATTAAGTCAGCACTCTTTTTCATAATGGCCAACTGGTATATTCCTACATTATTTAAGCCGAGATATACTCTGATCGAACACAGAAAAAATTGCAGCATAAAAACGCCACTTGTTGGCCAATATGCATCCAAACTGAGAAATGTTTCAAGAAAGAGTTTCCTAATCAGACCTAAATTTCAATTGTTTGTTAAGAAATATAGTTGAGTGCTTGCTTAAAATACATGGATTTTAGTTTCTACAACAATTTTTTACTGGCAATTTGTAAAAATCAAAATATATTTATTTTTATTTTTTTAAATTGAACTTGAAAATAGAAATATTAGGTCTAAAAATATATTTTAGATGGCAATTTTGTCGTCCACAGGTGTAATTTTGGCAACACTTGTTGACTTAGCAATAATTATTACTCTATTACCATGCTGTAGTGAACCATATTTAAAACACTAATCTGCAGTTAATTCCAATTATACAATCTATGAAGTAAATGGTAAGAATATTTTTATTTTCTGATAGTTTTGTTTTCAAAGATAGGATAGTTTCATTTTCAAATTTCTATGCAAAAATAATTTGTACTGAAATATGAATAATTCTATTTTTCTTATGATTTATTTATCAATGACTCATTTGACCCTACTGATAGCAAATTTAATGTTAAAAATTGAATTATAACTCTTTTTCCGTACTTTAAACATGAAAATTACTAAAGCAATAAAAGAAAAAGCAGAAAGAAAATACAAATTTAGAAATATACATAAAAATAACTGCTCCTTGTATATTAAAATTAAAAAAGAAAATAAATATAGGGGGAAATGTGATATACAATAATACTAAAAATAAAATAAAACTTATGAGAGTGTACCAAATTATTTTATTAGTTGGCTGAGGCTAATAGATACACAACCCTGGGCATTTATTATGATCACTTTAACATTTTCAGCGTGAGCTGTTTTTTGGTGTATCTGTTTAATGATTCATAAAATTAATACTATGCACAGTATAAATATGAGAATTTAATACTGTATACTACGCATGTTTATTAATCTTATTTTCTTGAAAAAGCAACATGTATTTCAAAATTTTGCCACACCAGACTTTTATTTTGACTATGCATGCCGGAAAAAGACAGGCTTAACGCTTATAGGGTTAATACATTAAAAAAAAAAAACCAAAGCCTATTTTTGTTTTCTAAGTAATAGATATAAAATTTGTAGAAAAGAGAATTTAATTTAATACAAATAAACTTTTTTCACTTTATTCTTCCATATAAAAACATGTGGTAACTGTGTTGCATCCCCTAGCAACAATTACTATACTCATTTCTTAGAATTTATTTGACACAACTTATTTTTAATTTATTTATTTATTTTAACTTGATACAAGACAGGAAAAAGGAAAAATAATTTATTTGATTTAAATATACAAAAATCGTAAAAATAAAATTAATAATTGAATTTTTATCCTAAAATATGAAAATGCATTCCTTAGCAATGGTTACTATATTCATATCTATTTTTTTTTTTTTTTTTGCAAGTTTTATCTCAATTAAATTTTTTTTCCCTTTAACTTGTTGCAAAAAGAAAAGCCTTCTCACATATTCATGGTGAAACACAGCAAATGATGATAATGTGAAATGTCTGATTGAAAGCAATAGTCCTGTCATACTACTAATAAATACAAATACAGGGTGTTTATAAAGTCCCGGACCCATTTTGATGTTTAATAACTCATAAAATAATGAAGATATAAACAAAACTTATGGCATTTATTGATGGAATAACTCATATATTTTCTTTTCAGGTTTGAATATCTTTACTTTTGTAAATATCGTCTGCGCGTGTGGTTAATTTCAGATGCATGTGGTTAATTCAGACATGCTTGCTGCTACCTGGCGTGAAATTGACTATCGACTTGATATTCTCCGTGCGACAAAGGAGGCACACGTGGAAGTTCATTGACAAGGGTCATGAAACTTTTTGAGTCTATCTAACCATTTATGTTATTAATTTTAATCTGTCTTTATTATTTTATGAGTTATCAAACATCAAAATGGGTCCGGGACTTTATAAACACCCTGTATAATAATAGATAAATATTGACTTACTGTAATAGGATCTTCTAATGCTGTACCCAACTCAGCCTGCTTTAAAAAAACTTTACCACGACATACACGCCATAACATCATTTCAAAAGCAGGAATGCGTTCACGTACGATAACCCCAGTGACAAAGCTAGAAAAAGAAAAACAGTAGTTAGTTAAATTTGTAAAATATTTAATAACTAAACATGAAAGAAAAAAAATATAATTTGTTTTTTATACAATAAAAATAATCGTTTCGGGCAGTCGGGTTATGCTGTAAAACTATGAAAATGGCCTGGGATTATGATTTCTGTTTTTTATGAATGCTAAATTAAGAGACTGCAAAGTGCCTAAAGTATGTTTTGAAGGATTAAGTTTTTGTAAAAGTCATATGGTGCACAGTAATGATTTTTTTTTTTTTTTTTTAATGAAATAGACACAAAAATATAAGTTTAAAATAAACATCATTATACAATCACATTCTGATTGCAGTCGTGTTAAAAAACTGTTGATAGTATTAAACAGCTGATGATTAGAAAGCATGATCAATTCGATATATAAATTATTTAAAAATTCAGTTTAGTTTTAGCATTAATAAGAAGTTTATAAAAGATGTCACTTTTTGAAATATTGTAGTTTAATTGTTAGTACACACACAATTTATATTACGGAAATTATTACATATATAATTAAAGAAAAAATTGCACATGAAATATAATAATTTGAAAATAGAAAAAAAAAAGTTTTAATCAGCTTACCCATGTTGGGATGGAGTTGCAGATGATACTTCATTGGCAACTAAAGTACTCTGATCCATAGTTTCAACTTGATGATGAGTCTCTTGCTAAATGTGAAAGAAGTCCATTAAGTATTAAATTAAAAAAGGGAAAGTTTTTACAGATTTCCATGTTTTTAATTGTTCCGACTATGATTTGAGTTTTTATACAAAATGATTGTTGGGGTATATTATACAAACTTTTCTAATGCTGTAGCAGCAAATTAGATGCATAAATTTCTGTGAAACTTTAAATTTAGGTAAACACTGACAAAAATTTGTGTTGAGTACATTTTTCTCAATAAATGACTTTCCTACACCACAGTAACACAGCTTTCTTGATGACTATATCTTAGCATCTATTAGCATAAAATAGTAAATAGAATCACACCATGAGGTTTTTATTATGAGAAACTAGACTGATTTGATTATAGAGCATGTTACTTTAATATATACAGTCTAGTATTAGTGCTGACTCTAGAGTAAAAGGGCCACCAAGGGGAATTCAATAAAAAGGGCAACCTATTTTCAAAAAGGACATTATTTGCATAATTTGTGGTCTTCTATGTTGTGATTTTTGTATGTGACAAAAATAAATTACTAATTTTACGTGAACATAGGCTATATGCATTTTTTCTTCCAGGAATGCTGTAGAACTATTTCTTGAAGGTTAAAAAGTTAGGAAGGAAAGTGTCTAAAGGTCTCTGAACATTTAAAATATTACAAAAGACTGCTTGGTACCAAAATGTTTTTTAAAAGGGATACAGGGTGCTAAAACAGATTGCAAAAGGACCGCAGGGTGGAGCACACTGCCAAATTAGTCTAGAGTCAGCACTAAGTATGCTATATTTTTTTAAATGTACTTCCTAACTATAACAAGAGTTGTATAATGTAGACACACAGCATGCACAGGTACTTTTACTTTTCTAAAGAAATATTTATTTTATTTTTTACAGTGTAGAAAAAATAAATACTACAAAATATATCAACCTTGTATACAACGTGCTTATAACATTAAGAATTGGGCAATGTTAAAATCAGCAAATGAACTTACAAAATATAATTTGCCCCTTTCTTTAATGGTTGTTTGTATTAAACTATAAATAACTTATTCCACCCAGTAGCAGAATTTCATATATCTATCTTCAGCAATAAAAAATTTACCTGTTATCCAGGAATACCAAACAAAATCTGATATCCAGGGCTCCCACTCAATTTTTGTTACAAAAAGGGGAAAAAGGGGACTACTTTTCATGAAAAAGGGGACCAAAAGGGGACCACATTTTTTGAAAAAAAAAACGGGCTAAAGGGAACCACTTTCTAAGGAACAAAAAAAAGAAAAACCGTTATGGTATTAGCATATTACTTTAGCAAATTGTATTGCCAATAAAATAAATTGAAAAATTTCTACACTTTTTTAGCAACTTCTTCTATACATAAAATCGCAATATAAAGTAAAAAGTACCTAAATTAAACAAAACTTCAAAATTAAAGAGGCACATTGTAAAAACTTTCGATTTTACCACACCACAATAATCGTCTCTCATCCATTTCGTCATAAAAATGTGCTGTCCACTCTCAAAAAGCAAAACCAATGGTACACTTTTTTTTTTTTGTTTAAGGAGGGGGGGGGGGGGGGGGCACATTACATTTCAATTCTAGAAAATTGAAATTTTTATTTCAATAATTTCTAGGCATTTAAAAAATTTAATTATATGATACTCTTGCAAGCGATTGTTGAAACATGAGATCTGTTTTGCCTCTGGCAAAATTTGAGTTATTATTTTAAACTGAATACCTAAATATGTGATTAGTAATTACATACACAAAGAAAAAACATTTTTTGCGTATCATTGCTGGAAAGGGAAAAAAAAAAAAAAAAAAAACTTTTTTTTCATTAATTGATAAATTATGTGCAAATTCTTTATCAAATTGCTTTTTTTTTTTTTTTTTTTTTTTTTAAGAGGTCAATAGAATAAATATATGCTGTAATTTTAATCACAACTAATTAGCAATTATTTCATTGCTTATCTTCAAATTTCATGTTTATTTTTTCAAAGCTGTTTTTCGATGCATGTGATCACTTCACTACAAATCCTCAAAATTTCTTTGTGTATGTGCCTAACTGATAGAATGTGCCATATTCTGGCAGCTGATTGCTGAAATGTGGGATCATTATGCCACTGATAGACAAAAGCAAGGTTTTAACTGCTAAAATTCTTGGAGCAATTTTGGTGTAAGAAAAAAAAAAAAAAAACTCATTTTGGAGCATCAAATTGCCATTTCAGAGCAGTTTCTTAGCTTGGAATATCAAAACTGTATTTTGTGGTGAAAAATATCCAGATTTTTAATAACATACTTTTGCTTAATTCTAACAAAAATTAATGTCCCCATGGATATGTGTTTGCCTATGTACACATCATCCTCAAATCTAACAGAAAATTCTCTTATCAGCTGATGATTATTTTAGAAGCTATTTATTTGACAAATTACAATAATTATAGATATGTGTAAAACTTTTGTAACTGATTGCCAAAATAAGTGACTGTTTCGCCACTAACGGAGAAAATTTATATTTAATTGCAACAAGTTGCTGAAAATAGGCTATTTTTTTGCCCCTAATGCTTAAAATTTGCATTTTCTTTTCCTTTTTTCAAAGCTAAATCTCAAAATACGCGATATTCTGCGATCGATCGACGAAATACGCGATCATTTCAGTACTAACTTATAAAATTGCTCTATTTTTCAGATTCTCGGAATAGCAAGTAATTTTGAGTCTATCATCGAAATAAGCGATCATTTCAACGATAACTGAAAATGTTCACGCTTTTTTTTCAAAGCAGATTCCCAAATTACGTGATAGTATTGCGATTGATTGTCAAAATACGTGGTTTTTTTTTTAATTCTATTTTTATTTCCATTTTTTTAAATTGGCTCTTAAAAAAAAAAAAACACTTTTTAAAAATCTTTTTCCCTAAATCGTCAATTTTGCGATCGATTGCCGAAATACGCGATCATTTCACCATTAATGGATAAAATTCCTTTTTCAATGCAGATTCCTAAAATATATTATTTTTTGCTACTACCTGTCGAAATACACGATTATTTTGCGACGATCGTCGAAATACGGGATCATTTTACTGCTAATTAATAAAATTCGCACTTTGATCAAATCAGATTCCCAAAATACATGGTATTTTTTAGATTGATTGCCGTAATGCGCGATTATTTAAAGGTGAGTTAAAATCGGGGGGGGGGGGGGGGGGGGGGCTGATTTACGCTCGCGGAATTTTTGTTGACGGATATTTTTAATTTGGACGCAAATCTCGCCATCCTGCGAGAACGGACTCGTGAATTTCGGCTCTAAGCAAATTCAATGACTATTCAAAGAATTTCGCTTTCCAGAGAGACAAATATAACATAAACAGAATGAGGAATAATTTTATTTACATTTTCAGTACGCGTACCTTCACGATCGCGTGCGCTATAGAAATTATCGGAAGAGAGAAAGGAAGGGGCAAAAGAGTAAAATAAAATGATCGGCTTAAAAAAGTTAGCTCCCGCTGTTAAAATTTTAACGATTTTCGGCATTTAGCTGAGCATCGATTAAAATTTTACGGTCGATTAATTGCCTGTAAAAACAGACTTTACGGACCAAGTAGCGAAAAAACGGACATTTACGGACTTGAAGCAAAAAAACGGACCAATTCCCCAAAAACGGACCTAGTGGGAGCCCTGGATATCAGTCTATAGAAAACCAAATAATAGCAAGGAAATTATGAATGCAAAATGTAAAACTCCTTATAAGGACAAAATTTCAGCCATCCAATCCTATATTAATTGCACCAAATATGCTCTGCTAAAATGCTCCTAAAACTTGAATTAAATTAAATAACAGAAATTTGTTTTAATGTTGGCTGTAATAGAAACTTAACAAACAAGGTTTTCAAAAATAGAATTAAGAAGAAGAAAAAAAAAAAAAACTTAACCAGATAACCCCCCCCCCCCCCTCAAAAACAAAAGCCTGCATTATACTACTTCGATACTACACAATAAAGGGACAAAATAAAAGCATCTCCCACAGAATCTGTAACAACAACAACAAAAAAAAAAGAAAAATTAACCCCCTAAAATTTGTAGGATTATATTAAATTAATTACTGCAACGAAAGTAATAACAAATGTGTTTATACATGTGAATGATGAAAAGAATAATAAAAAATAAATAGAATCAAATACCATCAAAAGAATATTAAAAATAACAACAGCCCTAACCAATATTAACCAAAACGAAAATTTTTTTAAATCCTTAAAAACTTGTAAATTATGAAAATTTCTCATTTTGCCCTTAAACATGAAGCTGTGGAAATCTTAGCCAATGAACAAGCTTGCATTGACATGTAGCGAATCAACATTACATTAGGTGGCGCTCCTTTCTGAAGGAAAGCAATAAACAGAAGAATCCTAAAATGACCCGGATTGAAAGTATACACCTACAAAGAAATCTTAAGCTATTAAACACTTTTTTTTTTTTTTTTTTTTTTAAATATAAATAATATTTATTACAGAAATTTTCCAATATCTTTAAAAGACATGCCTTAGGCTCTTCGGGTCAAGCCTATCATATATGACTCCACTAACTTGGTGTTTTCTTCCCGCATGAGACAAATAGGCCTCGGGCT
Source organism: Salticus scenicus (assembly GCA_963930645.1). Lineage (NCBI taxonomy): Eukaryota > Metazoa > Arthropoda > Arachnida > Araneae > Salticidae > Salticus > Salticus scenicus. Next base: position 154,439,856 of record OZ005656.1, read on the forward strand.
GTACAGATCTGAGCTACAAGTGTTGTGTCTAAGACTGAGTTACTTGAAACTTTTTTTTTTTTTTCTTTTAATTACCTACACTTTGATTTTTGTTTATTGTTTAAGTCTTTTTATAAAAATAGCCATCCATTTAAAGTATGCAACACTTAAAATAAGTTTTTGAATTTTATAATTAATTTTATTGATTATTAAACTAGAATACAAGCCCAATTTATTCATTCTCAAATTTTGAGCTACACTTTTCTTTTCCATCTTGAATGTCTAATACATAATTATCTTTTAGTTAAGTAATCAGTAACAATAAATATAATTTTATCCATATGCTTTTTGTGCATATTTACTTTCGATTTAATTAGAAGGAAAAAAAAAAAAAAAAAACTTGTTAAGCAGAATTTATTTTAAAACTAAATGCCTGGTAAAAAATCTTTCTTTTTTAAATTTTTTTATATATTAGAAATTAAAATAAAAATTTAGATTATATAAGAATGTAAGAGAGTAAAAAAAAAAAAAAAAGAAATCGGACAGGTCTTTTTTTCTTGAACATTTTAATCTTTCTGTTTTTCTCCTTTCAATTACTCTGAAAGTTGAATTTCCGTCATTTTATCTCAAGACATTTTTTAATATTATGCCCAATATCATTAGAAAGACACGCAAAAAAAAAAAATGATGAAGATGATTAATTTGCAAAAAATATCTTTAGCAAAACAGACATATTAAGAATGTAAAGACTCTGATGTAAATTGTGCATTGAAAATTGTTTTAAATATATACAGAAAGATTATTATTATTATTATTATTTTAAAAGATTTTTCATTCAAATCACATACTATTATATAATATAACATAATTTCTATTACATATATTTACTATTTATATCATATACTACTTTGATAATAAATATAGTTAACATTGTTTACTTTAAAATTTCATATTGACCTTTCTTTTATTTTAGTATTACAAATTATATTATTTATGTTTTTTCTTTCTTCCTTTTTTGAAAATATTTACATAAGTGTTTTTGTAAGATACAAACAAAATAAAATGTGATGCTTTTGAAAATGAATCTTTAATTTAAAAAAACAGTTTATCATTTCACACAAAATTTCAAATGATCATAAGTATGTGAATCTTCTTTGTTTCTTAATCAAGTAAGAAATTACAGGTTAATAATTTTAATGCACACATAATTTTTATTTTTAAGACTGAAAAAGTGTACTATTTTACAGTAAAATTTAACAATTTTACATGAAAATTTTTTAAAGAATTTTATTCTTTTTTGTCTAAAAATATATAATGCAAATTTGCTTTATAGCTGTCAGTTTTCTGCAGAATTTCAATGTCACCAGAACAGCTTCTACGCAGAAAGCTATTGTTATGGACAGAATAATAAACTGAATTGGTCAATATCCAGGATTCATGTAAATTAATCGGGCTGAGACTGTAATTCAGGATAAAGGTGATGATCTATCGTATTAATAAAGTTAATTGCTGCATTGTTATATGGTTCTACTACTTTATGCATATCCATCTTTATCCCTATTGCAGAAAATGCGAGACGTATGTCACAGATTTTTTTTTTTTTTTTCTTTTTTTTTTTTCAGTTTGCAGATTATTTTCAAAACAATACAGTGCAGAGATTCCAAGTCTCCCGATTTTGGCAGGAAAGAAAGCAATTTTCAATCTTTCTCTATCGACAACATAAAAGTCAATATTCATTTTAAAGATGCTTTATTAGATTCTAGAACCTTTTAAGAGATAGAATTGTTTAATATCTCTCACTCATCAGTGGCGGCTCGTGAACCGAAAACAGGTGAAGAGCTCAAAAATAATATTTAAGTATTTTCAATGCATGATTTTTATTAAGCATGGTCTTAACTAAAATTAACCAAAAATATCTATTTAAATGTAAATTTATATGAATACAGCGTAAAATACAGTGTGCCTCTTCACCTATTTTCAGTGCACGAGCCCCCACTGTCACTCATGTAATTTTTTGTGACCCCCCCTCCCTCGCCCCTTGCTAACAATCGGCGATATCGCAGAATTCTTGTTGTGATTATTAGTCTTTCTCTGTATGTAGCTTAAATGAAATTATTCTTTTTAAACTTCCTTTATTAAATTGTAGAACCTGTTTAAAGGTAGAAAAAAGTTTTCCATACCGCTCATTAGTCATGTAATTTTTGTTATTGCTTCTTTGAATATAATATACTAGCTGACCCGTCCGGCTTCGCACTGATGAACAAATTTTAGTTAAAGATGGATTGATATGTAAAAAATCAAGAAATATATCAGTTTATATGTTATAGTCAGGCAATATTATTAACTGGAAAGTCAAAATATAATTTTACAATTATTTTTTTTAAGTAGTTGTTAAATGTTGGCAATTTTTACTTAATGCTATTTATTTATTTATTTATTTCATAAAAAGAAACATTTCTTTACTCATGAATAAAAAATATTGAAAAATAAACCTATGACATGAAAATATTTTTGATAAAATTGACGTCATAATAGCTTTAATTATTATTTATTTGTTCATTTCGCAAATATATTTAATTATTTCCATAATTGATTATTATTTTAATAATGTATATTAAAGGAGAAATCAATAATATGAAACAATATTCGTACAATATATACTATTACAGAATCTGGTGTGAAACAACCACACGACTTCCATTACCCACTATTACACGTAATATATACAATTTTTTGGAGATATTACTTGCATTTTTTTGAGATTTTCGAGTAAGAGAAACTTGATACACGTATAAAGAAACATACAACAGAGTTTGCATAGCGAGTTAAAAAATAAGGGGGAAAAAAATAGATAGTTATTTTTTTAAACACGAATTTCCGAGATCTAAAATTGAACTACCTAATCAGGATGACCGTTAATATTCCTGTAATAAGCACGTAATACTTGAGAAAGGTTATCTAAATTGGATTAAAGAAAAAATTTTCAAGAATACGTTAGAGCCGTTTTTGAGATACCAACTTTTACCAAAACTTAGCATACTCAATTATTGACCTAAAAACAATAATTACATACAAAAGGATATTTAATAGGAAGTTAACATGGCGAGTTTGAAAAAAATCCGTACAGGCGTTTTTAAAGGAACGCACTTGCGAAGTCTGAAATTGAGCTGTTTATAGAGGACGCCTATCAATTTTCCTGAACTAAGCAACTTTTCAATCGAAAGAGCATCTAATATATTATTTATACAGCAACTTTGAAGAAAATCATTAGAGGTGTTTTTGAATATGGGCTTACGGTCCCATTTCTGGTTTTCGATGACCCAATTCCGGTTTTTCAATTTTCACGAAAATTTGGAAAATTTATCTGTACACCAGACCTGAATCACTTGTGAAGTTTAGTAGTTCTATTTTTATTAGTTTTGGAGATATGACAGCCAGAAGATTACACACACACGTGCACATATACACACACACTGACCAATTGCCAAAACCTATACAATACTTCCACTACCTACGGTAGTAGGGTAATTGAAGTAAACACATACATCTCGTATTTACTACGATAATATACAGATTTCCGTATTACGTTTTCGATCGCCAAATACAAAAATCGCCAATGACGATAGATATCAAATCTATGCTTTGTTTTCAATTAAAATATTGAAACTTTTAATTAAAAATTTATTTTACCAAAATTTTTTATAGCTTCTAGCACTTAGAGAGAGACAGTGTAACTTTTGATTATTGAAAGAAAAAAAAAAAAAAAAAAAAAAAGCAATCGGCTTTTTAGTTCTAGCGATCGTTCTCTACATATGCATATAAACCTTTCTTCTTTTTATATTAGTATAGCTATAGAGCATAGGTATATTAAATAGGTTTCCAATCAACATAATGTAACTCAAATAACTAAATGCTATTTACATTTCAGTAATGGCTGTATGCGCTATGTATATTGAGCTACTTGCCATAACTGTTGGTTGCTAAAAATAGTCGCCAAATAAATTTAAACATCTCAATACGCAAGCGAAGTGTGACATCACTGACCGCCCATGGATGCAAGAAATAGATTTTCCATGTTAATCGCTCATTAGATTTTTTTTTTTTTTTTTTTAATTCTAGAAGAATTATTTCCCGATTTTAATCCTCATATTTGGGTATAGATATGTATTAGTTATTGTATGCATGCGTTAGATTGAGTTATTTTGCTGTCAAATTTACAAAATTTTAATTTTAAATTTCAAAACTGTCACCCTTGGCGTTTTTTGTATTTGGCGATCAAAAAGTAATACGAAAATATACATGCCAGATGTATATTTTCGTAATATGTATTGTACGAAATATTGTTTCATATTATTCGTTACACTCTTAATGTAAGTTTTTTAAATAACCATGATTTTTGAAAGGGATTAAATTATATTCGCCAGATAATTTGGCGATATTTTTTTTTTCTGCCAAGGATGACGGATATGAAATCTATTCCGCTGCAACATATTAGTATATTATATCAGATACTTTATTTCAGTGGCGCACCCAGAATTTCTGTCTGGAGGGGGCTGGAGAATAATTGGGTCCTGTATAATAGGTTTATGGGCATATACGCAAATACATATATAGTAAAGAAACTACTTTAAATATTTCTTTTGAAATAAATGAATGAATGAATGAAATTGAATTTAAGTTGAATTGCGCAATCCAGGAATTTATATCAGTATATAATATGCTAAGTTACTAAGTAATTCGGTCAGTTGGGGTTAGCACTGAGCTTGCAAACATAAAGTCGTAGGTTCATGTATGATAAAAAAAATGTTGTGTACAATATGACAAGCTAGTGAACATAAAATTCGCCCGAAATGAAATGCCCTCCCCCGATATTTCAATTGAAAATAAAATTTGATCAAATTTAATACTCTTTTGCGATGTTTTACATTCATATGCAGTAACACATAGGTAATTAAGAAATTATAATAATTATAGCCAAATAAAATCTACACTTGTGATATGTATTAATTATAACAGAATTTCAGTGTAAATTTTTACATGGCTATTTTTTTAATTATCTGGAATATGGGGGCGATGCTTCTTCTAGGTTCGGTTAACATAAACAAGTCAGACTCGTAGTGTACGTGGGTGTTAGTCAACACAGCAAGCAGGGGGCAGAACCTCATAATATCCTAAAACATTAATTCCAATATATAATATATTACTTAAGATTTTAATTTGTTCTGTTAGCAAATATTTCAAGCGTTTCCTTTCTGAGCTCATTACAGGATATTGTATTCCAGTATAATATATATATATATATATATATATATTACGAAATTTGAATTTTTATTACATGAAAAAATTGCATTATCCAAAAATGCAGCTTAGATCTCAGTGACACCAGAGGCAAAAATAAAAACTGTGCATGCATCCTACTGTATGGTCTACGTATCATGATAAAAAAAAAAAAAAAAAAAAAAAATAGTGACCCCCCACCCTCAGAAGCATCTGTAAAATATCTTAAAATATTGTTATCGGAGTATTTTCCTATTTTGAACAGTAAACTATGCCTTTTGGCATTCCTCTAAATCGTCATATTTTTACGTGTTTGTGATTGAATCAAGTAAATTTTATCTGCAGCATCTGATACAAAATTTCACTAGCATGTGTATGTGCTAATGGCATATAAAGTATTTGACGAATATGCAAATTTCATTTTTAATTTAAAATATTGTTTTAGAGGAACGACTAAGAGCAGGGCTAATTTTTTATTTTATATCAAACAAGAATTTTCATTTGCCAATGCGAATGTGTTAATTTTGCCCAAGGACAAAACAAACTTTCATAAAGATGCTATAAATACTCATGAATTAAAATATAAAATTGTATGAGCCTGCTATCCCAATTTTCTCACAAATGCATCCCTGCACTGTAAATACAAGTGTCTGAAATTCAGACACAATTGTGTCTGAAACGGGTGTTTAGTTTTAAGATACTAAAAAGTGTCTTAAAAGGCACATCGTTTCACACTCGAAACGTCTGAAATTCCGCCATCTTTGATCCTGTCTGAAGTGAATATTTTTCATAGATAAAAAGATGAGTTTTATACTGTTTACCTGTGAGAAATAGATTATATATATTAATAATTTTTACAATAATAGTCCCCGTTGCCCCCGGCGGGAATCGAACTTACAACCTATGGATTCAAAGCCGAGTGTCTTCCCAATCAAGCCATCGGTACTCATGTTGTACTCTGCTTGTATAACGAAATATATTCTAGTATCCGTAAAACAAATTGAAGTTTTAAGTCTTTGCAATAAAACTGTTCATAAGAAGTAAAGCTTAATACATATTATCTTAAATTTCATGTGTAGAGGTTTAGAGTTTTTTTTTTTTTTTTCTTTTTTGTAAAATGCGTAATGAATATGAAAAAATAGTAGCCTATGGATTTGAAACGATTTTTTTTTTTTTTTTTTTTTAACTGGTATTTGCAAGAAAACAAACTATATACATGAAACAAAAAAAAAAAAAAAATGCTCTTTTACATTTTGAAGTGTAGGGAAACATAAAATAATTTTTAAAACGCGAAAAAAAAAAAAAAAAAAATCAATTATGCACAAATTGTTTAAAATTGTTTAGCTACGAATTCGCTTTCTTAGCTACAAGTTACATGCTTCGTTTATCTTAATATTTTTTTGATTTATTACATGTGAGAATTTTAAATAAAAATTAACTTTGTTTTTTAATTTTTAACAGAATAAGATCCCTGTCTAAGTATTTTAAATAAGTTAACTACTTATATTACATAAAATAATGTCAAATTTATTTGTTTAAACTAGTATGTTGTGGCCACCACAAGACTTTCTTCTATATTTTCCTATACATATTCAATCAGTAACAATATTTAAAAAAAAAAAAAAAAAAAAAAAAAAAAAAATTTTCCTTTTTTTTTTTTTTTTTTTTTTTTTGTGAAAATTAATACATATTCAATCACTAACAATAATTTAAAAAAAAAAAAAAAAAAAAAATCGAATTTTTTTCTGTTTTTTTTTTTTTTTTTTTCTGTTTTTTTTTTTTGTTAAAAGTAAAAAAAATCGATAACTTTGTTTTAAATTATCACAGATTTATGGTTCAACCATTCGTTTTAAAGGTATTGACGAGATCTTTCGAATGATACCCATCTTCAAAATTTAACCCCCCCGGGGGGGGGTACTTCCCCCCCAGGGGGGGAACCGATGCCCCCCCCATGCACAATTTTTTTTTCCTAGTTAACTACTACTATCATCAATAATTCAAATTAATTTTACAATCACAAGTTTAAAATAACTCTCATTATGCCCATTTATACGGAATTTTGTCCTATGCTGCCATGTTAAAAATTTGCATAAAATGCGATTACAGCGCCACCTGTTGAGCTATTGATCCCCAAATCTAATGGGCACCAGTTCATGTCAGGGTGCAACTAAATACCAAGTTTGGTTAAATTTCATTCATATGTTCGTGAGATACAGCGTCCACAAAAAAATGATACAGACAGACACACAGACAGACAGACAGACAGACATTTTTTAAAAACTATCAATTCGTGTTCAGGACATCCCAAAACGTGTAGATCCGTCAAAAAACGGAGGTCGAAAATTTTCGCGAATCCAATACTTTATCTATATTACATATAGAAGAAAGTAAAAAATGTTAAAACAGGATATGCATGCTGCTTAAAGTAGATACCATATGGAAAATTTGTAAGTAATACAAATGTCTGAATTTCTAAGTGTCTGAAATTTGTAATGTCTGAATTTTTAAGTGCATAAATTGTAAAATGTCTGAAATTTTATGTGTCTGAAAATGTTATATGTCTTAATTTCAGACATATCGACCTTATTCAGACACTTATCTGAGCTCATTTATAAAAAAGACACTTACGTGTCTTAATTTAAGACAGCACATGCGTCTGAAATTTTGCATACGTAAGTGTTTCAGACATTTATGTGTCTGAATTGACATTTCAGACACACTTCTGTCTCAATTTAAGACGCTTCTATTTACAGTGTGCTTACATTAGATTGCTTCTTCTTCCTGACTTTTTAGATAGTCCGTCCATTTCATGATAACAGTATATGCTTTAGGACCTTAGAAGCTCTATAAACTGCAATGCAATGTCTAGGGTATCTTTCGGCTAAAAAACAAAGAACTAGTTTATTGTTTTTGTGTTTGAATGTAAGGATTTCAAAAATCCCTAATATTTAATGTTTAATTTATAAACTTTATTTTTGCTTACAATATCTGAGTTCGAATAACATTTTTTCATGCATATCTAAAATTTTTTACCATATCAGCTGGTTCTGGAGGGGGCTTGAGCCCCCTAAGCCCCCTCCGTGGGTGCGCCACTGCTTTATTTAGACATTTGAAAACAAATTTGACTTCAAATTATGATAGAATATTTATCCTTTCCCTTTTAATTAGTTTATTAGTTGGATGTTTATTGTGTAAATATCATCCTTTGAAATGAAATGTTTATGTTTTCAATCGAATATAGAAATTTGCCATTTTTTTTTTCTAGAGTTTTGAAATTTAAAATTCCAATTTTATAAATTTTACAACAAAAACAATTTAATCTAACGGATGCACATGATAACTAATACATATCTATATCCAAATATGGGGATTAATATGGGGAAATAATTTTCCTCGATCTTCATTATCTTTTTACAAAAAATCCAGTTCACTTTTTATATTATTGTTCGCGTGAAAATATATTTTATTATATGTCTAAAAATAAATTAATTCGTAAATCTTTTTGGCAACAATTATAAATTAAAATAAATAATATTATAAAATAGAATTTCTTATTTTATTTTATTTATTTATTTATTTTTAAATTCCAATTTCGTTTACACACATCAGTTTAAACCACGGAGTAATAAAGACTCCGTGTTTTAAACATTGATGCTTAGATCATTATATTATATCATATCATATCAAATTAAATTATTAGAAAAATAAACACTTTTAATTCTATAATGACGTCAGATTTAACGTGTAATTTTAACAATTAAAAAAGCTTTATATGAATTTCAATTTAATGCACGTGCAAATATATTTCTTTTCATATATGCAATGCACAAAAGGACGAATTAACATTTTAAAACTTTAAAATACCTTGCAAATCCTTTCACTTGAGCAGCTTTGGATATATTTCGACTCGCATAAAATTCGCGGTCATCTTCAGCTGTTTGTTATGCTGCTCTGCTGATCTTCGTCTTCATCCTCATCCACATCATCCTCTTCACCTCCTACGTCATTCTTTCGTCGATGTTTATTTATTATGTGTTGCCAATCCTCAGGTATAATGCTATGCTCTCTTTCATTTACGGCCGTGTTAGATGTTAAAATTTCCAAAGCTTCTCTTTTTAGTGCATAGTTATGTGAGTTATACGGAGCTATTTTAATGGTTTTTAAGGTATCAGGTATTATTGGGTTAGTTTTGTGTGTGCGTGATAAAGCGGTGGAACATCTATTGTATTTAAGGTCGCTGATGTGTTCTATTTCGCGGTCTTTTATTTTTCTTTTCGTCATTCCGATATATGAAGCAGGTTTTTTACTATTTTCCAAATCAAATGTAATTTTATATATCCCTGGGGTTTCTTTAGGGTCAATTATGTCTTTTTCATTCCGAATTCGTTGTATAATGTTTCTATGGGGTTTGATGGGGATATGTATATTATGTTTAGAACCTTCGTTTTTAATTTTGTTCGCTATGCCGTTACAGAATGGTATGGAAGTGGTGAATTTAGGTTTAATCTTTTGAGCATCATTAATTTTATTGAGAGTTTTTAAGCGTTTTTTATAGAGTTTTTGTACTAGGGAGTTACTATAACCTGCACGTTTAGCAATGTTTTTTATAAATTTTATTTCGGTGTTAAGGAGATTGTTATTTGAGCAGATTAGGATGGCGCGATCTATGTATGAGCGTATGGCGGCGGTTTTGTATTGGAAAGGGGTCCTACTTTTATTATGGATAATTTCGTTATTGTTTGTTGGTTTTCTATATACAGTAGTATTAAAGGTATTATCGTGGTGTTTAATAATTTTGACGTCTAGAAAGTTTATGCTATTGTTGGTTTCTATATCGAGGGTAAATTTAATATTTTGATCAAGGTTATTTAAATCGTTTAGGAGGGTTTGTGGGTCAATGTTATTGGGGATGACGGCGAAAACGTCATCCACGTAACGTAGCCATATTTTACAATTTTTTATTATATCGTGGGCGGAATTTTCAAGATGTCGGAGTTTAATTTCAGCAATGATGCCTGATATAGGGGAGCCCATTGGCATGCCCTTCGTTTGTCTATAGATATTACCATTGAAAGTGAAATATGAGTTGTTTAACAAAAGATTATTAGCAATAATTATTGTTTCGCTTATTTTATTGTTGTCATAGTTGTTAATTATTAGGTTTTGTATTATATCAGTGACTTCATTTAGGTTTATTGATGGGTATAAGTCTTTTACATCGAAGCTAACGAGTGTATCATCATATTTGATATTTATATTTTGGATGGATTTTATAAAAGCCTCTGTTGAGTTTAGACTGTGAGTTGAGGGGGGCAGTAGGGTTTCATAGATGTTTTTCATATACACTTCGAGATTGTATGTAGGGCCTTCTGATTTATTTACTATAGGTCTAAGTGAGGGAGGGGTTTTATGATCTTTATACTTTCCAAAAATACGGGGGATAATAGGAGCGTAATTGCTAAGTTTTGGTGGGTTATCATTAGGCCAAGATTAGACAAAAAACTGGATTTATTCATAAATTAAAGGAACGAAATCAAGGTCTTTTGGCTAAATTGGAGCATTCAACGGACACACAATGTTTTAAGGCCTATATTGAGAAAATTAATCATTTTATAAATATTGATAACTACAAACTGCAAAATCGTCATAGCAAAAAACTTAAACTATGGTTAAAACGTGAAAAACCTAACGTACTCTTAGAAAAAAACCCACATACTTACCCTTACCTAAACCTTTCGAATTACAAATTGGACACTCATCAAGATGCACTTCTGAAAATGGGTTCAAAATTTATCCTTAATGATACTTTCAACCATCTAGACACTATAGCGCATATCGAAACTGCCTTAGATCTTATCCCCCAACCTAAACGCTCTCACATCAGAAATACCGCTGTCAAATTAATTGAAAAACTTAACGTTAATAGGACTTATAACGATAATGCAGATATAAAATGCCTTAACGAATTAAAAAAGAATCGCGATATTACAATCCTAATGACTGATAAAACTGGAAAAATAACCATACTTGATAGAAACGATTACAATAAAATGATGACCGATACTATTAATAAACTTGAAGTAAACCAAATTGATAAAGACCCGCTCAAAAAACTAATGAATAAAACAAAATCTCTAATCAAAACTGGATCTTGGCCTAATGATAACCCACCAAAACTTAGCAATTACGCTCCTATTATCCCCCGTATTTTTGGAAAGTATAAAGATCATAAAACCCCTCCCTCACTTAGACCTATAGTAAATAAATCAGAAGGCCCTACATACAATCTCGAAGTGTATATGAAAAACATCTATGAAACCCTACTGCCCCCCTCAACTCACAGTCTAAACTCAACAGAGGCTTTTATAAAATCCATCCAAAATATAAATATCAAATATGATGATACACTCGTTAGCTTCGATGTAAAAGACTTATACCCATCAATAAACCTAAATGAAGTCACTGATATAATACAAAACCTAATAATTAACAACTATGGCAACAATAAAATAAGCGAAACAATAATTATTGCTAATAATCTTTTGTTAAACAACTCATATTTCACTTTCAATGGTAATATCTATAGACAAACGAAGGGCATGCCAATGGGCTCCCCTATATCAGGCATCATTGCTGAAATTAAACTCCGACATCTTGAAAATTCCGCCCACGATATAATAAAAAATTGTAAAATATGGCTACGTTACGTGGATGACGTTTTCGCCGTCATCCCCAATAACATTGACCCACAAACCCTCCTAAACGATTTAAATAACCTTGATCAAAATATTAAATTTACCCTCGATATAGAAACCAACAATAGCATAAACTTTCTAGACGTCAAAATTATTAAACACCACGATAATACCTTTAATACTACTGTATATAGAAAACCAACAAACAATAACGAAATTATCCATAATAAAAGTAGGACCCCTTTCCAATACAAAACCGCCGCCATACGCTCATACATAGATCGCGCCATCCTAATCTGCTCAAATAATAATCTCCTTAACACCGAAATAAAATTTATAAAAAACATTGCTAAACGTGCAGGTTATAGTAACTCCCTAGTACAAAAACTCTATAAAAAACGCTTAAAAACTCTCAATAAAATTAATGATGCTCAAAAGATTAAACCTAAATTCACCACTTCCATACCATTCTGTAACGGCATAGCGAACAAAATTAAAAACGAAGGTTCTAAACATAATATACATATCCCCATCAAACCCCATAGAAACATTATACAACGAATTCGGAATGAAAAAGACATAATTGACCCTAAAGAAACCCCAGGGATATATAAAATTACATTTGATTTGGAAAATAGTAAAAAACCTGCTTCATATATCGGAATGACGAAAAGAAAAATAAAAGACCGCGAAATAGAACACATCAGCGACCTTAAATACAATAGATGTTCCACCGCTTTATCACGCACGCACAAAACTAACCCAATAATACCTGATACCTTAAAAACCATTAAAATAGCTCCGTATAACTCACATAACTATGCACTAAAAAGAGAAGCTTTGGAAATTTTAACATCTAACACGGCCGTAAATGAAAGAGAGCATAGCATTATACCTGAGGATTGGCAACACATAATAAATAAACATCGACGAAAGAATGACGTAGGAGGTGAAGAGGATGATGTGGATGAGGATGAAGACGAAGATCAGCAGAGCAGCATAACAAACAGCTGAAGATGACCGCGAATTTTATGCGAGTCGAAATATATCCAAAGCTGCTCAAGTGAAAGGATTTGCAAGGTATTTTAAAGTTTTAAAATATTTCTTTTCTTTTCACGTCAAGATATTTTAAAAACGAAATGAATATGTAAATGTTTCTTTTATGTTGGCAGCAGCTAATTTTTTTAATATTTCATTATTTTCATTTCTATTACGGCTTCTATGGGGATTTTAATTAAAATGCTCAGATTTTAAACTAAAATTTATTTTATCAAAATTAAATATAGCCTATAACAATATGGCATACTGTAGCTTTCGGTCAGTGAAAGAAGTTTTTAAATCGGTTCAGTAGTTTCAGAGATTACCCTCCACAAACAAACAATTTTTTGCGCTTTATATAATGATATAGATACAATATTTTGCATCAGTTTCAAAGTTTGCTGATTTCTACATATTTTTGTTTGAGTACCAGTATTTTTATAAATGGATCACTAGCACTATAGAAGACGTTAAATCTGAAAAGATCACATATGAAATAAAGGTTTTTATATTTAAAAAAAAAAAATCTGCTAGTGAGCTGTCAAAGGAAATACCTGTATTTATTATATTACTTAAGCAAGCAATTTCAATTGCAGTATTAGAAGTTTTCTGTGAAAGTTGGGGCTCTGACATCAAGGTGAGCAAAATACAATTTAGATGCATAGATGGAAATGACGAACAAACTGTCATTGTTGATAAAAGAAAGTTTATGCTTCTTAATGCTCCTCCATCTGGTTACACAGAAACCCAGAAAATTTTAGAAAGTTGCAATAATTTCAACGTTTAGTCTCTTACTACAAATATTTTATTCCAGTCAGTACGAACAAAATCATAGACAAGGATATTTCTTCATATGCAATAAGAAGGATAATGATTAATGCCAATTCTTTACCTAGCTATATGTATTAAAATTTCATAACTGCAATGCTCTGACATATCTAAGAGATTAATAACATTAGATAAATGCAAACTTGTGTTAAAAATATACTTAATGAATCCAGTAACTTTAATTTATTGTGAAATTATGCTGCAGACTATTTTCTGGTTGTCTAAATAGATGTCGCAGATTGGCAGAAAAAATTCTGCAACTGGGATCGTTATCTATTTTTTAGATACATACAGATATACATATAACTGACATATAACAAGGCATATGTATGTACATAATAAGAGACAAGAAAAAATAGGACATAATCCATGTTATTAAAATACTAATACATATATTAATCTACAACTTAATATATTACATGTCTGTAAAATATTATCAGAATTTTTCCAATAAAATTAATCATTGGATATTAGATTGTGACAGAAAATTACAAACTCGAAAAGACTCCTTTATTCCAAAATGTGTTCTGTAAAAAACGAACATTATAATAAGAACAAAAGTGTATCTGTTTTCACCCTCCCAACTTTTCATCCCCTCCGTGGTTTGAAGGGGTGAAGATCTTTTTTTTAGAACTGTACCACGTGACTCCACACCTGTATGTTTTTCATCGGAATAGACTCTGATACTTTTAGTTAGTGTTTATGCTTTGTAATGTAGAGTGAGATTAATTCTCGCTCCTTTCTTTTTTTTATTTTACTTTTACTTTTCCTTTTCATTAAATACACAAGTTAATTTCCAAAGATGGTCTCAACGTGCTTTCTTCAAACAATTAATAATATTATTACTTTACAGAGAAGAAAAACAAATAATAATAATGAATAAAACATTGAGCTACAGGTTCATGGGACAGCCGACTCCTCAGAACAGAAAAAGGTAAGCTCATAATTTTCATTACTTCTGTTTTTGAACAAATGAATAATTACTTTCATTTTATTTGATTAGCGCAGAAAGCGCAACCAAGTGCATAAAATTAAATATTAATATTAGATTATGCGCCTGATAGTATATTAAATAGATGAAAAATGTATCATTGTTCTTAAATGAACATATTAAAGCTTACCTTTAAAATATAAGTATTTTATAAATTGTCTGGCTGTCCCAAAGATAAAGGGAAAAGTATATAAAAGTAAATTAATATGAAAATAAAACATGAATATTAAATAATATTATTATTTAACAAAACAAAAGTATTTTTGTTTAAAGTAAAACAAAAGTATATTCAGTGTTTGAAATCATATTAAGAATATGAAATAAATGCATTCGTACATTTTTTTGAATTAAGAAAATTAAGAAACCCTGTTTTCTGAAAAATTGAAGAATTAATAATATCATAAAAACAAAACAAAATAAATTCTTCTCAATGATATAGTATTTACTATAAATAAAAAGAAATCAGAAAATGGCATCCTTTAAGGAAAGTCCAACAATTGAGAAACTAAATTCTGAAAATTATTCAGTTTGGAAGTTTAAAATGCAAATGTATCTTATGAAGGATGAATTATATGAGGTTATTGCAGATGACCCGCCAAATCCTATAACAGATGTATGGCGAAAAAAAGACAATAAAGCGCGAGCAATCATAAATTTGTTCATTGATGACGCTCAAATCATCCACATCAAACAATGCCAAACAGCTCTAGAAACATGGAATAAATTGCGTGATATTCACGAAAGAACGAACTTAAGTAGTAAATTATACTTATTGAGAAAATTATATAGCACGAAGCTAGAAGAAGGTGGCGATATGCAAATCCACATAAATAAAATGTTGGAAATCATAGATAAATTGAAATCAATTGGGGAAGAAATAAAATTCGCGCACATTTCTGCACTGTTACTATGCTCCGTACCCAAAAGTTATGAAACCTTGATTATAGCCCTTGAAGCTCGCCCTGAAAATGAACTCACACCTAACTATGTTAGCAGCAAATTGCTAGATGAATTCAATCGTCGAAAAGAAGCCTCCGAAAACAATTCAAATTCTTCTAAAGCTTTTCATATAAATAAAAAACAACAGTATAATAGTAATTTCAAAAAGGAAAATAAATACTGCACGTACTGCAGGAAAACAAACCACAATAAATCGGAGTGCTGGCATCTGAAAAACAGAAATGCTGATAACACTAAAAACAAACAATTTAGAAATAAATTCAGAACAACCAATTCCTCACAGTTAGTGACACACAATGATGAGTTGCCACACACACATACACAACAACAAAGCCATTCAAAACAAATGAAGCAAATAACATCACAAACAAAACAAATGGCTTTCACGACTCAAAACACAATGACGAACAACTTTATAATTGACAGTGGTTCCTCATCGCACATAAGCAACAATATAGACCTTTTCGTTAATTTAGATGAGTCACAAAAATCGCAAGTATGTGTAGCAAACGGTAACACCCTCACTTCACTTGGTTCAGGAGAAATAAAAATTGAATACCTAGATCTAAATAAACAAAAAAGGGAACTAACACTAAAGGATGTTTTATATGTTCCAGAATTAAAGGCAAACTTAATATCTGTACACAAAGCCACCCAAAATGGCTGTAAAGTCACATTCACTAAACAAAAGTGTTACATCACTATGAAAAATGAAACAATTTTAGAGGGTACAAAAAATAACAACTTATATGAGTTAAATTTCCCCATGCCAATAAACAAATATAACACATACCTGACTGAAGAATGCCAAAATCCTAACTGTATTACTCTATGGCATAAACGCATGGGACATAAAAATTTCAACTCCATTAAAGAACTAAACAAAAATCAGTTAGTTCTGGGAATAAAAATCAATAACTGCAAACACGAGATAACATGCGAAACTTGCATCAAAACAAAACTGACTAACACCCCGTATCCAAAAATTGCAGAAAATAGGGGAAAACAAATACTAGAATTAGTACATAGCGATGTTTGCGGACCTATTCAGGTACCAACAATAGGTGGTAAATCATATTTCTTAACTTTTGTTGACGATTATTCTAGGTATACAATGATTTATTTTCTAAGTAAAAAGAGCGAAGTAATCGAGAAATTAAAAGAATACGTCAATTTTACCACAAACAAATTTGGAAAGAAACCAGACACAATAAGGTCAGATAATGGTGGTGAGTACATGAGCAAAAATGTAGAAGAGTTTCTTAAAGAAAATGGTATTCACCATCAGCTCACCGTACCACATTGCCCAGCCCAAAATGGGGTTGCGGAAAGAAAGAATCGTACACTAATCGAAATGACACGTACACTTTTATCAGAAGCTAACTTAGACAAAAAATTGTGGGGAGAAGCTTTAAACACCGCCAATTACCTACAAAACAGACTACCTACAAAAGCCACTACAAAAACTCCTTACGAATTATGGCATGGTAGCAAACCAAATTTAAATCACTTAAAAACTTTCGGCTGTAAAGCCTATGCTTACATTCATAAAAGTAAACGGGGTAAATTAGATGACAAAGCCCAAGAAGGCATTTTTGTCGGCTATGATAACAGCGCTAAAGCGTATAGAATCTACTTGAAAAATGACCACGTAATACTTGCAAGAACAGTTAAATTCATTGAAAATACTACAAACAATTCAGGAGAAAACAATGAAATAAAATTACTCTCAGAAAATAATACAAATGAACATTCCGACACAGAATCGCACATAGGGCGCGAAATTGTCAAAATTGACATAAGTTCACCAGATCAAAATATCACTAGTGAACACAACACAAATGACACCTTGAGAAGGTCAAATAGACACAATAAAGGTGTACCTCCCGAAAGGCTTATTTACTTAGCAGAAAACTTTGAGGCTAATGAACCTAAAGATTATAATGATTTTCTCAACATAACAAACCCACAAGAAAAACAGAACTGGTTAAACGCAATGCAGGAAGAAATGAATTCCTTAATCCAAAACAAAACATTCACTTTGGTAGAACCTCCACCAGGAAGAAAAGTAATTGGGTCCAAATGGACTTATAAGGTCAAATATGACTCCTCAGGCAAAATAGCCAAATCTAAAGCAAGATTGGTAGCGAAGGGCTTCAGCCAAAAATATGGCGAAGACTTTCACGAAACTTTTGCCCCGGTGGTATCCCATAGCACAATTAGAGCTTTTTTAGCCAGTGCTGAACACAGAAACAGACAGGTTCACCATATTGATATTAAAACTGCCTTCCTGCATGGAGATTTAGATGAAACAGTATACATGGAACAGCCTAAAGGCTATATTTCACCAGGAAACGAAAACAAAGTTTGGAAACTTGAAAAGGCCCTTTATGGTCTTAAGCAAGCCGCCAGATCATGGCATTTGAAAATCGGTGAAACTCTAAAAGAATTGGGTTTTGCACAAAGCACAGCAGATGCCTGCCTGTTTAGGAAAGATGAAACAGATCCCATACATATAATTATTTACGTGGACGACCTTTTAATATCAGGGTCGGACCAACAAATAGAAGAAACTATCGAAAAACTTAGTGCAAAATACGAGCTCAAAAATCTCGGGGAAATAAGCTACTACCTCGGCATTAATATACAAAAATCTAAACAAGGAGAATACTTTATAAACCAAAGATCTAAAATTAAAGAACTAGTGGAAAAATTCAATCTTCAAAACACTAAGCCCACAAATATACCTATGAATCCTGGTTATCTGGATAATGCCTCCGACGATAATCTACTAAACAACAATACAAAATACAGACAAGCCATCGGATCCCTATTATACATTGCTACTATCTCTAGACCTGACATTGCAGCAGCTGTCAATATTCTGAGTAGACGCAACGAGAAGCCCAGGCAGCAAGACTGGGATGCTGCGAAGAAGATCATATGTTATTTAAAAATGACCGAAGAATTAAATTTGGTTATAAGTGGAAAGGAAAAACCTATCCTGACCTGCTACACCGATGCCGATTGGACCGGTGATAAATCTGATCGCAAATCGATGACAGGAAATCTATTCTTAGTAGGAAAAACACCAATTCAGTGGATATCGAAAAAGCAAACGTGTGTAGCTCTGTCTTCTGCAGAAGCAGAGTTCGTATCAGCCGCAAATGCTGGACAAGAGATATTATGGCTCACCAGGGTACTAGAGGACCTTGATTTACCACAGGAACTGCCCATAAAATTATTCGAAGACAATCAGTCAACCATCAAAATGATTGAATCGCCCAAACACACAGCACGCTCCAAGCACATCGATATTCGTTTTCACTGCGTGAAAAACCTGTGTGAAAATGGAACAATTTCTCTACAATATCTGCAGAGTAAATTCATGACTGCAGATGTGTTGACCAAACCTACTCCTAAGCTGATTTTTCTGAAACACCGAGACAATTTGGAACTAAGACAGTATTCCTCGTTTGAGGAGGGCTGACAGAAAATTACAAACTCGAAAAGACTCCTTTATTCCAAAATGTGTTCTGTAAAAAACGAACATTATAATAAGAACAAAAGTGTATCTGTTTTCACCCTCCCAACTTTTCATCCCCTCCGTGGTTTGAAGGGGTGAAGATCTTTTTTTTAGAACTGTACCACGTGACTCCACACCTGTATGTTTTTCATCGGAATAGACTCTGATACTTTTAGTTAGTGTTTATGCTTTGTAATGTAGAGTGAGATTAATTCTCGCTCCTTTCTTTTTTTTATTTTACTTTTCCTTTTCATTAAATACACAAGTTAATTTCCAAAGATGGTCTCAACGTGCTTTCTTCAAACAATTAATAATATTATTACTTTACAGAGAAGAAAAACAAATAATAATAATGAATAAAACATTGAGCTACAGGTTCATGGGACAGCCGACTCCTCAGAACAGAAAAAGGTAAGCTCATAATTTTCATTACTTCTGTTTTTGAACAAATGAATAATTACTTTCATTTTATTTGATTAGCACAGAAAGCGCAACCGAGTGCATAAAATTAAATATTAATATTAGATTGATTATAACCAGAATATATTTAAAGCTATTTAAATATACATTTTGATAAATAAAAACTTATTTTATTAGGGTGTGGATGGTAAGAGAGGGGAAAAAATGGTGTAACTAAAACTATATATATCAGAGATTGTCAGGAGGCAGGGTGTCAATTTGTCCTTAGAATAAAATAAATTAATAGTGGGAATATTTTAAACTATAATACTTACATCAGCAAAAAATATGTGAGCTTGAATCAACACATTTTTTAATTCAGAGAGCTCAAAATAAGTTTTCTTCAGAGCATCTGAGTTGGAATTTACCTCTTTTAATTCATTTTCTATATTTTCAAACATGCTCTAAAATAACCAAAGACAAGAAAAAAAAAATATCTAAAACACTCTTTATACAAATATAGAGCATTTAGCATACTATAAAAACAACTGTAAATAAAGTTTTTTATAACACACATAATAAGAGTTGGGTTTCTTCCAGGATAGTGGAAGAAAGCTGAAGAAACTGAAAAAAAAAAAAAAAAAAACTGAAAGAAAGGAAAAAATGGAATAAACCATCAGAAGACAAAACAAATCTCAAAATTAAAATATTTTAACTATATAAAATAATAAAACTGAAAGCATAATATTATATCAAATCTGAACTCTATATTTTAATTAACATACCGTAAAATTCCGATTATAACCCCCCTTTCCTTTATAAATAAAAATCATTAAAATCAGAAGGTGTGATATTATTGGAAACTTTTAAAAAGCTGAAATTTTAGGAAAAACTTCAGATTATAATAGTTGAGAGAACGGAAGGTTTTTGGGAAGGGGAAACATCTAAAAATTACAGAGGAAGGTATATTTGTGTGGGGGGTTACTATCGGAATTTTACAGTATACATTGCTATTTTCTATGTGTACTAGTATTTATATTCATTGCTAATTTTAAAGGAGTAATGGTTTTAAAAATTTTGCATAGGTACAATCTCATATTATGATGTATTCAAGTGACAATAATTATGTAATTTTTAGCTAAAATATTTGTTAGTTTATTATATTATTATTATCATAGATGACGATGACAATCCCATATTATAATCATGTGTTCAGGTGACAATAATTATATAATTTTTAGCAAAAATATTTGTTAGTTAATTATTAATTTTATTAGAATACAACAATTTCTATTAACTCTAATCTGGTATGTAATAAACTGTACGAATATGTCCTGCAGGAATATTTTTCCCCCCTGTTTTGCACTTATCTATTTTAAGTTGAGCAACCGATATTGCAGTAATCTACTACTAAAAAACTTCTCATTTATTATACCATGTCATACTGCAGTAAGAAAAATTAGGATTTTGATAACATTTTGTAATACAGTAATTATCACATACTCATTCTCTTAATTAATTGCATATTAGTTAAAAACTCTTCTATCAGACAGTAGTCTTAAGTGATCCACACTATTTTTTACCAGTAAACGAAATAAAATTGTTTAAATAATAAAACATCTATATCATTCTAAACGAAAATATAAACAAACGAAGTATTAAACTATTAAATAAATAAATTAAAATAAACCTTAACTTTAAAACCCAAATAAACTACTACGTCAGAAACACCAAAGAAAAATATTTGAGGTGCATACAGCTGTTTCGGTAGCATAAAGCGTACCGTCTTAGGTCCCTCTCCTATATATATGAGCACTTCTCCTGATTCAGAATTCTTTTTGCACTGAATCCGGTCCCTCTCCTATATATATGAGCACTTCTCCTGATTCAGAATTCTTTTTGCACTGAAGACGGTACGCTTTAGGCTACCGAAACAGCTGTATGCACCTCAAATATTTTTCTTTGGCGTTTCTGACATAGTAGTTTATTCGGGTTTTAATATTCCAACGCCAAGTCTCCTGTTATTATTAAACGTTAACTTTACTTTGTGCTGTCGTTACTTCATGCTACGACAGCACAAAGTAAAGTTAAGGTTTATTTTAATTTATTTATTTAACATCTATATAATATTTCTCTAACGTGGACCAGTTACAATTATTTTTTTTATAAATGACACGATTGTGACTTAATAAAATATGTGAGGACAAAAAATAGTACTTAAGCAAATTTGAAAGTCGTCATGGGGTACTATACAGAAGCTGTCCTGCTTGGGGAAGTATGAAAACTGGGACTTCAAGCACAAATTTTATTTTGAAAATTTTCTTTGAATTATTTGGTTTATCTATCATTAGCATTTCATCCCACAAAAACTAATAATAATTTGGCTTTTAATGAATTAAAATTTAAATCGGGTGGTGAAATTGTTCTTTTAAGTTTCTTATTGGACTTATAAGTTTAAAATTTTAAATGTAAATAAAAAAGAAATAAATTGCAAAAATTTCGCACAGGTTAGTTAGTTTAAATTAAAAATTGATTTCTTTAATAGATTTTGGTGTGTGATATGTTGGCTAAAAATATCAGGTGATTATTACTATAGAATAATAAATAATAATTAAATTTTCAAAAGCATAATTAAATTTATTTATGGTTGTTTATAAGAAAAATGCATTAACTGAACCTTACAAATTTGCAACTTATATGATATTTTTTTTAAAGAGAAACAGTTTTTTCTATTTCTTCCAGCTGGTTTTATCTGCAGTTTTTTCCACCTTGGAAGTACAAATAACGTCCTTATAACTTAGCTTTTTGAAACAAATTTGAAATAATTATAAACTTTGAATAAACACCATAAAATGCAATAAACTTGCAACAATTGTTTTGTGTCAAAAAAACACATGACTCTCCGTCAAGCAAATAAAGTAGGCACAAGTGCTGCAATCAAAGTTTATAAGAAAGCAGACATTTTCTGTTGAGGGGCATAAAGATGTAAATTTCTTAAATTTCCAAGCAAAGGTCATAAACACTTTTCACTTTTGTTGTTGGATAGTGTTAAAAATTAAGTGTAGGTCTACATTTTTAAGAAAGATTTGACTGCTAATATTTATCATAATTAAAAAAAAAAAAAAAAAAAAAAATCTAAAAAAGAAAACAAAGAGATTAAACATCCAGTAAATTTTAAGTACTGATTAACATATAAGCAGAAGGCAAAAAAGGTAACATTTAATTCACATAAAAATTGATTTGCTCTATTCAACGTCTCTGTTTTTACCATTAGGAAGCAAGAAACCTGAAAAATCATACAACATTTTTATGCCAGATAAAATAAAAATCCGTTCCAAAGCATAAATAAAAACAACTTCCATTTTCTTATACAGTAGAAGATCTTTATAACGCAATTCTATATAATGCAATTCTCTATATAACGCAAAATTTCTTGGATATAAACAATAAATTTTGCAGTTAAGAAATACTTCCTAAAAAACTGTTACTTTGTTGAGAAGTAAGTGTGATACATTTGTTTTTCTTTATCTGCTTAATTCAGAGATTTTTAATGAAAAAATTGCTATCATTATTTTTTTTTTTTTAAGTGAGCAGTATAATAAATGATTTTGTACAGGCATGTATGAACTATCTTTATAAAGTAAATTTTAGAATGAAAGTTATTATCCACCCAATTTTTTGTTCCAAGAAATGTAACTTTAAAATGTCCTACTCTGTTTTGATATGTTTCAGACATATTTGGCCATGTTTACAAGGTAAGTTTGACGATGTGTGAAATGTGATCTATATAATGCAAAATTCTATATAACGCAAAACCTTGTGTTTTTAGCTTTGCGTTATAAAGATCTTCTACTGTATAACCATGAATAACCCAATTATAAACTTTCTACCTTGCACACATAATAAATTGATAAACTCAATGATTATTACACTAAAAAATCTGTAGTTACTCCTCTCGACTTTCCAAACATTAAGTAATTAAAGGTTGAAAAATAAGCAAAGTAAAAGATTTTATTAACTAAACAAAAGAGAAAATTATAATAAGGTATAGTATAAGCATTTTTTTCTATATGGTATGTTCTTTAAATTAACGCTATTGCCTTTCAAACATTTTGAGCATAGGTAATAATGATAAAGAAATTTTTGTTGTGTCCCTGTAAAAGTCTATAAATGCTAGATTCACTCAAATTTATACAGTTCGTGCGACGGTAACCTATAACAATTAAAAAAAGGTAAAAATGTGCTTTACGGTCCTTCTTGGCGATTTTTTGGCGAGTTTTTTCCGAACTCGCCGAGTCTGCGCGGTGTTTTTTTTTTCTCCCGTCCTTTCCAAAATGGCGGACAGGAAGCACGGTTTCCCAGTTTTTATAACCGTTCCAAGAAGGCCGATTTACGCAATTTAAAGCGATTATGTAAACATAAAGCGTCAGAAATATCTTACAAATACTTGAGTAAAGAAAAATAGCAATTTAGCGTCAGAAATATCTTACAAATACTTGAGTAAAGAAAAATACAATTTTTTCCGGACTGGAAGCACGGTTTTCATACCCATCCTTTCGAAAAGGGCCGATTTACGTGCTTTAAAGCAATTATGTAAACATAAAGCGTCAGAATTATCTTACAAATACTTGAGTAAAGAAAAATACAAGTTTTTCATAATTGTTATCTACTAAAACTAAGAAATATTACAAAACAAAAACAGCACAAATAACTTAATATACATAAATAAGCAATTAAATAAAAAAGAGTTTTTTTACTTACCCGTTTCATAATTCCAGTAAAGAGTAGCACTTTCGTCAGAAATATCCCCTCTGCATATTACGATAAAATCATGTACACCAACGACATAAACATGACTCTAAACACTAATCCAAAGCTTTTTTTTCATCATAAACATTCAATTGTAAAAAGTAGCACTTTCGTCGAAAATAGAAGTATCCCCTCTGCATATTACGATATAATCATGTACAACAACTACATAAACATCACTCTAAACACTAATCCAAAGCTTTTTTTCAACATAAACATTGAATTGTACAAAACCAATAAATGACAATTTTACATAAGAAAAACGACAACTGCGACACCAACCACATAATACACCACTTCAAACACTACTCAAAAGCTTTTTTTTTTAAGATACTCAATCTAAATATTCAATTTTACAAAACCAACAAATTACAATTTTACATAAGAAAAGCGACACATTGAAACAACGTTACTCTTGGAAAAACGAAGAAAATAATCTCTGGAGATTTCGATTTTATCATGTACACCAACCACATCAACACAATTTCAAACCGTCCTGAAACGCATTTCTTACGATATTCAACATAAATAATTTAAAATAAATCATAATTTTTCAGAAGAAAAACAACAAACACAAACACAATTACGAACGTGTGCCTGCTTGACACATGCAATGAAACGGCCTACTGTTGCCAAAATTCAAAAAACAAAAGAAACAAATCGAAAAACCAGACTCTTTCTGAAAGGACCAAAAAAAAAAAAATCACTCAGACTTATCTTTAGTCTGAGGGGGATAAACTTTCTTTAATGCCTCCAAAAATAAATTATAAACATCATCCTTGAGAGAGTGGGCGTGACTTCTCCTCCACATGTACTCGAACAAATAGCTATCAAATTCACCAGCTACGTGGTTGGTGTTTTTTCGCAGTTGTCGTTTAATGCCGGACCATGTCCCCTCTATACTGTTCGTGTGCGCGCCCGTCTCGGGATTCTTAAAGTGCAGGCTGTGATTCACAGTGAGATGTTGGAAGCCTAACTCTTCCAACCCTCCATATGATTTCCAACAATCAGATATAATGGTGGATCCCGGACGGACAAACTCAATAATTGCACTTTCCAAGCTTTTTTTGGACCTATCTGCAACCTGTTTAAAAAAACATTTATTCGTCCCTCTTTCAACCCCACCTATCACCCACTGCCCCTCCACATACTTCCCTCTTCCATACTTCCTTTTGCCAAACTTACTCTCATCCACTTCCACTATAACTCCTTCACCGCCAATCACAACACTTTCTTCCATCACAGTCACCCAACAAACCTCACGACAAAACATATACCAATCAACCACTGCATGATCAAACACTCCTATCTCTTGCATAACCGACTCATTCGCCACTTTCAAGAACCAGTACCTTGTAATCAACATAATCTTACATAAACTCAAATGGCTGTGGCTGAACCACGAACCTTTCCTGACACTCCTCTTCACATCATGCGCATTCACTTTCCCTTGCTTTCTACATCGCCACTCATACCCATCCGTTAACTCCTTTCGCTCACTCAATCGCATTTTCTGACCACACGTGGGGCAAAGATAAAAGCTAGCAAGCAAACCACCTTTCATAAACCATTCAAGTATTTCTTTCTTACCTTGCATTTCCAACAGAAAATAAAACTTCGTTGTGCATTCATTCGTCTCTTTCAACACAGCAGATAGATCCATAGTAAGCAGAAAATATCCAACACAAACGGGAACCACAAACAAATACAGAAGTTTCACCCTTCACGGCACAAAACTTTCCAAGAAAAAGGCAGCAAAAAAAAATCTCCCAACAGCAAAACAACCAGTTAACATCAAAGAAACCGCTACAAAAACCATCAAGTTGGTTGGTTGTGTTTAACGTCGCACTAGTGCTGGGCAATTGGCGACGGTGTGGGACACAGCATCACAATTTTGATCCTTCATGGAAGGGATGGCTCTCCCGCTTAAAAAAAAAAAAAACCATCAGAGAATACAACAATAACCTTAAATATAACCCAGATAAGCAGAGTGGATTTAACGTCACACTACTACTGCGTTATGGGCGATAATCTCGAGAGATACGCAAGTAATGTTGCATTTAACATCGCACTAGCACTACGCTTCGGCGACAATCTCGGAGATACGCCAGTAAGGTAGCATATAACTTCGCACTAGAACTCCCAAGTAACACAGACTGTTGGCCCAACTGCGATTTATTGTTAGTTCGTTGGGGAATGGTTATCGTTGGGAAAAAGGCTCAAAATAACAGTGGGCCAACAGCAAATAGTATTGTTGGCCCAACAGTCCTAAAATGCTCTTTTTTCAACTGCAAAATATAACAGTTAGCCTACAATGTGTTCACCAACAATGGGCCAACAGTTCGCCAACCAGGAACCAACCGTTCCATAGTTGGGCCAACTGTCACCCAACAGTTGGCTCAACCGAGGGCCGACGGCCAAAAACAACCGTTGGCCAACGAAGAAGGAATCGTAGGGCCAACCGTTTCCCAACCATTCCGTGTTACTTGGGACGCTTCGGCGACAATCTCGGAGATACGCCAGTAAGGTAGCATTTAACTTCGCACTAGCACTGCGCTTCGGTGACTTTTCGCAGCAATGAGTAATATGCAGGTTTGTACGGTCCGCGTATATGAAAACCAAAAAAAAATAAAAAAACACTGGATACTACACCCGCATTGTGCATGAATGTATAAAACATACGAAATTTTGTTTTGCAGCAATCAGTAAAATTAAAAAAATCCCTTTATTTTGCTTCGTTACTCATGTCATAAAGCTTTTTCGCCGGAGGGCCCTCCGCGTCCTCGGTGCCTCCCGCTTGTCGTGGACTGTCCACGACAAGCGGGAGGCACCGAGGACGCGGAGGGCCCTCCGGCGAAAAAGCTTTATGACATGAGTAACGAAGCAAAATAAAGGGATTTTTTTAATTTTACTGATTGCTGCAAAACAAAATTTACTGCTTCATAAAGCTTTTTCGCCGGAGGGCCCTCCGGCGAAAAAGCTTTATGACATGAGTAACGAAGCAAAATAAAGGGATTTTTTTAATTTTACTGATTGCTGCAAAACAAAATTTACTGCTTCATAAAGCTTTTTCGCCGGAGGGCCCTCCGCGTCCTCGGTGCCTCCCGCTTGCAGTGGACTGCGTCCACTGCAAGCGGGAGGCACCGAGGACGCGGAGGGCCCTCCGGCGAAAAAGCTTTATGACATGAGTAACGAAGCATTCGTTTTGCAGGGAACAGTAATATGCACGTCTGTACGCTCCGCGTACATGAACCCCCCTCCCCCCCAAAAAAAGCACTGCCCCCCCACAAAAAAAAACACTGCCCCCTTCCAAAAAAAACACTGCGCCCCCCCCCCCAAAAACACTGCTCCCTCCCAAAAAAAAACACTGCCCCCCCACAAAAAAAAAAAAAAACAAATTTCACTGCCCCCCCTCCCCCCAAAAAAAACACTGCCCCCCAAAAAAACACTGCCCCCCACAAAAAAAACCACTGCCCCCCCCACAAAAAAAAAAAAAAAAAATCACCCCCCCCCTCAAAAAAAAAAAAAATAAAATCACTGCCCCCCCCAAAAAAAACACTGGCTCCCCACAAAAAAAAATCACAGCCCCCCCACAAAAAAACCCACTGCCCCCCCACAAAAAAAAAAAAAAAAAAAAAAAAAAAAAAATTCACTGCCCCCCACAAAAAAAACCACTGCCCCCCCCACAAAAAAAAAAAAAAAAAAAAAAAAAAAAAAAAAAATCACTGCCCCCCCCCCCAAAAAAAAAAAAAAAAACACTGCCCCCCCAAAAAAACACTGCTCCCTCCCAAAAAACCACTGCCCCCCCACAAAAAAAAACCACTGCCCCCCCCCCCCCCCCCAAAAAAAAAAAAATCACAGCCCCCCCACAAAAAAAAAACCACTGCCCCCCCCACAAAAAAAAAAAAAATTTCACTGCCCCCCACAAAAAAAAAACCACTGCCCCCCCCCCCACAAAAAAAAAAAAAAAAAATCACCCCCCCCCTCAAAAAAAAAAAAATCACTGCCCCCCCCCAAAAAAAAACACTGGCTCCCCACAAAAAAAAAAATCACAGCCCCCCCACAAAAAAAACCCACTGCCCCCCCACAAAAAAAAAAAAAAAATTCACTGCCCCCCACAAAAAAAAACCACTGCCCCCCCCCCAAAAAAAAAAAAAAAAAAAAAAAAAAAAATCACTGCCCCCCCCCCCCAAAAAAAAAAAAAAAAAAAAAAAAAAAAAAAAAAACACTGCCCCCCCCCCCCCACAAAAAAAAAAAAAAAAATTCCCCCCCCCCCCCCACACACACACAAAAAAAACCTGCCCCCCCCCCCCCTCCCCACAAAAAAAAAATTCACCCCCCCCCCCCCACAAAAAAAACCTGCCCCCCCCCCCCCAAAAAAAAAAAAAAACACTGCCCCCCCCCCCCACACACACACAAAAAAAAAATTCACTCCCCCCTCCAGAAAAGAAAAAATAAATCACTGCCTTAAAAGCACATTTTATCCAAATGATGTCCTCCGGACGAAATGTCGTTTTGCAGCGACCAGTAATATGCACGTATGTACGCGGAGCGTACATGAAAACCACAAACAAAACATCACTCTATACCTCACCCGCATACTGCATGAATCTCTTAAACATACGAAATTTCGTTTCGCATCGATCAGTAAAGCGTACATAAAAACCAAAGAAATATCACTAAATACGTCTCACACAAACTCCATGAATCTTTAAAACGTAGGAAATTTCGTTTCGCATCGATCAGTAACCCGTATATAAAAACCAAAAAAAAAAATATTACTAAATACGTCTCACACAAACTCCATGAGTCTTTAAAATGCACGAAATTCGTTTGGCAACAATAACGTACGCGAAAATCAGTTTCAAAACATCATGGGGAGGTTACCACATTTCAAACATCGATCGTTCAGCGGCGCATAAACACCGTGGTTACTAAGGTTGGCATCTTTATCCGCGAGTCGCCAAGAAGGACCGTAAAGCACATTCCAACCTAAAAAAATTTTCAGCTTAATCAAATGAGGTGTTCAGACGCTATCGCACTTTAAATAATTTGAGCCCATACGCTCCAATGATAAAGAATTTTTATTTGTGTCACTGTAAAAAGACTAAGTGCTAGATTCTACAAAACTGATACAGCTATAACATGCATATAATTTTTTAGCTCAATCGGATATAATGTTTAGACGCTAAATAGAGGCTTTGTTTAGAAAATAAAGGCTTTGTTTTTAAAAGATAAAATTGAAATTTTGAGTGAAGTTGACAAAAATAGTGCATTAAACATAATATTCCTATATCAACACACTAAATATGATTGTATATAATTTAAATTATTTGTTATTACTACCGTATATACCGGCGCATAACGCGCACCTTGAACACAGAAAATAAGATCGAAATTTAGGGGTGCGCGTTATACGCCGGATGTAAAAATGATACCTTAAAATAAAGAAAAAAATGGGCCTAAAAAAATTATATTTCTACATCATTAATATACTGTTTATTGAAAAAAAAATGGCATACCTTATATACTTATATTATGACATAAAAAGTTCGTTATATTCATCTTGAGTTATATTTTCAGGAACATCATAACACTCTGTATCGTCACTATCAGTGTCACTCTGGTCGTGGTCCATAAATAAGAAATCGTCTTCGGTTCCATCCAAATTATTCGATATGCTACATTTTTTAAAGGAATTTTGAACTATCTCAGGTTGAATTTCATCCCATGCTTTGATAATCCACTCACATACTGTCTCTAGACTGGCATGACGTATTTGGCCTCCTTTGGTAAAAGTTTTTTCACCTTCTAGCATCCACATATTCCATATACGTTTCAAATTTGCTTTGAATGGTTTGTTGATGCACACATCTAAAGGCTGAACTAAAGACGTTAACCCGCCTGGAATTACGGCCAAGTCTGTGTTGCATTCTCTCAGCAATTTTTTTGGATTATCCATTAGATGGGATCTGAACATATCCCAAACTAAAAGGCTTTCTGGATTCTTTAAGGCACCCGGACGTTTTTGCCAAACATTTTTTATCCACAACTTTACACCATTTTCATCCATCCAGCCTTTCTCGTGTACATGAATGAAAATATCTTTTGGGAAATTGCATTTCGGCATGGTTTTTCTTTTAAAAATAACCATAGGTTTTAATTTTGTACCGTCCGCTAAGCAGAAGAGTACCACGGTGAAGCGAGATTTTTCATGACCTGTTGTTTTTATGTGAATGGCTTTTGTTCCTTTCACATCAATTGTTTTATTTCCTGTCATATCAAATATTACTGGAGTTTCGTCCATATTTCTGATCTGTGATAGTAAATATTCTTTTTGCCTTCATAGATTAATGACATATTTCGGGAAACTTATCAATTTGCTTTCCAAATCCTTAGGAAGCATTTGTGAAACTTTTGTTTTTTCTCTCAGAACTAAATTATTCCGTGCCATAAATCGGCTACACCAACTCGTAGTTGCCTTAAAATGTTCACTTTCATTTGGATTCGTCTTAGCCCACTTTAAGGCAAAAAAACGTACACTGTTTTTTGTTATAATTAATCCATTTTGGCGATTTTCTAGGACCCAATTCGCAACATTTTCTTCTAGGATAGGCCATTTTTCTACTCCTTTACGCAAAGCACATTTATTCCTTGGCATATTGATGATTGTCATTTCATTTTTCTTCCACTTGCGTATGGAACTTTCACCAACATCAAACATCCTTGCTGCAGCACGATTTCCATTTTCTTTTGCAAATTTAATAACTTTGATTTTGAAACCAGCAGTGTGTTTCATTATTTTCACAGGACCCATATTTGTTTCAAGATAAGTCGTATGCCTCCTTCATCACACGAAAGAGAGAGAGAGGAAATGAATTCTGAAGAAAATACTGCACTAATTTTGTCTCGCCCCTCTTTTCTT
Organism: Salticus scenicus; assembly: GCA_963930645.1. Taxonomy (NCBI): domain Eukaryota; kingdom Metazoa; phylum Arthropoda; class Arachnida; order Araneae; family Salticidae; genus Salticus; species Salticus scenicus. The sequence goes on from OZ005656.1 coordinate 154,471,283, forward strand.
GGGTTTGAGAGTTCAAAAGTGTGGGATAATCCTTCTAATAAAAGACTTCAAAAGATAAGAGCATTGTACATATACATTTCACTATTCTTCGTAAAATAACACACACACAACTCTTTTTTACCCTTGTTACAGTGTTACTGAAAAGAAACTCTTAATCCCTTTTAAAATTGACAGCCTTCATTGTATAGCAGGTTATCTTGACCACCAAACCACCGACCTACGAACAAAGTATTTGTATTGCACCCCTCTGGAAGATAAAGATTTCATCCGGAATTGGAAATGCTTATTGATAATATTTTACATGTAGAAGACAGCTTGACAATTGACCAACCACTAAACATGTGATTTTTGAAATTGCCGAAAACTCAATTTCGAAAAACACTGTCAGAGAAAGTAAAAAAAGGGGTGCGCGTTATACGGCGAACATACCTAAAAATAAAAAATTGAAGCCGGAAAGTAGGGGTGTGCGTTATACGCCATTGCGTGTTATATGCCAGCATATACGGTAATTACTAGTTGAATATATTTTAATTTCACTTAAAAGTTATCTTAATCGAACAGAAAAATTTCAAAATGTATTATTTTTTACTATATGGCATTTATTTATATATATTAGTGTATTAAAATAAATTTTTGGTTATTTATTTTGTACAGCAGCCCCTTATAATACCAATAGTGTCCCACTGCAATTACTATGAATATTTCTGGGAGAGGCAGCTTTGTAAGTCTCACACTGAGCTCTTGCTGAAACTGGCTGAAGATTAGTTAGTTATTTGAGTAGTATCAAAGAATTTAAAAGTGAAACTAGTTAAATTAATGTGCAGCTCAAGCTGTGATAGAAGGAAAAGAAGAAATAAATTGCATATATAACAAAGTGTTGTACTCATGGAGTATATTTCATATGATCGCAATAGTGTAACATTCTTAAAACTTCAACAGAGTTTGAATTTCAGATATAAAATATACTATACACAAAAAACAATTAATATTGATAAATACATTTAAAGTAAAGGTCAAACCATGCCAAATCAACCAGACACCCAACCTGACCATTTTAGATTTAATTGAAACTTTCAGGAAGTTAATGGATTTAGTGGTGTTATAGAGTTTTCTATTAGTAATTTATCAAGTATGTGAAGCAGGGGGACTCTAAATAAGAAGTATTTTAAAAGTAAAACCTTTATATAAATCCATTTGATGAATTAATGTTAATCTTCAAGTGAAACTTATATATATATATAACAAGAATATATTATACATATTTCAGTTTGCTATGTATATTTGAAAAAATGGTATTTTGAAAATGGAGGATTAAAAAAAATTTTTAAATTAGCATTGACATTTTTTTTTTTTTTTTTAATTATGAATCAATGTTATGACATGTCTTTCTTTGCCTGCATATACTATTTATAAAAGCTAATAACAGGTGTTTTGAAATTTGTATAATGGATGCATTTAAAGAGGATTCAGGAGGGGGAGGGGGAGCTGTTATTTTATTTCATGTTGCATGTATTTATTGTTTTTAAATAATTTATAACAGGTGCTTTTACAAAGTTCATAACTTTTGTTTGTGACATTTTTTAGAACCAATCCTTTGTTTTTCACATGCACGAAGCGTTCATACATGTATCATAGTGAAATCTGAAGGATCAGGTTGAAAATTGAAGTTTTTTAGTTGACTTGGCATGAAATGACTAGTAGAATAGCATTAAACTTAAGAACCTCTAGATCTATTATTTCTTTAGGTTGTGGAGCCACAGGGTTGTCTTCGACATCATTCATTCGTATATCATCCTTTATGATTTCTGACTCAATGTATGCTGTAATAGATGTATATAAATTAAATATATAGTTATACAAAAATATATAAATGTACATTTAAAAAAAAAAAAAAAAGTACCAGAAAATAATACCAACATACTCAGTTTTCTTTCCATTTCATCACATCTTCGAACTTGGGTGATAAATTTTCTTTGAAAAGCACTAACACTAGGATTTGTCTACAAAAATTAAAATAACTCTTGTGACATATATTGTCTTTTTTTTCCAGAATTAATAAGAAAAGGAACAACAGCTACCACATTATATCTTAAAACTGGTATTTCTGTATTGACTGCATGCCATATACAAAATGTAGTGCAATGTGTAGAAGTTTATTATAATGTTTAGAGTAAGTTTCACAATGTTCATAAAAGTTTCTATAATATTTATCATATGATAAATATTATGTATAAATTTATAATAATTTTATCATTTAAGTTTTTAATAAATTAAATCTATCATAGAGGCGATTATTTGCTGGCATGCAGTTAAACGAAAGTACTGCAAAGTTTTACAGCATTTTTCATTTTGTAATAAAAAAACTAAAAAAAAAAGTTGGTACAGATATTTACAATTTAGAAATTGCTCAAAGATTTAAACAATATTACTCAATAAAATACATGTCTTAAAAATAAAAGAAAGGTAAATGCATATCGAAAAGTTAATGTTAAGTTGATTTAACCTTAATTTAGGATAGTTAATCAGAGGAAATCACTGAGATGTATCTGTACATTATACATAAAAATGAAGAGATGACCTATTTACCAAAAAAATTGCTACAAAAATTCATTTATAAATACATATTTCAGAATTAAATATTTTTAACAAGTTATCAACTTACATCTCTGAATTGCACTAATCCTAATTCACCTAAATTTGAAACACTAGAATATGTAGCTTCATTCTGTAAAAAAATCTGACACAAAACCATTTGCTGACTTCGAAAGAGAGATCCCATTTTGAATGTAATTTAAAAATAATACAATTCCAATGTCAAAAAATACAAAAACACATTCCCAATCAAATTCAATCCTCCCAAAAAACTGAGCTGAGCTCGAATCATATGATAAACAAAGATTTATTGCCATTCGTTTGATGACAAGTTACCTGTACATTTAAAGGGATATACAACGTCGCATAATGCTGTCGCATTTCAATTCACAGTTCGCTAAAAAAAAGCTTCTCACATTTCTTTTGGTTTTCAGAAATATTATAATTTTATAAAATACATCTTATAGCATGTTTTTCATTTTATTGATTTAATTATTCTGATTAATCAATGAACATATTTAAAAAAATACTGTTTGATAAAAATAACGACGAGAAGGTTGAATATCCAGTGCCATTTTTGCTATTGTTATTGTTCATAACTGGCACTGTCAATGTAGTTCGCAAATTTGAACTGCGACTGCTGCAAAAGAAAACGCACGTTCGTTCAAGTTATAATTTTTAATTTGTTATTGTATCTTTGTTTATTAGGTGTTATTCGCCACAAATTTAAAGTTTATTAAGCATGGAGAAAAGAATAGCCTTAGAGAAAAGAGGTAGAAATCCTTCTGAGGTAAGTATTCGTGGAAAGTTTCATATTTAATTTGTTTTCTCTTGATTTGTATTTTGGCGCAAATGCATGATTGCATTGTAATGAAATTTAAAACAAGGGGAAATGCATTAAAATGTCTTCTATATATGTACATGACATTAAACGTTTTTTGCTTGTTCTTTTACATTTAAAAAAAAATATGCATTTAGTTTGAAAAATTTTAAGTGATTTGGCGCCATTTTGAGTTTTCCATAAAAATTTGTTGTAAAATCCTTTCATAAAGTCTATTTGGGTAAATATGTAATTATACGTTGTTTTTTATCGGAATTGTTGGTAAAGAGCTGACATTATTTGTAGTAAACTTTTTTTTTTTTCTTAAGTCAAATTATCAGTGTTTCTATATATCTTTTGCTATAAGTAACATGAATCAACTAACAATTTCAGCTTTCAAAAATGCTTACAAGCTTTAAACAATTACATTTAAGTGCTATTATAAAAAATTTAATATATGAAAATCTCAGTGTTTTATCCTTTAATTCTTGTAACTTTGCCATTAAGAAGTCAGCAGTAAAATATGTATGCCATAATAGATCACTTATGTTAACCTTATGGTTAGTACTGTACTAAGGATTTTTATTTTGGTTGGTATTGACATTTAAATGCTTCTTTCTCGTAGTGTGAATTGTTTTCTTTACTTTCTGGAAAAGAATCTCCATGTCTAGTCAAAAATGAGTGATGATTGCCAAAAAGCGATAAGCATGTCATATGTTGTGTTCCTCTTCTCGCCAAATTGCACACAAGGAAAACAACACGATGTCCTGTTCGCACAATTGAAATTAGAAAATGTGCCAAGGCTGTCGCTCATTCTTGACTAAACCCGAATCTTCAAAGTATTTCTTGTCAGTCATAAACTCTTCTGTTATTAAATTAGAAAGTTAATTGCTGAATTTTATATTTAACACGTTCATGCCAGCATATTTTGTTTATATAGTTTTCTGAGTTAATTTGTAAAAAGAGTTACCGCGTTCATTTAGCGAAATTTCCAAGCGAAAGCATTCAATTCTTTCAACCACACTTTTTACATGGTCTTTTTGTCTATGATGATGCACCACAGGACCAGGTTGAATTGAATGGGTTTTACATCGTACGAATGTTAAACTATGGACAATCCATGGTGGCAGGGAGAGATTTGATTTATTTGGGTTATCATTTTGTTTCCAAGAGAACAAATTTTGTTCTTTATTAAATTGTGGTTGGGTGGATTTTACTTTTATGTTGTCATAGAACAAACTGTAGTCGATATAGTCCGTATAAAATGAATTGGCCTGCCAAGGTCACTACTTGCCGGTCAATCTTCCTAGAAATGACCCATGCGATCCCGTTATCGCTCTTTCCTTTCCCACTCCATTTGAGCAATTGTTTGACTACGGGAATATTTCTTTCAGATAAATACAGTTCCCTTTTGACTTGTTCTTTGGTCCGTTAGCATTTATTTTTTCTCTTCGTTTCATTTTCACATCATTTACTATGGCTGGTAATTCTGATATAAGGAAACAATCTAAAATGATTATTTATCATGTTTATAGGCATTTTAAGGAGCTTGTTACTTCCAAACCTGATGCAAGAATTAGAGGTATTTTTATGAAAACTCAAGAAACTACTGCTGAAGCTTGTGGGGTGTCATTACGAACAATTCGTAGGATTTGTTCAGAGAAGGAAATGACAGGGTTCCCCTTTCAGCCTTTGAGAAGGGCGTCGCGCCCTACCTGCCCTTTAAATTTTTATGAGCGCCCTAACTGCCCTTTAAAGTACAAAAATGCGCCCTCCTTGCCCAAAAAACGCACCCTTTATGCCCGAAAATCGCGCCCTTCTTGCTCCCAAATTTAACCACCACGACCCAAAATAGCGCATTTTTTCTCCTTTTTAAATATTCTTAGTGCTTTATTAATACAAATTTTCTTTCTAGAAGCTTTTTCACTTTTCTGTGTGTTCTACTTATTGCAAAAGCGAGTTGACACTTAGCAGGTGTATAAACTATTTATCAGCGTAAACATAGTTGCCGTCGAACTTCTTTAAATGACCCTGCAGGCTATAAGGGTGGGGTGGGGAACAGACAAATAAGTGCCTCCCCGGTGTTAGCAAAAAAAGAACGGGAAAATATGGAAGATATTGCTCTTTTCTTATATTCCAATAATCCTTTTGCATCATAAATCATGTTTTTTTTTTTTTTTTAATCTTTAAAATCACGTTAACAAAAATAGCAAATCTAATTACTTTTATGATCTAGCTGAAGAACCACAAAAATCATCGTTAAGTTCAATCTCATAAATAAGTAAAAAAAAAAAAAAAAAATGACTCAGGAAAGAGAAGTGTTTGTTTACATTAGATGAAAAACCACAATCAATTAGAATCAAAAGCTGAAAGAAGGGGGAATGAAAAGGAAATCTAGATTGTGCAGTGCTTTGGTTTTTATTTACACGATAACCACAGACAAGGATATTCTTTTTATCTGTGACAATAACAAAAAGTTCATTTATTTTAATGATATTTTGAAATTTGTGTAAAAATGCTCTCGCATTTCGGTAATTAGTCACAAAATTATTACAAATATATCACAAATCATTAAAAAAAAAAAAAAAAAAAAAACTAATTACATCGATTAGCGTAAAATTAAAGCCTATCTTAGGTATTGCTATTAAACATAAATTTTGATAATTAACGGCAAAATGATTAAATACTTCCGCTATCGGCTAAAAAAAATATTGTGAATTTAGAAAGTCAGCTTTTTATAAAAGTACGGATTTTTTCGAAAGTTTTCGAAAACGTAAATTTTCGAAAGTTAGCGGTGAAATCGAAATGATCCTGTATTTCCGAAATCGGCTGCAAAATTACTGCATATTTTGAGATTAAACTATAAAAATAACTCAAATTTTATCGATTAATGACGGAATAGATAATTATTTGGAAATTTAGCTTTGAAAACAATGTGATTTTAATCTTAGCAGCAAAATAATAGAGTATTTCGATTCTTACAGTTTCCTTTTTACTTTCTTCTATATTTAATAGAAGAAAGTACTGGATTCGTAAAAATTTTCGACTTCCGGTTTTCGACGGATTTACACGTTTTGAGAGGTCTAGAACATGATTTGACCATTTTTAGACAATGTCTGTCTGTGTGTGTATGTGTGATAAAAATTTTGTGGCAACTGTATCTCTGGAACTACAGCTCAGAATTGTATATAAATTTATATGTCGATACACCTTGACCTAAATTAGTACCTATCAACTTTTGGTGAAAATCGCTCAACAGGTGACGCTGCTATACAGCGATTTCCGTAATTTAAAGGAGGCTATATCTCAGGTTCTATTGCATATAATCGAACAAAACTTGATTTTTAAGGTCTTTATGAGACATTATGATGATTCAATGTAAATGTTTATCGGCCAACAGGTGGCGCTGCTATACATCAATTTCTGCAATTTAT